>JARHVA010006228.1:315000-345000 GCA_037957365.1 Torreya grandis | reverse complement strand
ATCAAATTGACTATGACCAACCATTATCATTTTCAATGTAAATGAGATAGGATGAGGCTAGACCCAAGGACAATGAAAAGGGTGGGGGAGGCTCAGACCTAAATCTTGATAACTTGGAATGCTAGGATGTAGATGGATCTCACTATTAGGTATTATATGGGTTGATTTTGGTAGTCAAAAGTGTTATAGTAGAAAATTATAAGTTTTGGGAGGTGAGAAGAAAAGAAAACTTGAAGTCTACATTTAGAATCAATGTCACTCTAAAGGGTACTAGTTGGTACTCTAGGGGATATGCCTAATATATGGAGATAAGATCACTCTAGGAACATCATCCTAAGGTTGAAATTGTGTTGGTATATAACATTGAAGTTGTATAGCTTATCCTAGTCTTTTTTGTTGAAATGTAGTTTTTTTTTGAAAGGTTATAATCAAGGTTTTGTACTTGTGATCATTTTAACAAGGTTTGGTTTAATTTTATTTTTATTTTTCTGGTAATATTTTATAATGGAAATAAAAATTATGATACTTTTTGAAATTAACATTATAAAATTATTGATATCATTTAGAGGGATGAATAGAGGGAAGTTGAATAGTAGAAAATGTGAAAAGGGTCTTGGGTAGGAAGTAGTAGGAGAGAAATATGAAGGAGAACTAAATGATCATGATGGATTGAAATCATTCAAGGAAAACAAAAAAATATAAAATTAGTTACTTATAGAGGATCCATAAGCTATAGAGGAAAATAATGAGCATGATTATATATCCTAGGTAGAAATGATTGTTGGTAATTCAAACTCTACCTCCTCAACTCAATAGTTTTAAGTGATTAATATTTTGTTTTAGGATGATTTTTTTTTATTATTCATTCCTAATAATAATATTGAGAGAGTTAATTTTATATTGGAAAATACCCTAATTAGAAAATTCATGGGAAAATAATCCAATATGTGCATGGCGAGATAATGGTAAAAATAAAAATAGATGTTGAAAGGCCACATAGAAATCTCTACCATGGCTAATGTGTTTTTCCTAATTTTATTATTAAACCATGAATATTGTGCTAGTTTTATTCTTGGAGGCCCCTAGTTTCTGCGGAAAGATAATCTGGTCCTCAAGGGGTGGAGATCTGGTTTTGATTCACTCAAGGATTCCTTCAAAGTTACTCATCTTTGGGTCATATTTATAGGCCTTACATTAGAGTTTTTGGAAGAGGAAATTACATTACGAATATTAAAAGTAATATGTTGGCCTATTAATATTGATACAATCACTAAATCAAGGAGAAGACTAATCTTCAAATATATTTTATTTTAATTTTTCACATGACAACTCTACCACAAACTATAAAACTAAAATCTAAGTAAGGAGTTTAGACCCAAAAGATAGAATACATAAGATCTAAATAAATATGTATCAAGTGTAACAAGTTGGGTTATTTAATCTATAGATTCCTTATTAAAAAAAATAAAAAAATGGTTTGAGAATGAAAGAAGATATAGCCATTTCCCATACTAGCAGAGAGGGAAATAAAGAGAATGAGATAGATTCATATGAACATAGTCAAGTGTAAATAAAGTATAAAATAAAGAAAAAGGTGGGGGATTTACCAATGAGATATCCCTTGATCCTTATATGAAATAATCCATTGCATAAATAAAAATGATCCTCTATAGACCAAAAGATGAAAGACTAAAGGTAATAATAAATAATGAAGGAACCAAGTTGGATGAATCAATTCAAAAAGTGAAATAAGAACATAGGAAAAGGAAAAAATGTGGAAGAAGAAATGGTCCTTAAGGATAGATAAATAAATGAGAATAAGGAAAGGATTCTTTGTATACCTCAAATTTAGGAAGTTAAATATCCTAGTTTAGAACCAAATTTTACATGCAAAAATACTAGAAGCACCATGAAGAAAAGTTGATGTAAGGAAGGGGAAAAAAAGGTAGACCTAATATGAAAGAGGCTTAAATTAATAAAAAATACAAAGAGGTGGCACATGTAACACATATGATACTATATGTAGATAAGTTCTCTTCAAGATTCAAAAAATGATATTAAACTTTTGGAGGAGAAAGAAAGGGAGCCTTATAAAGTTTAGGAGGTCCAATGTTTTTAAATAGAATTTGGAAGGAGATCCAAGAGGGAGGAAAATGAAAAAAATAAGGAAAGGTAGAGGAAATATTGATTATCCTTTAATCAATGGCATTTTTTATGGTTGAGGTTTGTTATTTTGAATTTTCACTGATAGTTATTTATTATCCTAATTGGTGTATTTATGAGTATATTTATGTCATGGTATGCAATATTACTCTATATTTAGGGATTTTCACTAGATTTTGGGTCATATAAAAACCCTAAATTTACCTTAATAATAATAATAAATGTTGAAAATGAAATAAAAATGAAATTAAATATCCTTTTATTTTTTTGAATTTTTTGATATTTTGAGAATATAATGCTACTAACACTTAAAATTAAATCAACAATGCAGTTTGATAATTTTGTCTTTTTCCTTTGGTTTATGAATGCAAAGTGTAACTTATATGCACTAAATTAATTCTCTTGTATTTCTATTTCCAATGAAAATAAATATAAATATAATACGTAATAAATATTCAAATATGCAAGTGAATATAAATATATAAAATTTAGAATGGTGTTATGTAGTGAAAGTTCTACATTTTTAGGATATATTTTTATGCATGCTAGTATGCAAGATTTTTTTGTTTTTGATCGTTTTGTTTGATATGATATGATGTATGGTTGAATGGATGAAAAATTCGAATTATGATTTTTTGATTTGAAAAACTTTATTTGCTATGGAAATAAGCAAACAAACTCTAGAATGAAATCTTTTCTTCTTGGTTCTCCTAGATTTAAGTTTACATGGGTTTCTTGATGTTTAATTATGAATTTGTGATATGATAAGACTAGAAATAAAATGGTTTTAACTAGTTGTAGATAATTATGAAATTCACTATTTTATCCTAGGTATCATATATATACTAATGTTATTTAAGATTTGTGATGCTTGGATAAAATAAGAAAATGAAATTACTTTCTCAATGCGAGAGAGGAAGAGAGAACATTATTTGTTTATTTCTAAAATTTTATGAATATTTTCAAAATTTAAATATAAGTGTATTCCAACCATGATTCCACTTACTAAACTTGTTTAAATAATACAATATATTGATTATACCCAAGGGCATCAACTTCTGAAACCATGAGTTAATAAGTGTTAGTTCCTCAACCACCATCAGAGTAGGAGAACTCATAGAAGTTGAGTGCCACAAAAAATTCAAATACACCACTATAAATATCTCCATAATTATTTTTTGGATCCTAGAAAATATATTCATATGTAAAGGTGGGAACCTTGAAATAGGTTCAAATGTCAAAATGGAACCCAAAAATAGGTTTGTCTATCAAAATGGAACTCCATACAAACCATTGGATATGGATTATAGATCTAAAATGCCTATGTGGTAAAATTGGTCCCCATAAATTAAAAATATAGAATATATAAAAGTGTTTGCATGAATAACTTCATATCCCAAATTTGATCCATATGAGCCTCAATGTGATATATAATGCCATAATTTATCTATCATAATATCATATAATATCTCTCAACTAATTAATCTAGTGAATTTTTCCAATCCAACCCATACAATATACCTTATATACTCATATAATATCCAAACTTTTCCTCATAATTATGTAAAATGACCCAAACACACCATAATATGTCAAATATAAATCACATAATCTTACCCAAAGTTTTAAATATGTATCTATCATGGCGTGAATATATAATACAATCCCACTATATGCACCCATTTTAATGAGTGGTGAAGCCTATAAATCACACATCTCAAAATAAAGAGTTATGTACACCATGTGTTAATATAAAAATGTAATCATGTAAAATATACATACTAATTTTATAATATTTATCATCATATAGATATTAGATAATTCAAGCATGTATGAAACATGTAATTCAAGGAAATGGGTATTCAAGTTCCATGTTGAAAATTAGATATATCAATTAACCACACAATAATAAGCATCATAATATACACATGATATAAATCATAATATTAGATGATATGTGTGTGTGTGTGTGTGTGAGAGAGAGAGAGAGAGAGAGAGAGAGAGAGAGAGACAGAAATGATGCCACCAAGATCATAGTAATAGTAATATATTTACCCATGCATAGACACATGCACATAATACAATGATAATGAATCACACATGCACTCAAGACACAACTAAAATCTAACTCAAAATGGACACAACATGGCCATGACTTATAATAGAGGATCCTATGAAATAAATTGACACATGATGTGATAAAACAAAAAATACTGCACTTATTTAAATATGAAATATAACATTCAAGCTATGGCTAAAAATAAAATAATTGCATTCAAGTTGAGGTTACATGACATACTTGTGATGGTCTATGTCTCTGACACCACACTCCACACAAATTAGAAAATGGAAGGAGATCTATGTATCCCTTGGTGGTTTAGTTCTGGTATGTCTCTATTACATTTTATTGGTTTGGTGCCATGCCTTGGAACTAGTTTGGGTTTGAAAATTTTTAGTAAAAAATCATTATTTATGGGGAAAACCATAAGTCTTCCCTTGCTACTTTGATCTTATTTGGAATGGTTGCTTACTTAAGGCTTTTCTATGAGGTTTACAATGGAGGATCTCACCATTATCTCCTTTTTCAAGTATGTTCTTTAGTGTGTATTGTTATGCTAATATCTTTGGAATGTCATGAGACAAAAGTAAAACTTAAAGGGAGTCAAAATCCTCTTGCTATGTTTTGGCTATGTAGATATTGGGCAAAAGATTTAGGTGACATATGACCTTCCTTTCTAGAAGGTTCTCTATCTAGAATAATAATTAGGAACAACATGGAAAATGGTGCATGCCATTACAAATGTTCTACTCTGAAGCAAATTTATGCTCTCAAGGTTAGGGGATCCTCAAAACCCCTAGTTGTGGTTTCCTTGAAACCCTCAAGTTTCATGTTCTATGATTACAGGGGCCTCAAAATCCCGTTGTGCTTTATAAAGATTATGTATCTTAGTGGGAGTCCACTTGTTGGGATTCTAACTTGTAGAAGACATACAGATGACCCAAGAGGTAGAAGACCCTCTTTTACAGTTAGACTTATATTCTATAGTTTTCCCCTTATTGTGCTTTACCAGGTTATGAATCTTAGAGGGAATATAAACTCTTTCAATGTAATTTTTTTGAATGAAGGATATGCAAAAGACCCTAATAGTGGAATACCTCCCTCCTTGGGGGATCCTCTAGTATGTAGTTATTTTAGGGAAGAGAAGATGAAGGGAAACTACCCCTTGAGCTATACTTTTTTAGCAAGTTTTTTGTGCACTTCAAGTTATGGGACCTTAAAACACTAGGTTATTGCTTTGCTTTGGTATTTAGGACTTATACTTCACTTTTTATCTAATTTTCACTCAATCATGGGACCTTTAATCCACTTGTTTAAGGTTAGGGGAACCTTAAAACCCTCTTTTATATACTTTTAGGTTATGAGATCCTCAAAACCCCTAGTTACAGGAGTCCTTAAAACCCTTATGTTCTTTAGTCTTGCCAAGGTTGTGGGTACCTTTAATTCTTGTTCTTTCATCTTGCCTTGGTCACAAGACCTTTAATCCACTTGTTAAAGGTTTAGGGAGACTTAAAATCCTCATGTCTTGCCTAGTCATGGGACCTTTACTCCACTTACTAAAATTTGATGGAGCCTTCAAACTCTCTTAGTTTTACTCATAGGTTATGGGATCCTTAAAACCCTCGTGTTCTCTAGTCTCACCAAGGTTTAGGACACCTCTAAATATTTTATTGTTAGTTTGGGGAGTCAAACCATTGATGATGCACTTGGTAGTTATGGGATCCTTCACCCTCTTTGATGTACCTAGATATGGGTCCATTTATCAAAACCCTCACAAACCTGGTTCATAGATCTGGTTTTAAAAGTGTTTACCCTAATAAAAAAATGAAATATAACACAAATCAATTATTTTTTAATAATCATCAACATTAAACATGGATAGAGAGATAAATTTTAGTTTGCATAGACAATCACTATCATCATCCATTATAGAAAAACACAACATCGATATGAAATAACACTCTAACAAGTATGAAAATAAAAAATCATTTATAACAGTCTACTATGATTTGTAGAATAATAGATAAATATATAAATTGATAAGTGTGAAAATATTCCACTAGTATAGGAATGACATCCATGTAGAAAGGTATCCCATGGATGTAAATAATGTCACACATAGCTATGTGCATATATCATATGTAACATTTATGTATTTCATCCCACTCATGTATATTGTGAAGAAAATGTATGTATAAAATATATATTTAATTCACCATGTATATGTTAAATAACATTAATCCTCCATGTGAACCACCAAATTATGTCATGTACCGGTCCTGGTTTATTTTTTAAAAATATTTAATTTTGGGAGTTTTTGAATGTTTTGTTAGTGTTTTTAGATATGACATGTGAATGATATAACATTTAAGTTAAATGTATATCTCAATTATGACAATATAATGATATAATAATAATCCAAAAAAATTAATGGGATGTAATCATTCGACTAACTGTGAATAATAAATAAGCCATCTTCACTTATATAGTTATACTTAATTTCACTAGCTCAATTGTAAGTGAATTAAATGGACATATGATTGTAACTATTCATATGAGCATTTTTTTTCACTTGAATTTGATAATAGTGTTAAACCTACTTAATACAATATACATAATTGTACTCAACCAATGCTAATAGTTGGATATTATTAATTTTATTGGTCTTTATGTTTAGTTGGTGTAATTAATAATTTCTTAGCTTCTTCATTTATACTTGGTTTACTTTTATGTGTCACCAATACTTGTGAACTTTTACATTTAAATGTACTCTTAGTAGGAGTATGATTTTAGTATGTTACATTTCTTTAAAATATTATAAAGCCACCTTAGAAATGGAAATAAATATTATTATTAATATTATTCAATGTTACTTCCATTTCATCTACCTATGATTTCCAAAGTATGGCATTAAATTATGTAATGGTAGGTTTTATATAAAATAAATTTCCACTATCTTAGGCCCAAAATAAGTTAGTATAAACTAGTATAGTGATATATTCCAATGACCTCTCATGGGTGATTACATGTTTGAATTGATTTAATCATGCCCTAGTTCCATAATAAAAATAATTATGCATGAATTATATTGTATTTTGTCATAAATGACATTTCATTTTCTATATTAATCTTATATAAGAGACTGAATGACCACTGGTTCCTTTCCAAGTTCATGTGATAATGCACAACATTTAGGAACCTCCTGGATATTTTATACATATAAGGTGACACACTAACATTCAATAAAATTATTGAGGTTTATCTGAGATAGTTGATAAATGGATAGTGGGACGAGTGGTCTAGGGAATTAGTTGGTTGGGCTGAAGTGGTTGAGTGATTTAAATTGGAGAAGATGAAAGATATGGTTGGTTGGGTTAAATTATATGAACATGGTATTGAATAATTGGTAGGAATATATGATCTTGTATTTAAAAAAATAAATCACCAATATTGTATACTCATTAGGAGTGGTGACTTGGGAAGATATGGAATCTAAAGAATCCTCAGTCTAGATGAGGACAAGGTAACAAAGTTCTTGGTCAATACTAGGTTGAAGAAACTAGGAAAATTTGGGTTGTAATACCATTAAAGGTTGAATATATTGATTTAACTATGATATAATAATTTCATCCATAAATTTAATGAGATAGTATGAGGTAGACTTTAGGATAAAGAAAAGATTGGGGAAGGCATAAACTTGAAGGTTGCTAACTTGACATGCTAAGATATATATGGGTCTCACTATTTGTGCTTATATGGGGGAGATTTCTTATAAAGAGTATTAATATAGATGATTATAAGGATTTGGAGGGGATTGGAATATAAAAATTGAATTATAAGTTCAAAATCAATGTCACTCTAAAGGGTGCTAGCTGGTAGGGACACCAGTGCTTTAGGGAATATGCCTAGCCTATGGAGATAAGGTCAGTCTAGGAGCATAATCTAAGGGGTGAAGAAATGCTTATTTATAATTTTTAGTCATATATATCTTCTTGATAATTTTTTTTGTGTACATTTACTTTTTTTTTTAAACGTTATAAGCAAGGTTTTGTACTTGTGCTTATTTTGACAAGGTTTGGGTTATGTTTATTTTTATGTTTTAAGTAAGGTTTTGAAAATGAAAATAAAAAATATGGTAATTGATGAAAGTAAAATGATAAAATTGAAATAAATAATTTAAATTAAATTTATTTTTATTTATATTATTATTTTTTAATATTTTGAGAATACAATAATACTAAAACTAAAAATTAAATTAACAATGTAATTTTCTGACTTTAATTTTTTCTTTCTATTTATGAATGTAAAATTTTAGCATATATGCACTAAATGAATAATATTTTCTTGCATTTTTAATGAAAAAAATGTCAAGATAATATGTATTTGATATTCAAATATTCAATTGAAAATAAATATCTAAAATTATGATTAGTGCTCTGTAGTGTAACTTCTACATTTTCAAGATCTAGTTTATATGTAAGCTAGTATGCAAGATTTTAAGGTTTTTTTTTTAAATTTTTTTTTAATGATATTATATGATATATGGTTAAATGGATGCAAAATAAAAATTATTTTGTATTAAAATAAGTAAACTAACTCTATAATTAATTTTTTTTCTTGGTTCTCCTAGATTTTGGTGTATGCAGGTTTGTTGATGCTTGTTTGGGAATATGTGATATCAAAAAATTAAAAATAAAATAGTTTTAATTGGTTTTATATAATTATGAGATTCACCTAATATATCCTATGTATAATTCATATACTCTTTTTCTTTGATATTTGTGATGCTTGGATACAACTAAGAAAATGAAACTATTTTGTTCGATGCATGAGAATAATAGATAAGTTGAATTATCTCTTTTTAGAATTTTATGAATGTTTAAAAAATGAAAATATATTATAAAACTAATAATAATAAAATAATGAAAAAATTAATGAAACAAAACAAAAATTAAATCCTCTAACCTGACAAATGTTGAGTTCAAATTAAGGTGAGTAAGTAGTTTGTTTGAGTATCCAATTCTATGATAGTTAGCTAATTTTATCAATACTAAACTTAGAAACTATCTAAAAATAATGATGAAAAAAATAATAGAAGTAAAAAGAGACATTCTATAAAAAATAATTTATTTGGACTCTGGTTGAGTAATCATGAATAACAAAAGACTAGTTATAGTCTCTTGAACTATATTATCTAAAATTGTGAAAATAGCCAGAAGATGACTATATATTGAGGTAAAATTTATTCAAAAAATAGAATGTTGGATATATATATGTGAATTTATTTAATATTGAATAAATAATATGAAATTTGTATCTAAAATTTAGAGAAAAGTGAAATAGTTGTAATGAGGAAGAAGTTGTGATTTAGAGTTAACTAAAGCCTAACTATGATCTTGGTAAAGTTAATTTAGAGGTGATTTATATTGACATAATCAATACTAAAGGTGAGATATGAAATCAATAAGGTGAAATAAAGAGAAAATAATAATAATCGTTAACCAAAATCATGAAAAATCCATGAAAATTAAATTATTTAAAGTCAATTTTTAAAAATGTTTAAAGTATGATGAAACTATCACTTTATACAAGCGACAGTTTCAAAATTATTGCATGGTTTTGATAAACCACTATGATGGGTTTAGGAACTATCAAGACAGACTATAGAACCACTAAAATGGTTACGTAACCATTGTGGTGGTTTTTCAACTACTTAAAACTTCTTAAAACTAGAAGGTTAAGGATTTAAAAAAGAAAATTAAATTTTTCAAAGGCTATAAAAGAGGTAAAAGGCTATAAAAATTAGATAGGATTAGGTATGAGCATGTTTTGGTGGAGATCATTATTTCATCATCATAGTTTTCATGAAATATTACATGGTGAAAAATTCAAGTGTGTATAGATACATTGGACTTATTATATTTTAAAATATAAGGTGGAAAAGCCAAACTTGTAGGAATGTTTTTACGTTTTTCAAATGTAATGACAACATTATATATACATTTTTTTATTCGTTCTAATTTATAACAATTGTTATATCTATGTGCATTGATTCGATGGTAATTATAATACAATCATGGCCCTACTCATTTTAAATGATGTGTAAGCTTATGTCAATTAGATTTGAGTGTGTTTGACATTTTATAAATTAACATTCATAAAATAGCACTAGATTTATCCTTAAGTATTTGATAGGTTGGTACACAATAGAATGGGTACGACTCATGAGATTTTACTCTTTATTAATTGTATTATATGTACCTCCTTTCTTAGATGAAGGATGAATTTTAATACTTTAAGTTTTCAACTTTTGGAACTTTTAGTATTATACACACATGATTGACTGTATAACATCACATTCATAATTTATTATATCCATTTAAATTTGATGAAAATAACAATAGGTTTGATAGAGTGTTTTTTCCCAAAATGGAAGTAAAATACATTTACTAAAGAGGAATTGTTTCTCCAAATTAGATAGTTGATAAATTAAGTAATATAATGTACTTTTTAACCTTAAAATATAATATTTGTTAGTATAGGTTCCTGGAAAACCTGTCAAAATGTGTTAATATAAGGATAATTGGCACAAGAAATAAAAAAATTAAACATTTGATGGAAATAAAGATGAAATATATTATTTGATGTACAAAACATATAGAAACACAAAGAAACATATATTTATTAGAATATTAACATTTGGTATAAAATCATATGTTTAACAAATTAAATCAAATAGAGTAATCATTACACACAAAATAATGATAAAATATACATAGGAAATCCATTTTAAAAGAATATGTATTAATCTCTATCACATCATAACCATATCCAAATAAAATTGAGTGTTGTATATACATTTTTTAAGAAGTGTTGTCTCTTCATATTCTAGCCTTTTGATATTCCAAAAAGGAAGGACTCTTCACATTTTCAAGTCTCTTATTATGATTACAAAGGCATAGTATATAACAAGATTATACAAAAGACAAAATAGTGTAAATCACAATTGTCTATGAGATATACTCTATGATTTTGGTAGCCATATTCTATAATCAACACTTTTTTAGACTTAACATAGTTGACATTTCTCAAGATAAAGTCATAATAAAGGATCCTAATCTAAATCTCAAACCAAAGAATTAAAATAGAAACAAGAGTCATGGTTATCACTCCAGGTGCCATTTATTAGTTTTCAACATTTGCACACTACTTAGCTTCCCTTTTGAGTTTTCAACTAAGTAGCATACTAACTTACCACCCTTTTGAGTTTTTAATGTAATAACTTAACTAGGTAGATGCACTTTATGATTTTTCAATAAGCTTAGATCCTCTATTAATGCTCAAGGTTATCCTACAAAATTGTAACAAAATCTTTTGAAAATTTTAAAAATTATAAATACATAGTACATACTATGTCAGTAGTGGCACGATCTAGGTTGGATACATAGAAGGTTGATACAAATATGGTTGTACTAGAGTAGTGGATGAAGCACTTGGTTTTACTAAATCTACTAGTGTAGAGTGTTGTTGTTGCAAGATAGTTGGTTGTGTGTTTATGGAAATTTTATTTTGTTGAAGTATTTATTGTAGCTACTATGGGGAAATGAATTGTGGCTCATTTGTGAGTTTTGTAATGAATGGATCAAGTTGAGATAGATATTACTTTACCATTTTTATGTGAATAAACACTTATTACACTATACTGAGAAATATGTGTAGTGGGACTTGAATCACCACTAGGTTTTGAATATTTTCATCTTTTATAATGGTGATGGGTGCTTTAGCATTTGATACTTTGATCTTGATATCTTTTGGCAACTCTTACAAATAGTTCACATGCCTCTGTGCCTATGTGTTATAAATTTAACTTCATAATATATCATTTTGTCATGTCTATATTTTTTTCATGGCCTCATCCCTTGAATCAAGAAGTTGATTGAGTGTGTTGGTCATTATTTTAGGTGTATTATATGATCCTCCATCATAGATTTGTTTTTACCTATTTTATCAAAATTTGGTTTATCTATGGATAATGTATTTTTAAGCTATTGCTTCCAATTTAATATACCCTCTACTATACATTTTGATTGAAGTGAAACTGTATCCAAAATATATTCATAATCATCCAAGATCTCATAGATCACATCTATTTTTTCTTTGATGTTTTACCCTTTATATCATATTATTTGTAGTTTGTGTGTAGCCAACCTAACATTAATTAATTACACCAATAGAATTGAGAAATACTTTTATTTAGATGTAACCTAGTCACTTAAGAATTATGTAACTAATGTAGGGAAGTTGGTGTTAATGAGCTATCCTATATTGGTGAACCAAATTTATAGGTCTACATAATCCTCTAACATATATAGAACTTCACATTCTATGTTTTAAGACTTATACATATTTTATTTGTATAAAGTGTCTACACCATAAATTTGTTTGGTTAGTGGTAGCTAAGAAACATCCAAAGATGTTTATTGTGTAGTTTTAAATAGAGCCATGGATGTTATCATAGTCATTTTAGGGGCCACTATGAACTATGCCAAAGGAACAAAAAAGGTGGTGCACTAGGTGGATTATGTGGGAACATCCCATAGTGATTGGCTAGTTATTTAGTGTGTAGGTTGAAAACTCTATCTTATGCACCTACTCATGATACAAGTGTTAGTTACACTACACCCTCTTCTTATTCCTTGGATTTTGCCTCTGCCTTTGCTTTATATTTAGCTTTAGCTTTAGCCTTAAGATTAGATTCTACCTTACTTTTAGCTTTGGCTTCTACTTTAGTGTTAGCCTTATCTTATACCTTAGTTTTAGCTTTGGATTCTGCTTCAACCTTAATTTTGTTTTTAGATTCCTTCCCTCAATTTATTACTTATCCTTTTTCTCCACTTAAGCCTTTGTAATTTTTTCTACATATTTATTTTATTCTATAACCTACACTTCTTTTTGTTTCCTTGATACTTTTTCTTATTCTTTGCCTTTGCTTCTTCAGTGCTTTTTTTAAGCCTTTGTTTCTTAGAATTTCTTATTCTTAGCCTTTGATTCTTTGACTATTGTATTTTGAGCATCTACTTCTTTGAATTTTTACTTGTGTTCCTCTTCCACAACCTATTTTTTTCACTGCTCTTATTCTTATGTATACTTTCACTTTTCCTCTTTCTCCTTTTATTATTCTCTTCCTTCTTATTCCTCATACCCTTGTTTTACACCTCTGTTAGATCTTATTGCTCCTGCATAACTTCATGTTGGAACTCTAACTATGGGAAACTTGTATCTTTAGATTCTTCCATGGTGGATGAATCCAATAATTTAATTAATTTGAATACTCTAAAGTGGACTATTTCATAATAGTACCCCTTCATGAAACCATCTCCTTTTTGGAAGTTTGAGGTAAAATGAGGCTATTATTTATCCTTTTTTAGTCTAGCCATGTGGCTATTGATGATACTCTTAAATTTAATTTGTTATTCTCTCATTTTTTGGGTCTATGAAAGATAACATTCTATCCTTGATTATTGAATATGTCCTAGATATAGGATGGGTATGTGATTTACATACAAAATGTGGTAGTATATTTTCTTGCATTGGTAAGTCTACTTCCTATGTAGTAAAGGATCTTGTAGTTGAATCTGATTAGAAAATTTTAGTTTGAAATAATTATCAATATATTTATTAACCTATAATATAAAAAATAATAGAGTAAGGAGGTTGGATGATGTCCACCCATAGGTGTTGTCTTTCATGATTCTATACTAGGTAGGTGTGCATTACTTTCCAAAAAATAATTATTCCTCCTCTTCTTACTCATAAAAAGCATTAGCAATTCATGTTAACATGGATGGTATAGCTTCTTATTATCCAAATCCTATCTCTATGAAGTCACATTCAGCTTATATCTTTGGAACATGTTTGTTGTCAAGCTAAGACATTCTGTGGCATGTCTTATATTTAGGTGGTGTTGAGGCTTGTTTTGTGCCTGAGGTTGCATAGGTTATTGTGCACATAGGGGCATTGAATGTAAAAATTGCACCAATTTAAATACTAGTGATTTTGATCTAAAAATTTCTACCTACGTATCCAACATAGTGAATAAAAATGGTAGTGGATTTGTTATTATGTTTGGAAACTCATGCATACACTTTGATTTTGTTGTCATTGTGCAAATTGGTCACTGATACATGTTATCACAAATAATACATCATGTCCTAGGGTACCTTGGGGTGTGAATTAATCATGGATTAGATATCCATCCACCATGTATTAAATATCCTTAATTTCTCATAGTATTTCCTTACTTTATTCCATAAAATATTAGTGAATGTAGTAGTAGGCTAAAAAACTCTAATAGGGTTGAATGAGCCTTGTATTGATTTCAATTATATGAAGCCAAGTAGTAAAACCACAAATTGGTAATGGAATGCCTGAAAATTTATAGTGAGAATATTTTCAATGTTTTATATGAGCTCAAAGGATATAAACATGGGATAATTAAAATCTTGACATAGGTGTATCATATGATACACAATGTCCACAACTCCTTTATTTTCCTAGTTCACTTGCTTCATTATTTTTTAGATTTTTTTTGGTTATGCATTCAACTAAGATGCACACCAAATAATATTTGATTGTATCAATGGGAGTTTATCTACCTACCCTTATGTACTTATCTATAATGTCAAAGTGAATATGTGGAGATATAGATTTTTAAGGTAGAAGAGACTTAACCTAGGCTGGGAGCTTTGTTACTCTCACCATAGTCATGGAGTTGATTAAAATGGTCACATATTACTATAAATAAATGTTATCTTCATTATATTTACTTATAAAAGTAAGCATTACCTTGAATAATTATAATAAATTAGAAAATTTGACTAGTCACTTAACATCAAAGTCTCATAATGGATGTTTAAAGTGATAGTGCTCCTGATTACATTACTTCCTATGGGTTCTAGGAAAATAGAGTAGCTTCAACCACATCACTAAAATTAAAGGGGTCCAGGTCATGATATCTACTATTTTCGAGTCTTAAAAAAATCCCTATTTCCTCTTTATACACATTAGTGAGCAATATCAATAGTTGTGCCCAATGCATGGTCACTGTTGTGGACTACGTTGAACACTTTCTTCAATTTGTCTAGTGATGGAGTGAAATTTGTGCATAATAATCTATTTTGATGTAATTCACAACATTGTCTTAGTGGTAGAAGTATGTAAAGTCTTTGTGTTTTCCACATCCTCTATTATATAGTTTCTTCCACAAAAATTCATCAAGCCATGAATATTAAATATGTTGAGAAAGTTTCACATGATTGTATCTCCAAAATGTATGTCAACCAACTATTATTTAACATGACAATTAATATTCTACATATAGATTCTTTGATACATATATTGGTAGGTAGATGATGTGATGCATCATACTTTCAACTATCTAATTTATTTTATGGTCCATCCTATCATTTTTCCATGTGATATGCTTTAGCAAAGATTAAATCTCTCAAGTGCATTATATTTAATAGTTTTAAATTATGATTGTCCTTTTTCCATACTTATCTTGTCAACACCCTAGTCCTAGACTTAATATATGATCACCATATTCTAGATACTAATTATCTTTCCTTTAGGATGAATTTACATATTAATTGCACTCTATGATATTTATTTTCCAAAAATAGTTTCAATGTGTTGCAACACAAAGATCACACTGTAAAAACACACTAACCCTAAAAAATAAATAGAAAAAAAAACATTAATGAAAAATCCTATTAATGATGCATGATAGATATTAGTGATGGTAAGGATTAAGCCTCTATCCATTAATACACCATAGTAAATGGCTCCCTATAAATATTATATAATAATTGTACCCTATTATGAAACATCTTGATTAATATAGGGTCTTTTCCATCTTATGCATAACTTTATCAAGAATGATTTAAATCTACTATCATAGAGTAATATTTTTTATTTAGGATAAAATTCATTATATCACAAGTTAATAGCATGCCACACTTTTTAAAATAACTTATTAATATCCTTTGTCTAATGCACTCTTTGTATATTTTCCTACATCTTGACCAAATAAGAAATCTTTATTTAAAATAGTATTGATCACCAGCCTCATAATCATTATAATGTGTAGATTAGGAACAATGTATTCCATAATCATAACTAAATTAAGACCATAAACTAGATAAAAGGGAGTGAACCTTGTCGTATGTTTATAATGTCCTATATGCCCACAAAATTTTAGGAATGTGATCCTCCTACTCATCCCTTTTAAAATGACATATATTCATTATAATTTTACCAAATACTTTATTTGAAACATTAGCTTGCCCATTTAATTATAGATGATAGGTCTTTCTCTTGTGGTGTGATATCATAGAATCACTAGTAAGAGTCTTGATTTTTTTATTGATTAAGTAATTACATCTATCACTAACCAATTTGATTGAAAATAAAAAACTTGTTATGATATTCTCATACATAAAGTTATCAACATCCTTCACACTACAACTTGGCATCATAAAAAATTCTACCCAATTTGTGAAATATCCAATCTCAATGATGATATATCTTGCATGAATACATTTTATTGTAGGAGTTATAGGCCCTAAAAAATCAATGCCCCTTTGTTTAAATGGTTGATCTGTTAGCATTGGGACCTAGGAAATCTCATCATGGTGATTCAAGTTTCTCATTATTTAACAAACATCATAGTGTTTTTCCACCTTATGTACATCCTAAAATAAATTTGGCCACCAATTACCACTCTTTAATATATTATTCACAATGGATTCTACTATGAAATTACCTCCTATGAATCTTTGATGTGATTCTTGAGGAAGTTGTGGTCTCTCATGTTCTAAGGATACTCTACATATCACATAATCCTTTTCAATCTTATAAAAAAATCCATTAACAAGGATTTAAGGAATGGATAGTCTAACCATTTTATTTTTATCCCTTTCAACATAGTTTGAAAGAAACATTCCATGTTTTTGGAAGTTCACTATGTTATCCATGTTGTTCGGGATCATATATACTCTAAAAAAGTGTACATATGGATATTCAAATCCATATTTATTTTGATTCATCTCTATTCTATAACTTGATCAAATGATCTAGTCTCATATTCTCTCAACTTAACTTCACATTGATTCTAAATTAGAATTATTAAAATAACATCATCCACCTAGATAGTTGTCCAACCAACATAGGCTTGTTAACTAGGTATCACAATGCCTAGTGATCTATGAAAAGTTCAAATGGTGTGGCCAGCATATTTTGTCTAAAATTTTATAAGGAAAAAACCATAATTAAGGCCTCTCTTTATGTATTCATATAGTTTTTATATATATTTTATAGTTTACTATTAGTGAAGTGTATAGGATGATATAACCCACCATCCCTTAGTTGTGTTAAGGCAACTCCTACCGTGTTACCATAATTAGACACATGTACATGGAATGGATTATTATAATAATTAAAAATTAAGATAGGAATTATTACTAACCTTTATTTGAGATTAATAAAAAAAATTGTCACTCTGTTGTCTACTCAAAAAAAATTTCTTTATGTAATAACTTTTGTGGTGGTGTAGAGATGGTTGCATATCCCTTCATGAATCTTCTATAATATCATGTATGCCCTAGAAAGGTTTTCACCTCTATCAAATTGTTGTAGGTGTAATCCCAATTATTATTATAATTTTAGTCTATTCTACTAGTATTCCATCATTACATATGATGTAACCCAAAACACCACCAAAAGGTGTGAAAAATAAGAACTTCTTTAGATTCAATATGATGTCGACAGCTCAAAACCATTCAAGAATTGAATATAAATTTGAAAAATGATCCTTAAATAAATAGAATATATCTTAATTTTCCAAATATACTTATAGAAAATCATGAATAATTTTCTTAAATTTAGTTCCCACAACCCTACAAAACACTGCTGGAGCATTCTTAAGACCAAAGGGTATTATCTTATATGAGAATGACCCTTTTTTTTTATAAATGTTATTTTAGCTTGGTATTCTTCTGTGATATTAATTTGATGATATCCAATAAATCCATATGTGAATGATTTCACCTCATGAACTAAGAATGTTATTTGTAAATGGTATTAGTAATGGATCATTAATGCAAGTAATATTTAGTGCATGGTAGTATCCACAAACCTAGATCTCACTAGAATTTTTTGGTTTCAGAAACATGAGACTAACCCAATATACCTTTTAAACTAGATATATTATCCTTATTTATTACATGTGACCTAACTTATCTTATAGTTTCATCTTCATGTTGGGATTTAATCTATATGGGAACTTTATAATGGGTCTAGTGTACTATTTCAATTCAATGTGCATCTAAAAATAACACATATACACATTTCACTTATAGAATATTGGTCATAAATACATGTTGATAACCTCTTAGTAGTTAAAATGCCTCTAACATATCATTCTAATCCCAATAGTCTCTCATAGTCATAATTTTAGGCATAGACTCTATTCTAATATTTTATTCAATCTTAGTTAGTGGTTCTTGGTATAATCTGTTAGATCCATTAGGTAGATCCTCTCACAAAGTTTTTTCCCCTTCTCATTCTATAATATTTACATTTCATGTTATTTCTTCTTCAAAATTTTATTTAATCTATACATTTGACTTGACTTCTCTCTTAGGTTTGAAGAAGTCTTCTAGATAGATATCGCCATCACTATCACTAGATTTTATTATCTTATTTGTATTTATATTATAGGGTTTAAGAAGAGATTATTCTTATTTGTTGGACTTGTAATTATTAATTGATATATTAAAATATCAAGCTACTTATTACTATGATGATGATTCTGTCATAGCTCCCAAATCTTCTACTCGATCATAACATATAAAAGTTTTCAATCTTTACAATGTATATTTTGATATTGGATTGTCATATTCAAATAAAAAAAATTGAATAAAGTCTTGATTTACATGTGCACAATGTTGTGTCTCTCTTCTATTCTCATAATGCATATACCACATATCTAGAAGTGGGGCTAGTGTTTGGCTAAAAATATGCACCCAATATCTTAGCTTGACACCTTACACAAATCATATATCTACACATTTATGAATGTGTATCTTAAAATATTAGAATTGTTAAAATAATATCCCCTCTATTCTCATAGTTAGTGGTAACTTAAATTTTTCTTGTATAAATTCACATGTTTCATCCCATTGTAAATCTTGTTCTCTATGTACTACCCACCAAGTCACAATAGTTCTATTAAAGGCATAGCTGAGTATGCTGACTCTTTGATCTATATCTAGTAAATGGTGATCCAACTAAAAGATAAATGGATTGAGATCCTCAGTCATAAAATATTTTATTAATTAGCATTATGTGGTGAACACCATGCATGGAGTCCATATCTCTTGATCTCCCCTAGCCAAATTTAACATATGTGTGTCTGATTTGTCACTTATTACAGATATTATTTCCCAAGGTAAGACACCTTTTAGATTAGGATATATATAATACATTATTGTTTCACCTATATTATATTATAAATATATCTATTACTTATTAGGAGATCATATAAATTAAGAGGTACATCCTTTGATTTGAAACTAAAGAGATAAAGATTTAGTTGTTATTGGACTATAAACTAGCTACTCTATTACTTGCATTTGTACATTTTCCTCAAGTTATAGTTTAAGGAAATGACATTATGTAGCTCAAAACATATTTTTATTTATATCTATTATAACTTTGAACCAAATATTATCAGCATAGGAATAAGGTGGTTATGATTCATTAGGAATAACCTAGTATATCTACTTTAATTTATTAAATGGTATACAAACTATCTTGCCCCTTGATGAGCCTTTAACTGATTGTTCATTGTAATAATATTCATTTGGACATATAATCCAATTTATTATAAGTAAAATCATGATAAATGGTCTCATCTATTTTCATCTCAATGACCTCAAAATCACCTCATAGACTCAGCTCAATAATTCTAATCTCCACATCTTCAATATGACCAATTGGTTATACCCTCCCGTAGTCTATAAGACTGAGAGTGACATGACTATAAATCAAGTGTGGCATACCAAGAGCATCCAAATAATATTTATGAATCATATTGATATTACTTAAAAAATTCAATACTATATTAATAATTTCATATCATATGATCTCAATGTCCATTCGTGAGTCAACATCTCATGGTTTCTTAGTTTTAACATACCAAACCACCTTGCTGGTATTTTATTATATTCATTATGAATAATATAAAATATTATGAAATATTTTTATAATATTATGTGAGATATATTAGTTACATGGAGTTATGATTAGTTTTAATAAATCTATCAGTTCAGTCACAAAACTCTACTACCTCATAATCTACACAATTTTCCCATACATTTGTGCATCAATGGGTGTGGAATCTCCTTCCAATACACTAAGATGTCATATGTATCTAAAGACCTACATAACTTGATACATTAATATTTTATATATTTTAGTATCATAATATTTGTCTCATTTCACTTTCCTAATTTCATGATTCCATAACATTTCTAATGGAGGTAGTGCTTGCTCTACGCATTGTTATCTTGTAACTACTTATTTGAATGCATTTTATTTATGTTGTGAATTTATCATATTCACATTTTACATTGTATTTTATTTCCTTTTATTATCTAAAAATGGTAAATATTTATTTTAATTTTGTCATTTAACTCTAAAATACATGTAATATGTCTATTTTAATGGATTAGTAGAGTAATTTCATGCAAAATATTATACTTACCACATAAATAACATATAATGGTATGGAGAGATTTCAAGTTATCATTGTTGTGATATACTTGATATCATACTTTTTATCATCCTCTATTCTATTAAAATCCCCAATCATGTTAATGTTTCCTAATGAATCCTAGTTGTTGTGTTTGTTGTGCATTATGTCCACCATACTAATGTTGAGGTTATGTTGGATCCGAATTGGATTATCGATGTTGAGGACTTAATTATTCCATAAGGATTCATACTTATATTTTTAAGATGAAATTTTATATCTAGGTAGACCATGGAGTTGATATTGAGGTGATAAATACATCCACCTAGGACCACCTTGTGTCACACTGGTGATCTCTACTTCTAGGCCTATAATTCCTTGTTTCACAACAGGTAAATACTATGCTATAAATATGAAGACATTTTGTTATATCTTCCTTCATTTTATTTAAATCTCAACATCTCTTTTGATAATTATTGGTCAATTTACAATAATTATAGTATAAACTGTGTGTATTTTGAATGTACTATTTTAATAAATGACACTTCAAAGTTACATGCCCTACTACTCTACATAGTTCACAAAAGTCTATCCTGAGTTTAGGATAATGATTTATATGATGCCCTTATTTACCACACTCTATACACCATAAGCTTAGTTTAGGTCTATCACTTTCATGTATCTCATCCATCCTTTTGAGGAAAGCATCTATTTTCACCTCAATTTTAGAGCCAACTATTGGAGCATCTCCATAGTCCTCAATTTGTTCCACTCATAGGGAAACTACTTAAGAATCAACCTTTGTCAAGAATTAGGACTAAACAATGGAAAATATGATTTTCGATTGCATTCCTTCAAGAAACTAGGCATATTTGTCCTTGTCCTCTATGATGATTTCAATCTTATTCATCACATATAAAAATAGGTGATCATAGTCCATTATGGATTCTCCCCTCCACTATTGAATATCTTTTAGACATTCAATAGTATGAATTGAGTACTTTTTAATTTTAAATTATTCAATTAGCTACTATTTAATTTTTTGAAGATATATGGCATTAACATCCCTTTTATAAATAAATTCCAATGCCCAACCTACTAAAGATCCTAAAAACTCACACTTTTTTACATCATCATAGGTTATTCCCTTAACCTATCATTTCATGTAGCAAGATAAAAAATATTGTTTAAGGTCCATAGACCCATCATATTAGTCAAATAAATAAACATTCCTAGATTCAATTCCATAGTTAGTGCACTCGTAATAGTTAATAATGGATTTTATGCACTAGTAATTGTGACTATAGGTTATTGCTCACTAATAACTATGACTATAGGATTATATGTACTAGTTTTTATAGGTGTTTTTTAACTAAGTTAAAAAACAAATCTAAATTCTTCTAACTTATTATTATATATTTATTTCTAAGTCTCTACACTAAGTTTAAAAAAATTATTCATAAATGATTCAAACTAGCTTCTACCTATCCCTTCTTTTGCATTCGATGTATTTAATAATGACAAATTAGTTTGGGGGGGGGGGATGTGTAATATTTAAATGAATGATTTGTATCTTAAAATTATTCTATCTATGATCTTAAAATTGTGATACCTTTATGCATTTGTAAAACTTAATACTGAAAATATGCTTTCCTTAATTCAAACAATATCTTTCCTCTTAACTATAATGTAATCCTATCTTTTAACTAATCTAATATTACCCTACTTTCATCTTCATCTTCCTTTTCCTCTTCACTTTTATCCATATCCTTACTACCCTTTACTATTTCTTCTTCCATCTCAAGCCCTTCTCTTTCCAAATCTACATACTCTCTACCTTATCTACTTCTAGAATCTTGTGAAGCCTTTCTCTAAGATCCCATTTCTTCAACATCCTATATTATATTCATACTCCTAATTTTAGTTAAATCTAGATTATTCAGTTTATTCCATCTACATTTTTGTGTATTTCTCTTTCTACTATTATAATTTCTTCTCACTCTAGATCTTTTCATCCTCCATATTCTAGGTTTAAGGTCAAGTTCCTCTAATAAACTATACATCATTCACTCCTAAATAATATGCATCCCCATAATTCCCAAAGTGACTAATCCATGTTGGAAAGAGTAGGCATTATAGCCTTTTCCAAAACCAACATATTAATTCGAGTATGTAGTCACTAAATTATTTTTTCATGGATTCCTCAAAAAAATAGGTCCTACATAGATTTGAAATCCAAATAAAATTATATTAAATTTTTAATTATATATCCATCAATGGAGTCTAATAGTATATTTCATAAGTCTAATTAATATCTAGATTTCACATCTCTTTAAATTTTCTTTTGACCAAGTTATGAAATTTGTCCATTTTGGATAAAAATAATAGTAATCCAATATATATAGCCATGTAGTTAATACCTGAGGAAATTCAAAACATAATATTTTTATAATCTTGGGAGATATGCTCCTAAATAATTTCCTTCATAGTCTTCTCTATTATTCTCAATTTTTATTCTAAACTTTTTTGAATTCTTTGATCGATCTATATTGATATATCTCATTACCCTAGCAACCATCTTAACATGTTTCAACAAAAATTTTGATGCTCACCACACCAATGTTAGTAGAAGTTCCTAGAAAAGACATCAAAACATTCTAATATAGATAAATCTTGTGAAATAAGTCTCAAAAGTAAACATTTTATATAAATAAATATGGAATATATTCATTAATAGATAAAATAATTAGAAATGCAAATAAAAACATATTTTTTATAATCTAAATAGTCAGTAGAAACTCATAAGATTAACAAGTTAAAGCAAATAAATTACTCACTACACACAAAATAATGATAACATATAAATAGGAAAACTATTTATAAATAATATGTATTAATTTCTATCACATCGAAACCATATTGAAATATAATTGAGTATTATATATAGAGTTATTACAAGGTGTTGTCTTTACATATTCTAGCATTTTGATATACCCAAAAGGAAGGAATATTTACATTTTAAAGTATCTTACTATGCCTATAATGGTTTAATACATATAAAAAATAATAAAAAATATAAAATAGTGTAAGTCACACATGTGTCTACCATATATAATCTATAATTTTGGTAGCCATGTTCTACACTCAATAATATTCTATTGGTTTATTATTACATTGTTTAATGTTTTTGAGATGCTCTAAGGATAATATATAACCTTTATTCTCATTGAAAAATGATGAAATCCTTTTATAATTTAACAAGGAAAGTCATATAATGACTATTTACTCATAGAACCCATATAAGGCTTTACATTTTAAAATTTTATCAAAGGTTTTTAGTAACACTCTCCCATCACAATAATATTCTATAAGAGAAGACATATTTTACACAAGGTGGGTATGAGGATATCCATATGCATAATAAAGTTTAAATTTAGGAATAATAAAACCTTATGCATATGAATCATCGAGTATCTATCATAATATTTAGATTATGGAGATATTAGATATAGAACTAACTGTCTATGTGTGAAACATCACTAACATTAGCCTAGGAAAAAATAGTCAATGTTAGCTATTGAAGTGGATGTTCCTATCCTAGAAAATTCTATCTCTTTCTGACCATACAACTACATAAACATACTTGTGATACCTATGTGTGTGTGATATTAATGCCCAAATATGTGCATAACTCTATAAATTAGTATCCTTATCCTCAAACCCTAGGCTTTATTTTTAAGGGTATAAACCTATAAAAATTTGGGATGTGTAATACATTGATATAACCATAATAACCCCATTTATGATTGATAATTTCTTATGTATCTAATACTCCTAATTCTAAAGTCAATCCACATTTAATTGTTAACCTTGATATGAATGTGTAATTGTGCTCCTTTGCCTTATGAATACATTTATAATATAGATTTATATACTTAAAAATATCTGATCTTGACTCGGTTTGATGCAATTTAGACTTTCATAATGATTTATCTTCATGACTAATTTACAAATTAGGAATAAAAGGGTAGATTTGTTTAATGTAAAATTATATATAGATGTTTGATAAATAAGTGCCAAGTGAGTACTAAATGTGGGTTTGATTTATATTTGTATGAGTATATTTGGGTAATTTTTCATGATACCAAAATTATATGAAAATTTTTTGACCCATAATAATGATTTATATTTTAAAAATAGACATTTTTGGGTGAGGGTCACCTCAACCTCAGGTTAGTTTCATCGATGAAATTGTTTGAGGCTAATGTTAGTGTCTACGAAATAAGAATGTAGATCTAATGGTATGTATATGTTTGAGTAAGGTATTTATATGGTTTGATATATATTTATATTTTATTTTAGGTTATTGACAACAAAATATGAGGGTTAGACTCATAAAAACATGTGTATGTGAGAGAATGGACAATAAGAGGCATATATGTATGCAAAAGTCATGTATCATGAATGCATGTAAAAAGTGACATTTTTAAGTGTCTAATATAAGATATTTGTATATAGTGTAGGATAATATTTAAAATGGAAAGGATTAAGACTTATGTGTCCTTAGTTCATGACTCTAAAGACTAAGAGGCACTATACACACAGAAAAAACATGTTAACCTTCATGTACTCAACTTCTCAAGGTTTTTCACAAAAAAACATTAGTAGGATGATAATATTATTGGTCTAGTGATTTTTTCAATTAGGTAACTTTGTTTTATGGATTTGTATGTGAAGATATAAAAGTGTTGGTTAGCTATGTTGAGTTATGGGATCAAGGTTTTAGCAATAGGTGAAAAAGGATGCTCATAATGATACTAGAATAGTTATATTTAATCATGTTAACTTTTTAATATGGTGAATTTAGATGTTATAACATTTAAATAACCTTTTTAATGTACAAGGATAAGGTGATGAAGTTATTGATTTATATTATGCTCTAGGAAGTGGGAAAAGTTAGGTTAAAGAACTCAAGGAATTTAGCTTGCTTTGTCAAGTTAGGTTTTATTAGATAATTTCATTATAAAAAATGAAATATTTAAAGGGTATACCTAAGTATAAAGATGAAAATTATTATAATTCTAGGTAGTGGAATTGAAGGGATAAGATACAAAATAGTCTTACTACTTAGGAGCCTATTAGCCAGGCTTGATCATCAAGAGAGTTAAATTGGATAATAATGAGTTTTTTAAGAAGAGTGGAATAAAATAATTAGATACTAAGTTATGAGTTTATATCACTCTAGATATTGTTCACTAGTATGGGGGAGGGAACTCTAATAAATTTTCCTACTCTATGTAGATAAGTTTGCTATGGAAGCATCATCCAAGAGTGAGGCAATGATTGTTTGGAAGTTGAAGTGTGCTTAATTGTTCTGATTAAGTTTGATGTGAATCTAATTTTGCTATATTTTTGAAATTTTTAATTATTGATTTGAATTTTTCATGTTGTGTTTTATCAATGTTTATGTTTTTTCTCATTTTCACAAGGCTTTGGTTGGGATTGGTTTATCTCTTCACAAGGCTTTACAAACTTTAAAAAAGCTACACTAATACTGAAACTAAAGTACACAAATTAAAATAAATGAAATAATTTATATTTATATTTTATTTTTATTCATGTAATTCTAAATAAAAACTAAAATTAAATAAACTAATGCAAAATGCTGATTTTGTTATCTTTTCCCCAATTTCAATAATACATAAATTTGAATATATGTTAAAATGAATGATTTTTTTTTATAATTTTGGTGTGAATGAAATGATAAAACAATATTAATTTTGATTTTTAATATTCAAATGTAATATAAACCTTCAAATTATTCTTTTTTATATTTAATACAGTTTTTGAATTTCATGATGTAGTTTGTGTATGAGAAGCTATTATTCAATTTTTAAGTTTTCTGATGGTTGTATAAGCTTTATGTGAAACTAAATTGATATTAAATTAAATTTATTTCTATATATTATTATTATATATGAGTTTAATGACTTTATTTATCATGAAAGACAATAAAATAATTCTAGATGCAAGCTTTCTTTTTGGGTTTTCTAATTTTTTTATGCAATTTGTTTATTTATGCTTGTGCATGTAACTTTGTGTGATTTTAAAATGCACAGTTGAAATTTTTTGGTTGGATTTATCTAAAATAAAATTTCACCAATCTATGTTTGATATAATGTGCAAATCTACTATTATTTGAGATTAAAATTATATGAATGCAATTAAGGATGGTTAAACAAACTTTTCAATGAAATGAGAGAAGGGAAAGATGTATTGTTTTGGAATATTTTTGTAATGAATATTTTTGAAATTAAATATATTATTATAAGAAACTAAATCTAATTTAATAATAAAACTAATGAACAAACTAAGAATAAAATAAATCCTCTAGCTTGACCAAAGTGGAGATCAAATGAAGAAGAAGAAGTTGATGGAAATATTCAATCTTCATGTAGATAGTTATTTATATGTTACTCAAATGGTGACCATTGAATTTCCCAAAATAATGAAAAAAGATGGAAAAATAAAAATTATATATTTAAGGAAGAAATAATTGAACAATTGTTGGTTTCTCTTGAATAACATAGTACTAGTTTAAAATTCATTGGTATCTCTCTCCAACTTATAAAAATGACTAGGAGACTAACATGAAGCTTGGAATAAATTCTTAAAAATAATATAAAGTGCCACACCTGAAAATAATATAAGCTTGGAAGCCTCCATATTACACATGAATAGTACCATGCCTTGCTAGTTTAACTTAACGTGTTGAAATAAGTCACATGATTTAACCAAGGTGTTGTTGATATCTAGGTAATTAGATGTCATCATTACAATAAATCTCACTCATTGTTGTAGTCTATGTAGGCCATGCATTGGGTACTATATGTTAAATCATATGTTTCAAGTACAATCAAATGTAGGTATAGTCACACATAGGTATAATCACTACCTAAACATAATTTCTAGCTAGATATAGGTTGTTAGTCATAAGGAGAAAGCTATGATTATAAACTAATAGGTCATGATTAAAATAAAATTCATACTCTAATGTATACAAATTCTAAACCTACACACTAAGAAATAATATCTAGATAAAAGGGTATGACATCCTCCAAAAGTAACAACAAAAAACATAGATTTGTAAAGAACAATGCATATTCCTCTAAACATATCAAAGACCCATAGGTTTTTGGAAAAAACTTGGTAAAACCTAAATATATTTTCCTTCATCAGGAAATAGATAGTAAAAATATTCACAAAACCAAAAAAATTCCTTTAAACCCTTTAAAATAGTAAAAAAATGGCCTATCACAAAACTAGGTCATCTTTGTAGCTAATCTTAGGGTTTTGACATCTTTTAAATCTAATGGCACTATTGATTTTTCATCTATATACTTTAATATTATAGTTTACATGTATTTACATGAAACCCCACAAAACCCTTTAAAATAATTGAGATCATGAAGAATACCAAAAATGAGATAGAATGCAAATGACATCATGATAGAATTGATGGCATTCATCTAATAACAAGGTTTTGATACCATTCATGTGAAATGCAAATGAATTTTTGAGGTGATTTCACTCACCCATCAATCAAATCAATGAGGGAGATCACTCATCCTCACCCTTATCCATTGGTCATATGGAAATTAAGTCATTGGTCATAAAAGACCCAAGGGGGCTTAAATTTTCAATAAAAAGTCGAGTCATGATATTTTTCAAGCAATTTTTTTTCATTTTGTAACGTAATGTTTTGTAAAGAATTTCAAACTCACATATTTTTTATTTTATCTCTCTTTAAGGTGCATTTTTATTTAAAGTGAAAGTTTTTTGACATATATGTTATTCTCAAGCAATTTAAAATTGATCCTATATAGTTTTATGGGTGTAACATTTATTCTATTTTGATTATGTTTATTCTATATACATGTTAATTGTGTAGACATTTAAATGTGTTGATTATATATTCACTAAGTATAATATTAAAAACTATGTAATATTAGGGGGAAATTGGTGACTATTACATATATTATTCATTTGGATGAAATTTTGGCTGAGTTCAACATCCATCAGATTGAGCGTGGATGGTTACTTATGGTCATGTTGACTCATCTATCTCCACATGGAAGATATCATTTGAGGATAGTTTATTATACTCTAGTGATTCTTATTAGAAATACTAATTATGCTTCATGGTAGATATACATGGAATGATTTCTCATAAAATAAGACATTATTCCATTTCTATATGGACAAGTTCCTACTCCCACTAACTCAAGTCAATATAATGACTACATCAACTCTTGTGACTATGTTTATGGTCATTTATTGATGCACATTTCATAGGATTTACACCACCATATGGAGCACACAAAGTGTACCTCCACTCTTTAGAGCACTCTTTAGACTCTTTTCAGGGATCCTCCTAATATTTTTATCACTCGTCATCCTCTTCCTATTGTATCTTTGGAGACTTTTGTACTCTCTCCTCCTACTTATATTTTTTGTGATGACATATTCATGATGGAAAGTTATATTAATTTTATTGATCCAATATTAGTGGATGAGTTTATACCAGACCTTAGTTATCATTTTGTAGAATCTACATTAGTTTTACTATAAAATGTTTCTATTCTAGATCCATCACAAAAATTTTATTTAGAGGATCATCTCATATTCATTGACAATGAGAGTACACCTATTGAGATCATTGATGAATCATATATTCATTCTGTAGATCCACATGCTTTAATACATTCTTAAATTTCAAGAGTTATTAAGCCATGTTCTGTAATTCACATGGACATTATTTCATTAAATGTTTCATTCCATTCTTTTGACAGGTTTAATTCAGTGTTATTGCATTAATTTATTGTAAATGACCTTGCTAGATGCATTTTATAGATATTTGTATTGGTACCTTTATCTTCCATTATGGAATGGTCAAAATTTTAGT
>JARHVA010006228.1:177500-310000 GCA_037957365.1 Torreya grandis | reverse complement strand
TAAAACAATGTATTATCTTATATCTATAAAAAAATTCAAGGATTTGGGAATTTTTCCTCTCAAACTCTCCTTCTCTTTCTATCTATAATATGGAATATTATTCTCAAATTCCCACCCAAAAAATCCTTATATATGCTCTTTGAAGCTTCTAGATGCTTCTTTTGATACTCTTGTGAATGAGATTATAGATTTATTCAAAAAAATACTATTTATTTTCATTATATGTGTTCATATTTATAGGTGTAACCTGTAAGTATAAGCCTTTATGAAGTTCAAGCCACTAAATCTCAACTACCTATTAGGACAGATCTACATGTATTAATTTTACAAATCCTACCTTTTGCACTTACTTTTCCTTAATGTAAGTAGATGAGAGTTTAGGTGGCTAGATTTATGTCTATATTGATTGGTCTTATGCTCATCATTAACATTATATGTCATTTATTTTTCATCTCTATGTCAAATGATCCATACGTTGATTCCCTTGTGCCTGTTTATATGTATGTTGATGTGCTAAATGGTTTTTTTAAAATTATGGTTGTTTGAGAGATATTATTTAACTCCATCTAAATTCACCATTTTTATACACAAAATGTGTACCTTTTATTTTTTAACCCACACCATAAAATATTTTTATAACTATGCACCTAACACACCTACGTACCTTACGTAATCTAAAAATTTAAAAAATGATCTTTTTGACTTCATCCTTCTTGTGCATATATTCTAGTTATTTCCACTTGTCTTCACATTACTTATATAGTTTTTACAACATAATAATTATGATTAATTCATTTTTTCCAATCCATTCTTGAACATACTCTCATTTTTCAATCATAAGTCTTTTATTTTTTTAGAAGCCTTAGCCTTGTCTTGATTTGGGATTGTTTCACTTCCTTATTTTTTCATGCTCCATGTATTTAATAAAACTATGAAATCCCTTATTTTATTATATATATGCAACTTAAAATTTTAACCTCAAGGAATTTAGACTTATAAAATATTTAATATCTCAAAAATGTTGCAACATTAAATTTGTGCATAAACGAAACTTTCCAACTCTTGTGCCCCATGAAAAACTATATACTCTTTTATTTCACTCCAAATTTGGAAATTTAAAAATTATACTTAGGTGATCAATTATTGATATTCATCTTAGAATATCCTACATTAGACTCCCTAATTAATTATAATATGATATCTAACTCACAAGTAGGGAATGAGTGATAGTATCACTCTTTTTGTGGATTACCAAGGCCATGAAATTCCCTTCCACCTAATGTGGCACCTAAAAAATCTTGATTTCCTCTTATTCCTCTTCTATAATCTCACTATGCCATAAATCATCCTCCTCTACCTATATTATATCTTCATTTATCCTTCACATTATTATATTTCTAACCTACAAAGAATGAAAGTGTACATTATTATACAATGCAATAAAATGAAACATCAGTTGAACCATTACAATAGTTGTTCAAAACAATTTCATAGCCACAAATTGTCATGATTTTAATTACCATTATTATTGAGATGACACTAACTATAAAACTAACAATGTATGGGATGTATAGTAACATAGAAATGGATTTGTAAGAAATCCTTTTACACATAGTCGTGAAACCCATTGATGCAACTATTGATGTAAGCACAAGGATTGATGTACAAATAAAATATAAATAAGTGACCCAAATCCTCCTTGATTAGTCAAAAATAATTTAAGATAAATTTTCCCCATTTCATGCAACTATGTAAGACGATGTGGGAACAAATTGGTAACCTATACTTCTACAAACTATTTTCACCAGGAAAGCACTTGATCTGCTTTCACAATTTGGAAGAGAGGAATCTATTATCAAAGTTTCTATTAGACCTAAGCATAAATTAATTGATGTGATTCTATTATAAAAATATAATCCATATTTATCTCTATCCATTGGAGAGTCTTTGTAATATTTAAAGTATTTAATAAAGGTGGAAAATAATGTTATGATATTTTTACATTAAAGACTAAATGAAACCCAAGGTAAGTTAGAAGATTGATATTGAAAAAAATTATATCTTACTTGTTTGGTGATGGTACAGGGTCCATATTAAAGTGGATGAATATTTAGGTAAGGTAGTTTGAATATTTACATTTATAGGTGTAACCATACTCAATCGCCAACCTAGAATGTGTGAAATGTTTAATGCTTATTGTGGTTATGATTGTACTTTGTATTTGCATGTTACATAATAGTTTACACCTATTATTGAAGATGATGAATGTGATTAATGAATTGAATAGATTTTCCAACTTCATTTTTAACTGAAGGAGTTATTGTTATTTATTTTATAATAGGATAAGCTACATTGATGGGTGACAAGGGATGAAAACCCAAACAAACCTAAAAAGTGATATGTATGGTATAGTTGTGAAAAAATATATTCTATCTATGATAAATGAAAGGTATAATTTCATCCCAAGTTATTTGTTTATTTAAATTATACACTCTTATAATATGTGTTATCATCTTATGACCCACTTCCATCTATCAATAATTATGAGGATGGAAAGTGGTGGACTTATTCAACTTTATGTCTAATATAGAGAAAATTGATGTCAATAAATAGCTAAAAAATCTAGTTTCTCTATTAGACAAGATAGTTTCACGGATTCTAAAGTGGATCCAAACATACTAAAAATATAATCGATTTGTTTCTATATTTGATATAGCTTTATTATAAGGTATGAAAATTTATATATATTTATAATATATCAAGTAATACATATATGAAATCATTACCATGATTGGTAATAGGGTAACCTAAGATAAAGTCCATGGAAATGGATTCCCATAGTATCGTTGGGAATGGAAAAGGTGTGTACAAATATTGTATCTTATTGAATGACTTAGATATGATAAATGTGGTAGAAGAATTGAAAAAATAGAGACATCAAACCCAAGATGTGGCCAGTTGAAATACTTTTAGAACACCACAAGAATATTTTAAATAAAAAAAATTCCCACAACCTTGTTAAAACAAGCCTCCCATATTATTTTTTATCTCTCTACCTCATGTAGTATGCACAAATTCCCAAGATGATATAGAAGTCCATATTACAAGTATAAATTTGGAACTAAATTATCACAAAGTAAATTATGATAGATATATACAAAATCCATGTTAGATGGATATAATTATGACCATGTGTTGACTTCAATACCACATGCATCAAGTATAGAAATGAGATTTTAAACTAGAGGGAAACTTCATTCATTTAAAATTAGATTAGAACTTACCTTCTTATGTTTGATGTTAAAATGGAACTGGTGAAGATAATATGACCATTTTTTATGCCACTCTTACTAAAACTTGTTTTATGTTTATAAGAACTAAAGAAACTTATGATCTATGTGGATCATAGTATCCTTTCCCAAGATATAATGCTTTTAGTGTTTACATGCCTGAACAATGACATAAAACTCATGATCATATGTTTGGTAGTTCCTCACTAGTATGGTGAATGTTTCACTATGGTAAAAGACTAGGTGACCAAGTTGAGTGAGGACTTCTAGTGTAAATTCAAAAGTGTTTGCCTTGAGATAAAATGGTTACTAAAGGTATGTAAAAACAAGTATTGTTATGGAGTAGATTCTATATTTCAACTCTTCAAATGTTTTCTATTATGTAAAAGTCCATTTTAACATTAATTTAATACCACCTTGAGTGACTTGGTTTAGCAACCAAGACACATGAGAAAAATAAAGTACAGATATATAGTATAAATTTTCCAATCCCAAAAAGCTACGAAGCTATGTGAGATTATTTGGTTTTGGCTAATCTTGGATGAATTAAATCTTGGTTAGGTCTACATGCATTCTTTTTGTGTCCAAAATGTATCCCAAATACTAAATCTATGGCATGGTGAATAATTTTGTTTCCATGTTTTCACAAAATTTGTGTTTCTATAAAGTGTCAAATAATTTCTCTGTATGGTGTAGATATTTATCTCATTTTCTATTGAAGATCAAGATGTCATTAAGGTAGACTATAATAAATGACATTGTGAATGGCCTCCAAATATCATTCATCATATTCATGAATGTGTTTGGAGTGCTGTTTAAATTCAAAGGGAATAAAAAATTATTTAAACAAACCTTATTTAGCTTTGAAGTTTATCTTCCATACATATATAGGATCAATGTTAATATGATGATAACTAGACTTCAAATCAATCTCAATGAATTATTTTTCACCATGGATCTGGTCTAAAAGATCTATAATCGTTAGAAGAGAATATCATTTTTTCACTTTTATCTTATTGAGTGCTCATTAATCAACTCATATCCTCCATGTATCATCATTCTTTGGCATAAGTATAATTGGGTTGTCATAATGAAATGCACTAGTTCTAGTATGTCCTTGGTTTATGAGTTCATTGATCTACTATTTAATTTATTCATTCTATACAAATTATTTTAGAATAAATATGTATTAGGGAGGGGTGTTCTATGGATTAGATCAATAGTATGATTTACCTCATAGTGTGTAGGAAATTCCTTTAGTAGTTATAACACATCCCTGTATTACTCCAACTTGAATTATAATTAAACATTATATGTTGATAATGGAAGAACTATGATAATTATAGGTTATACAAGCAATCTCTTACTTTCAAATATTATCATCAATATCATGAAATTATTACTGAATGTGACTAACTTCTTACATTATTTGACACTAATGAGTGATAACTTTGGAACTAATTATGGTATGTGGTATCTCATATGATGAACATTTATGACAACATTTACAGTATCTTATTCATATACTATATGATGATGTTAAATATATGGATGACCTAATATAATTTCAAATACCTATAATGGATTGATATCTTAAAGGATTGTATCTTGAAAAGGTTTGATGTTATGCACCACACAACACTACTGAGTGAGGTGTTTTTGAGATTCCACATTGAACCATCCAATAAAATATGGTTGTAGTGAGGTGTTAGAATTAACTTCAACATATGCACTAATTCATGAGAAATCATGTTATTCTAACTTTTGTTGTTAACAATGAAGTGTATTAGTTGGGAATTGATCCCAATTTGAAAATGAAATGATCTTTTTACTTCCTCTATTTTAGTATGGGTAGTAGACATTTTTTCAATACCCACCATAGTAATAGGATTAGATTCCATGATCTATTCTCCTGTGTCTAATAATATATGGATGATATCCATGGCCTCAAGTTGTGCAAGAAAGGTTTTGTTATCATGTATTATTCATTAGACTGACTGCTCTAGTAATGAATTGAACACCACTTGCCAGTCTTAGACTACTTAGTCTTATCATTTGATAGTTATTTCTTATTATTTAGTGGTTTTTTAGAGTTATTCCTTGACTTAAAATTTTAATTGGAATATATAAATTTCTTCTTGGTCTGAGACTTAAAATATTTTGTCTTATTATTTACCTTAGCCTTTAATTCAAACTTGTAATCATATTTATTGGGTTCCCCAATGAAGGAGACAGTCAAGAAATCTAGGCCTGATTAGATGTGAGGTTCAAGCTTGAATTACAATTTTGAACAAGATTATGCTTTTAATCTTGAATTTAAAGTTTGGATACCAAGGTATGGAAAGTATCTATGTATTACTACAAAAAAATATTTGACTTGGTACAACCGAGAAAATATAATGTATTGATCACCATATTTTTCAATAGGATAATATGCTACTTTGAGTGTTTCTAAGAAACCATTCCATATGTCTAAATTATTATCCTCTTCATCTATAGTGAATTAGTTTTCCCACCATTTATTAACTAAGAAATAAACTTTTAGAATATATATTTTTTATTTTATCTTGGTTAGAGAAGTGATTTACCACATAGTATGAAAAAATGAGGTTAAGATATTTATCTAGCACATCGACATGTATTTTAATTTCAAACATTAGAATTTATAGATTGACTTATAATTTATGACATTTTTTCAAATGGCCTATGCGAATGAGAGGATGTTAAATAAGTCTATTGATTTAGAAGGATAAAAATGTGATCATTTATACTCACTCATTTAAGTTCATAGTGTTGTTCAAAATATTCCATGTATCTCTTTAATGCATCCTTTATCATTTTCATGAACATATATAGAGTTGGCATCATTGCATATTTTTCTCCCATTTGAGGATGTGAAGGAAGGTATGACAAAGAGTCATAATAATCAATCCCTAACTTATTATAATAAAACCTCATATGCATGGGTATAAAAATAATGATGAAAAAATAGAAAACACCATGATACCTCTAAATAATGATATGAAGTGTGTATGCTATGATACCACTAATTCAAGGCCCAAGTAATGACTTGGTGGACAACTTAATTAATGCAAATTAAATAGGTTATGTGTGAATGTGATTTAATGAATGATACATAAAATGAAATATAGTGTGGTAAATAAATATGAAAAAAAAGTGAGGTGACAATAAATTTATAATTATAACAACAAAGTTATATTATGTTAAGTTTTATAGAATTTAAGAGATAAAATTCTATTTCCACAAGCCTTCCTAGCTCTATTATTCTATGTGGTTTAAGAAAATGTGTTGATAACCTAAAAATAATGAAAGTATACATTATTATACAATTCAATAATATGAAACATTATCTAGACCATTACTATAGTTGGTAACAACAAATTCAAAACCACCAAGTGTGGTGACATCACTTATTTTTGTTACTTACATGTCACTAATTATAGGTTGACATTTTAAGGGATTTGAAATAATGTAAAAACAAATTTAAAATAAATATTTTTACATGTAGGCAAAAAAATTGTTGACATAGCTCCTAACATAAGTATCAAGTTGGATGTATAACTATGGTAATATGAGGTATGAATTAGTGACATAGACCCTCCTAGATTAGAGAAGAGGTCAATGTAATGGCTAAAATAGCTGAAAATTATCATAAAATGGGTGATATATTAGAGATAAAGTGGTGTAGTTAGTGTTATTGATCCCAATTAAGAACTATCTTAGACCGTATAACTTTCACACATAAAAAAGTTTGAAAACATAAAACCCAAACTTATTATATTTTTTATAGGTACAATCGCTAAGAGGGGGAGTGAATTAGTGATCCCAAATAATCCAAATTCAATTAAATCCTTTTAAACTCTTAATAAATTATCATAAGCATTCATGAAGCCTACACATCATTCATATCAATAAATAAGAGAAAGAATACAAGATCAAGCACATAACACAAGACATATGTGGAAAACCCTATTGGGGGAGAAAATCGACTGGAACCTATAATTAGAATATTGTCCTATAATAAAAAAAACTAATTTAGACAAACTACAACTAATCAATGAACTACCATCCCTTATTTTAGTGAGACTACAATCCCACAAGGAGCTACTACCCTTGTGTAGCTAATCTACCATAATAACTAGATCTTTATCAAGTTTCACCTTGAAAGGAGGATACAACACCCTAGTGCTGAGCAACCAAAACAACATCTATGAATATAAAATCTCTTGAACACTAATTGCTTGCAAATCTAATTGAGATACAAAGTATATCAACTCTCTTCAACTTTTCACACTAAATGCATCCAAAGCCATCATTTGGACCACTCTTCACTGCTTAGAAAAAACTTTATCATCACATCAACAACATGACCAAATATCCATACACATAGTCTATACTTTGATCTATCTCTCAAATCAGCCACAAATATCACATAGACATCATATATCCTTGGCTTACTCACAAGACATTCAAAACATCCTTTTAGATCACTCTAGACCTCCTCACTCATCCTCAACCTATAATACCATTATTTTAACATCAAAAACATGAATTATAGGTCATACACATAGTCTTCAAACTACTCTACTCATTAATCCATCCACTGGGCACACACCCTGTCTTCTTGTCTTCATACTAATGCTATCTGTACTCACCAAAGTCTCTCACAAGTATAGAAACCATCACCTTTGGTTTCACTATTTATATAGTATTCATGAACATCACTATATGGGTTGGATAATAGGCATGCATTAACCCTTAATTCATATATCACATCAAGACACAACTTAATACCATCCATATAGGTTGGCCACAGAACCCATGGGTCACCCTTAAGCAAAATCTTTCAATTCGACCTTAGAAGCCCTTATAGGTCTCATGGAGACCTATTCACCCATTTATCACTTCATCAAGAAAAAAAAGAACATATGAACACTTTCAAATACATATATCTACTCCATGTGACCCCTTTGACATTTTCAAATACCTACATTCATCATTGCACTCTTATGCGCAAGCTTAATCAACTCAAACTATAGCCTTCTTCATAATGACACCATGAATGAACAAACAATCATATTATTAATCTTTATTCATACTAAATATGTATTGGTCAAGCTTCCAAATACCACATAGATTATCCACAAGGGGTCTATAACACTTTCTGATAGCTAATTCATCACAAGACATCCAAACAACAACATAACAAGCTCGAGCAACCTTCTTAGGTCACTTAAAAAGTATAGTCAATAACATAATCAAATTTGGAGACAAATATCATTGTTTTTACATATATTCAGACCTCATAAATACATTATCTAGATGCACCATCGATTCCTCTTCAACTTTTATTTTTACTTCATCTTTAGATTTATCTTAAATGAAAATTTATGGCATAAACACTAAGCACTAGTTTTTCTTTTGTTAATTTTCAAATGCCAATGGTCATAGTTAAACCTAAAACACTATGTTATAATCTCATGTCCTCACTTCTTATATTAATCATTCAATTTCAATATTATTATAAGGATATCAAATTTTACCATTTTAAACCTTTGTCACTTTGACCTCTTGACTTTCTACACATCATTGATCTTGATTAGTACGAACACCCACTAACCATTGATCTTATAAAGAATATTGGTATTTACCTCTACTCAATGTTCAACATCAAACACTTGTCCTTATCTCACTACTTCTTGACACCTTGGAATAAACACACTCCATTGAACTTTTTGTAAGGAGATCAGTCTTTACCCAGTTTAAGCATAAAAAACTTTGATCCATTTGACTTACTATGCACCATAGATTTAGATGTATGAACTCCCACTAAGTATTAGATCTCCATTTGGTCTTGATATTTAACATCATGAAAAAATGACTAAATGTGGGGAACATTGTAATCTACATAGAATGCAAACTTTGCATAGATATATCTTTTACCTTGGTCACTCTCATGTTAACAATTTGAACATTAGAAACTAGGCAAAATACTGAACAAACCCATATGACCATTTATTCCTAAAATGTCCATGTGTGCAAAATATACCATCACCAAACTGCTTACTCATTATTTTCTTATACTTAGAAAAATAACATATTTGATCTTATATTCATTTTTCACTATCTATTTTTGATGTGATGAAACATGGACTCTTAGATCTTCTTTACAAATTTCAATATGTTAGAACGTAGTGCACTTCGATTTGAGGGACCAAATTTTTACCCACATATCTTTTATTACACTAAATTTCATGACCTAAAATTAGGACCATATGATCTCCTCACATATTAAAATCCAACCATATATCAATCTACTCTTGGAACCCTCACACATATGAGATATAACTACATTAAAATGCCTCCTTAGATTTATCTATCATAGATCCAATTATGCCTACATGAATATAATGAAGAACCAAATGAATTCCACTCATGCACATAAGCAATCCAATCATCCTTGAAATCCAATAGGAGCTTATACACATCGTCAACTCACCATACTCATCCCTAAATGTCTCTAATCGTGCCAAAACTTAAGAACAACCAAGCTTCCTTCAAGCATACTAGGACAAACACATTGCACACTTAGAATATTAAGGCACTTCATCCACTCACCTGAAAACCTCCATGGCATCATCATGAAATTATTTAAAACTCTCCAATAATATTAATCTTAATAATAGGTTACAATGTTACTTTAAAAGTATTAACTATTGGACACACTTTTATATAAGTTGCTAGAGGAAAGATTCAAACTATAACAATGTATTATTTAAAATATAAAAAATAAAATGAAAGTTTTGTGCCTTATTCCTCTCAAACTCTCCTTTTCTTTCTATCTATAATATGGAATATCATTCTCATTGAGTTAATCTTCTCTTGTCAAATGCCCACTTGACAACTCCTATATTCTCTTTGAAGCTTCTAGACACTTATTTTGAGACTTTTATGCATGATATATTTATTTACTTCAAATAAATATTATGTATTTAATGCTAAAACTACTCAGATCCATATGCCTAAACTAGAAGTATAATGCCTTATGAAGGTCATGGCACTAAATCTCAACTATTTTCCATGATAAATCTACATGCATTTAATTTTTTAACTCTTAATTTTTTCTCTTACTTGTCCTTCACATAACTAGATGATAGTCTAGGTGGATAGATATATGTATACATGGCTTGGTTGTATGCTCATTTCAATGTTATATGTCCTTTTTTAATCACCTCTACACCAAATTCCATGCCCATCAATTCCCTTGCACTTAGCTTGTGTTTGTTGATGTGCTAAATGGTTTTATGTAGCTTATAGTTATTTGAGAAACATTTTATCCCTAAAAATTAATGTACCATTTTTTATAAAAAAAATACATACCTTTTTTTACCTTAGACTATAAAGTAGTTGTGAAACTATGTACCTTGCACTCCTATGCACCCTACAAAATTTAAAACTTTGACAAAATAAATTATTGTTAATTCATCCTTATTGTGCACATATATTGGTGATTTCCACATCTTCATGGTCCATCTATAATTTTCCCAAGATAAACATTGAAACTAATTCCTATTTGCCAATCCTTTATTAAACATAATCCCCTCTAACATTTCTCATAACTTTTTTTTTCACACAAGCGTCATCCTTGTCCTACTTGGGGATTTTTGCACTTCTTTTATTTTTCATGTTCAATGCCTTTGTAAATACTCTATACATGATTATTGTTACATACCTATGAAACTTAAATTTATATTTAGTTTGAACATTTGGAGTTAGGAAACATTTAATAGCTCAAAACTATTGTGCCATGCAACTTGTGCACAAATAAAACTTTCAAACTTTTGCACCTCATAAATAACTATATGATCTCTTCTTACAACACAAAGTTATAAATTCAAAAAAATATACTTAGGTGATGGAGGATTGTGATTCCTATTTGTTTCCACTTTGTTATACTCCTTAAGTAATCAAAATGTGAGATCCAACTCAACAAACAATGAGAGGTATAACCACTCTTTTGGTGGAATACTAAAGCCATGAAGTTACCTTCCAACTAATTTGGTGTGTAATAAATATTATGTTACTCTTATTCCTCTTATATAATTTCAATGTGCCATAATTCATTCTCCTCTATGGCCCATTGATCCAATTTATACATGTAGTACTCCCATTTCCCTTGTTCTTATTCACTTCACTCTTCTCTAATATCATGTACTTTAATCTATGAAATTGGACTGATTACTCATATTTTCATATTTTTCCTCTCACTCCCTTATTAACTTAAATTGGATCATAATTCACTCCTCTACCTTAATTCAAAAACATTCACACATTGTACACAATTTTTATTTTATTTTCATTATCATCTATAGGATCATTTATTCTTGTTTAACCATCTTTCCTCAGCATGTCTTATGTGTTGTGTGTAAAGACATTTTAAATCCCTTCTCATTTTAATATCATAAAATCCTTGTTACTCATGTTCATGTAGGTTAATTCCATATGTTATTCCCATAATGATTCTTTATATGCCTTTAGTGGATTCTTATTCATAGGCTCTCCCACACACTTTTCCTTAAGGGAAAGTGGTTCACTTCCTTTTACCTTAATTTATTCATCCATAACCAACATATTCATGTCGAATTCCATTCAAATCTCATATTTTTTTTTCTTATATAAAATAAACCTATATCGCATGGGAAATAAGAATTACCATCTACATTTGATCTTATTCTATTCTCTTATCCTTCCTTAAAAGGACCTCTTCTTCCCACACATTGTTACTACCATCATGTGTATCAAATTGATAGTATTTTCATGTTCCACTACTAATTTCATCATATGATCATATTTTCTTACCTTTTCATAAACTACTAAGAATATAATTATGTTTGTTTACTCTTTCAAGTGTGATATTCAATCCCTAGGATAATTCAAATACAAGCTAAATTCTTTTTATTATTATTCCATTATGAATTAGTCACATGCCCCATGCAAAAAACACTTTCATCTTTGTCCATTATACTTCATTCATCTCAAATGAAAACTTTCTATTGGTCTATGTTTTAGTACATCAACAATAGGGAGAGGTTTTTAGGCCCTTCCTCTCTTGAAAGGAAGAAGATTCTTCAAATAAAATGGTTCCCTAAGGTATAAACATACTAGATCTTGTAAACTGGTCTTTACTAAGTTGGTTGATGTAGACCATTCCTAATAAGGGGCTCACTTTACAAACTAAATTTGGAACCTAGCTCAAACTTTAATAAATTCTAGGTGATATTTTAGGTTTTTGGTGACCTCTCCTATAGAGGGTTCAATAGGTAGACCTACATAAACTTGATTAACACTTTTATTTTAATGAAATATAGCTCATTAGTTGCCCATAATAGCTAAATAATTTTTAAATATATTTATCACATAAATTCATCCAAAAATGCATAAACATGTGATAAACAAATTCCTTTACCTTAGAATATAGCATTTCTTTATAAATAATGGGATAAACTTAGTAACTAAGATGAAGCATGTATTTTTAGATTATTTTTCTCTTAGACTAAACCAATTATAAATAAAATAAAAAGAGTAAGGATAAATAGATAAAACAAATATTGATGTTATTAAAATTAATCTAAGGTGCATTATTGAATAAAATCCATCAAACTCATCTTTAATTGAGACAGGCCCAACACAACTCGAACAAAAGATGACGCAAAAGTATGGGTATATTGATTATGAGAACAAAATCACAACCACCATACAACATGAACATGATATGAATAAATAGTCTAAAAATTATTCAAATATAAATATTTTCATTTTTTTATTAATATATTTAAATCCCATACAACCATGTAGCTATAAATTTCACGTCAACAACAATAAAACTCAAAAAATGTAGAGAAGCACAACTAATATAGAAAGCTGTAAATAATTAAAAAAATAAAGTGTCTAGTTCTATATGTCTCTCTTAAAATTCACAAAGAGATAGTCCCTACTAAAACATATGAGCTGACCTTATATAGATGCATAGGTCTAAAGACATCTCTATTCAAATTCCAATTTTACAGTATTGGGGTAATTAGAAATATATTACTAATTGGGTAGGGTGGTTGGGATGGTATTTGAAATATGACATATTTTCCTTGATCCATGATATTATAGTTTAAATTTAATGGTATTAACCTATTAATGACTATATGTAATCATAAATTCATCATATCTATAAATTAGTCCTAGATCGAAGAAGATAGATCCTACTTACGCTTCCAATTAGAGATACATTAGATAATTGTGAACATGAATAATATGAAACCAATAGACCCAATTAGGGGATATATTACCACAATAATATCACTAGGGAGGGTTACAAAGCCTCCAGTCAAGAAAAAATATGCAATAAACCTAAAAAAATCCTATGTTTTCATATTCACTATACTAATAACAAGTCAAGTAAATAAATCTAATCTAGTGCTCACCAAAGCTTGTGGCATAAAGTGGGGGTAATAAATAATAAAATTAAACATGAATATAATAAATATACTCATGTTAATGTATATTTAATACTAATTCATGGAAGAAAAGTGAAAATTGATATCTATCTACTATTAGAAAGGAAGAACAAAGTTAGGAATACTTACCTTTAAGACAAACCCACCAAGCCTCAATCTATCCCCTCACCAAGGTGTTTTACAAGAGGTTATTGTTGTATGTAAGGAAGACAAGGATAAATCATCTCTAGGATATAAAACCTATCAATGCATCTAAAATAGTTCTCCATAAGATAAGATCTGTATCTCTAAAGAAAGTATGAAACCCTAAGTGTTCTCCTCAAGTAGAATGGTGGATAAGTAGATGCATAATATATCTTACTTATTCTTCTCTTTTATAAATAATGGTTAAATGAATGTATTTATATAGGCATATTTAAAATTAAACCCTTAAAAAAAAATTGGTTGATAGGGTTGAACTAGTAAACCTAGGATCATTATTTATAAAAACTCACTAGATCACGAACTAGGTTTGCCAAGATCTGACCTAGACCCTAAATAAGTTTTTATAATAAAAGTATAAGGTCGACACAATTGACATAGTCATGTAAACTACCAAAAGAGGTTTTAGGTTATATAAATGGTTACTGAAGGTAGTAAAATATTGAAGGAGTGTGAAAAAGAGAAGTATAAACTTATGGGAATGGTTTTTAAGAGACAAGTGTGTAGATAACAAGTGGCAAAATGGAAAATAACCCTATAAAGCACCAATCGTTTGTCCACCTATTTCCAAATGTACCCCTTAAGGTATGAACTCATAAACATTGAGACTCGATGGCATCCTAAAAGATATAAATTATCAATAATTGATAAAGTTTGAAAATATTATGTGTATACATATGCCCCACTTGAAGTTTATCATGTATCACTTAGGTGCAATAGGGGATGGTGCTTTGAGAAAAAAACATAGAAACACATAACATTGAGGCTAAATAAAGTGATGTAAGGAAAAAATAAGATAAATGAAAGGATAAAATTTATAAATACATACCTTTACTTACCTTAGTGATGTAAATAAATAAGGAGATATGAGAGATGTGAAGGCATCTAATGTGAGGAACATTAGGCAAACTATAGAGATTAGTACAAAAAGAGTTAAAATTCATAATTTTTTCAATATAGGCATATAATAATGGAAAATATTTTTTATGATGTTAGGATTATAAAAAATTTACACTTCAAAAAATGAGTTAGTGAAAACAAAGATATGATCAAAATAAGGAATCTAATAGTAAGTATTTGAAAGGTAAATAATTGTGAATAATAACTTTAAGTAGGGTGAAAAATAATTTAGTTATCATTACCTAACTATTTTGATAGAGAAATAGAGCTCTAAGAGACCTAGTGAGATTTGAATGATCCAGGATGGTGAGTAGATGATAGCTGAGATGAGGACGATGCCTATCAGCTGCAGTGAGTTTAACATAGGTAAGCATATGAGAGTTTCAAAATTTTGAGTATTTTATATTAAATTTAGTGTTTTATAAAAAATTGTTAATTAGACCAAGTATAGATATTAGAATGAACCCAAGGAAGTTATTAGGGATACTAGAGGTCAAATGGGGAACTAGGTTGAAAGGGATTAGAGTGATAAATGTTGAAATAATTTATTACAAAGGGTCAAAGAATCAACATTTTTGAAAGAATAAGATCAACCTAATTAACCTAGTATGTAGAAAATGAAATTATGAAAGGGTTGACCTAGTAGGTCTTAGCCAACTTACATGGTTGGGGAAAAGGTCAACATAGTACCAATTGATTGACTTAGTTTATTAAGTCAAAAGGTTGACATAATACTATATGGGAAAAATAAAAGTCTGACTTAGTTAGTTACTAAGTGGTCAATATAGTAATGAGATGAGGGAAAATGGATCATACATGACTGAGTATTGAAATGGATAATTAAGTTAAAAATAGGTAAAATTGGTAAGAAATGAATAAATTAAGGCAAATTAGGTCATTTTTATTAAAATTTAAAAGAATGTATTTTGATTATAAGTGGCATGGAGGTCTAATACATATTTTGTTATTTTATTATTATATGGGCACCAAATATTTTGGTAATTGGTAGATACATCATGTTTATTAGATCTATTAGAGTTCTTGATAGATGTAGACAAATCTAGATTCATTATACTAGGCTTGGGAGGCATCATGGAGATGTAATGATTCCTACTAAGTTTTGATCTAGTGGTCATGTTCTTAGGAGCCTATGAATGCTTGACCAATACTTTTAGATGGGTGTTGTATGGGAATACCTTAGATGTTGGTATCACTTTGGAGGATGTCCATGTATTTCTTGGACTCTTACAAGGGGAAACTAGTGATCATGGGGATACTAGATGATCAAGAAGATAGGTAAACATTAGCCTAATGGGAAACATGTTCAAATAAGATTCAATTAAGATGGAGGGTAAATCTATTTGATGTTTATATTACCCAAATTCTAGATATTCAGAAGGCTATGATATGACTTATGATAACATGAGTGTTATGTCATAAATTAGATGGAAAGGTACCACTGTATGTGATAGCCTTGTGTCAGTAAAAAATTAGATCAAGGTCACTCTATGACTTGGGTTCTATCATTTAGATTCATCTCATGCATGATATGTATGAGATGTTGTCCAAAGGGTAGAATAACATGGGGGTAGTGTTATTTATAAGTGCTTAGATATATAAGACGTTCCTAATGTATCATCTATTTGGGTTACCTCATGTGGTTGATGATTGATTGCCTTGAGTTTTGATATGGAGATAGGATCAGGTGGCAAATGTTATGCCCCATGTGCCAGTGCTATAGACAATCACATGAGGAAAGATTATGTGGTAACATTATGTACATATTATGAATATTTGGATGAGTTGGGAGATGGTGGTGCTAGGGTTAGGGTGATCATAGATCATGGGACACTACACTTGGTGGGTAGAGCCACATCTAGTGGCATGCTTACTAGGATAATTTAGACTCCCTCACATAGTGTCTCCTATAGTGGTGCCTATATTTTAGTTCCAACATATGAGAAAATGAGGGGGATTAGAGGAGGAGCAGTGAAAGTCAAGATACAATAGATTAAACCATGGCATGTGAGACCATAGATTGGTTAAGAATAATAATTGATAGATAGAGAGGGTATGGATGTGGATGTAAGAGTGATATAGGTACCAAAACTAACACCATATTATTAGTAATGATAACTACCTTGGTCACACCACTAATAGAGATGCCATCGATGAGTGACTATAGAAGGTGGTCATCAAAGATGACCCATCAGTCAGCCTAGGGTAGAACTAGTCTATAGAGGCAGCACTAAAGTGAAGATTAAGACATGTATGGGTGCTAACCCTAGGGTTTTATTTGATTAGAAGGAATCACATGGACAAGGTATCTAGAGGATGATTTGATGGAGAGATCATGCTTGATGGATGAGTAAATGGGGAGATAGTGATTGATGAAATTAAGATAGGTAATAAATGGTTGTAATTTTTAGTTTTTTATATATAATGCTATTTGCGTATGATTGTAGATAGATTTTAAGATATATATATGATCTAACATCTATGTAGTTTGAATTTTGTATATCTTATAGATGAGGAGGAGGTCAAATGGGGATCCTTGGTGATGGGATCAATCTATTTTATTATGGATGGGGTGATGATACCACATGACCCTACCACATTAGATGATCCCATGATACCATCTTCTCTAGCTAAAGCAAGCTAGTTTAAACTACTAGGGGATACCATGAGGAAGATATAATAATTTAGAGTGGGATATAGTCAGTATTCGGGGTGGGACTAGGAGAGGCATAGGAATGGTAATCCTTGGCTAAGGATAAAGTTGTGCATCTGGCTACCACTATTCAGCTAAGATAGATACAAGCTTAGGTGGCTAATCTATAGGGATAGGTAGTAGGGTTCAGATATCAGACATCCTCATTATAGTGTACTATTTAGAGGGAAATATCCATGATGTATATGGGAAGCATGGATACACCATGAGATAAACGTGATAGAGTCTAACCTTAGATATAGATCAATGTATTTTTGTATTTTGTGAAAACACATGATATATATAGATATTCTATTTTTATATTTAGATGTTGATATTATGTTTTTGTATTATGATTGTGGTTGTGGATGCATGGATATATTTATTTCTAGCACATGTAATTTTATTTTGTTATATATTCTATAGGAAATATATGTGTGGTGTTTTCTTTTCTAGCATTATGTAGTACACATGCATGGTTAAAAAGAAATAGGTAAAAAGAGTTGGAAAAGTATAATTAGTCAAAAAAATGTAGTAAACACTATATAATGATGGGAAATGTGTAATAAAAAAATATGACTAACTATAATAAACTTATAAAATGGTAAACAAGAGGTCAAAAGTTATTTTTAAACCATGAGAAAGAGTGGAGCCAAATTAAAATGAGTAAAATCACACTAAATCATGTTGGGAAGTATGAAAATAATGTAATAAAATGGAAAACATGTGAAAGAAAAATGGTAAAAAAATAAATCAATTAATTCAATCAATCATAATAAATCATAATAAGAAGTATAAAAGAGAAACAAAAATTGGAAAAATGGTCTTAAATTAATCACACTAAGTCAAGTTAGGAAGTATGAGAAACTTAAGAAAAATGGTTGGATTCTTACATGCAATCAAAAAATAAGAAGATAAAATATGAAATATTAATGAAGTAAGCATAAAACATACTAAATAAATATTGGAAGCATGTCAATGATGTGTAACTCATTATCAATCATATCTTATCTCATATATTACACACGTAGTATTGTTGTGACTTGGATATTAAAAAAATTTATGAGGAAGGCCAAGTCCTATCAATGTTCTTACACTATAACTCACAAAGTGAACACTAATGAGGTGGAAATAATGTGAAAATATGGTTAAATGGGATGTTTGAAATTGTATTATGAAAATCTGGTAATTTATGAGGAAGGATAAGTCTTATCCTTGGTTTTATAATGTAACTTAGAAGTGGAATACCTAGGGGAGTGTTCAGTGAACAAAAAAATATTTCTCAAGGGGAAATATTAGGATTGTAGGGAGTGAAAAATGGAATGTAATAAGCATAATGTAGACATCTCATGAGAAGATCTTAGGATACATAAGACACACATAGGACATGAGAAAACACTAAATGACTAGTGACCATAAATATATAGAGGAAACCTGTTCACTATAGACAAAAAGCTATGTAGGAAAATAAGTGTGTTACTATGATCAACTCATGTTGGAATGTTTACACAAGAACAATAGAATGGACATACCTTCCCATAATGTTATCCCCATTCCCTAATACCCCCTATAGAGCCATCAATCTACTACAAAGATTGGGTACTTACATGAGAAAGTAGGTAGTACTAAGAGATTATTTATTTATTATTATTTTCATTTTCTAATCTACTAACCTACTGCACCCCAATGGACCTTGGCTCTATTGTGAGGCCAACTATAGAGTTTGAGATTTGATTATAAAAAGGAGATGTGCTTATAATCACATGTTTATATATTATCATTGATGTCAAAGAGGAGAAGCATGTTGTTAGTAATGCAAGGATATTATCAGTGATGGCATGGTGTCATTAGGTAAGCTTCATTAATTAATGTCAAAGGATAATAGTGTAGGTCTTTAATGAAGGATGATGTCATAAAGGGATAAGGATATAGAAGCATATGATAAAATGTCAAGGTATAAGGTGTAGAATCTTCAAGATTATATGAGGACTTCATCTGAGTGTTGTCATGAATGACAAAGAGAGAATTTGAATACTATTTTAACCAATGAGGTCTTCAAGAGGTCTATAGGTCAACAAGAGTGCTCAAGGAACAAGTAAAGATATATGAGTAAGTATAAAGATGATGAAATATTTTTTTATGATCATGGATTCTTGTTGTTAAATTTTAAATCATGTTAGTGAAGGTATAAGAGCTGTTAGGATGTTTTTCAAGTGAACTTATGGTGTTTGGTGCTTTAGTCTAGATCTACACCTAGACCTCTCCTAGATGATGCCTAGATTAATAAGGCTTAATGGTCAATATTCAAGGCAAGGACACATGATAAGTTGTATTAATGTGTTTTATCATGCATATGAGGTGGATAACCCTTTAATAAAGTTTTAGAGTAAATTTATAGAGGTAGGTCTTCATGATTAGGTCTCAACCTAGATCTATCTAAGACCCTAGCTAGCCTAATAAGGCAAGAAGAATAGTTTCCAAGGAATGAAATCTCTTATGATAATTGGAAGTGGTAATTTGATTTGTTTTTGGTTATTTTCATGAATAATTAGATTAAGGTTTGTAATAAATAACATTGAATAGTGTTTTGAAGTCTCTCAAGATCATAAAATAAGGTCTCCAAGCTTGAGAAGGTTTTTATGGTCATTTACATGTGTAAACTCTACATGGTGGCATAATTCTTTGAGGAGAGATTTGAAAGGGTCCTAGATAACATTTATATACATTATTTTTTCATTTGAGGGGTAATATTGTATGAACAATCTTTAATAGTAGAATAGGTGTTAAACCCTCCTTAAACCCTTATAATGATGTGATGGTGAATATTTTGTTTTTGAGTGCCCATAATTGATTGGTGAGGCTATTTTGATGATTTTATTATGTATATTACTCTTATAGGTACCTCCAAGTGGTATTGAGTGTTGTGTAAACTACAAAGAAACCCTTATTTCTTAGAAATTTGGTATAGTAGGTATGGTTGACCAGGTCAAAGAATTAAAATCATTGGAGGATAAATTTTAAGACTTGTAATTAATTCCCATGATGATTTTTTAGTAGTTTATAGATTTAAAAGTTTCTAAGATCATCATGAAAGATGACCTATCATTGAAAAGGCCTAATAATCAAGATAATGAGAAAAACCAATCAGAATGAGAAAGTGTTTTGAAGAAGCTTTAACAGGCCCAATGTGTGTAAAATGCATCAAGATTATTTATAGAGGACTTTTATCACTTAACCATGCATTTTTAGTGGTTACTAATGAACTGTAAGGGGGGAAAATGTTGTTCACAAGTTGTCATGTCAAGTTTAATTTTGACAATGAAACATAAGACTATGAGATTGGTATACAAGACCAATATTTACCTTTGAGCCTATGATATTTATATTAGAGGTATATTTAAATATCTCATAGGATCATTTACATGCATCAGGATTCTAGAAAAGTGTCCATATAGGTATTAAAGGTCATGTTCACTTTGACTGGCTCTCAAGATAGAATCACTATTCTAAGTAAAAGTGATGAGTTCAAGAATATCTCCACCTAATTGATACATATAATGAATATTATGATATTTTTTAAGATATAAAATACCTATTCATTATGTATTTTAAGTTTTATACTAACTTTAATGAGCTGAGATATGGAATTCAAAATGGCTTATCTGGTTGTGTAAGAATTGAGAAAGAGAAGCTTAACAAATTGGTCTATAAAACCAATTATTGACACTAGAAACAATTATATATATATAATGATGTTATATAGGTAAAATATTAACTATTAATGTGAATAATAGTTCATTTAATTTCCATTACAAGTACTAAAGACAACATTCTTGTTGACTGTGTTTTAGAGCATTCAGGTAGTTTTGAGTAGTCATCAAGAAGAGATGTGTTTGGGGTGATTTGGATATATTAGAAGGTATATTTCATATTAATATGTTATTTTTTCATCAATGGTTAATTTTAGTTTATTTATTTTTATGATAAATCCCTCTTCACTTATGGAGAGTCAAATATTCTTGATTGTATGTTGGCAGTGTTTGGCAATTTTGAGTAAAGCCTTTTGCAAGAGTGTTCTTGAGGAATTTTAGCCTATGTGGTGAAGACTAAATCACATAGTGATGTTTTCTAGTTCAAAAAGTTTCTATTAATATTATTTAATGACATGGTCTTTTGGGATATTTGGTTGTATACTTCAGATACTCAAGGCAACCTTTTTGTGTGTGAAGGTCTAATTATGAGTAAGGTTAATGACATGGTTAATTGTGAGTAAGGTTAATGGCTAATTATGAGTGGTGAATGTGTTTAAAATTATATATGATTTTTAATTAGGCATATTATTATGTTTTTATTTTTTTTCATCCATGTGGTATTCCTCAATATGTTCCAATGGGTTAAAGTGGTAACATGTGGTTGAAATAGACCTAATGCATTAGGTCTCAATGTAGGCCTAGAAGAAGATTAAGGTCTAAATGATTTTGGAAGACCTAATAATGATAATATTATTATTTTACACATGTTTATTTATTTATTTTAAGGATGATATAGTTATGGATAGATTTTTTATGACCAAGGAGTTTGTAAGCATGAGTCTTGTTTTTATACAAGGCATAATAGGTCTATTTGGGCTAGTTAAGGTATGAGAGTGAAAGAAAGAAAAAGGGCACACTGAGGAGAATAATGAGGTTTTTATTACAATAAAAATAGTGGATAAAAACTATGATATATATTTTTCATGTGGAGGATAAGGTTAGTTGACCTAATAAGCCTAATAAGAGGCATGTTTGAGTGAAGAAACCTAGAGGCTATTTTGAGAGGGGTATATGGTTAAAAATAGATAAATGAGTTGTTTACATATTGAGATTAATAATATATGTGTTCATAATGTATGATAGTGAGTTTTATTTAGATAGATAAGATAGAGAGGTGAATTAGAGGTCACCATCTATTGGTTGAGCAACAAGGTGTTTTAAGGTGATCAAGTTGGTGTTGAATGAGTTGGTGCTTTGTCAAGGAGTGAGAGATGCCTTGAAATATTATAGAATTTTTATTTAAGTTTATTAGTTATTTTTAAGTCACTTATGGGGTGGGTGCCTTCTTTAAATTTGAATCTTACTAAAGTATTAATTTAGTTGGTGTTTGACTAGTGAGGGGTTAGTGCTCCTTGTGAGGTTGGTGCCTCACTAAATCTTGATTCATTGCTTATAGGATAATATTCCAAGTTATGTTTAAATTTTTTTTATCCCCCATGAGGGTTTCCCACATATCTCTTGTGTTCATGTGTTGATATCTTGATTTTCGTTTTATGTGATTGTTTCTCTATGCTTTGCTTGATCACTATATTGGTTTGGAAGGTTATTCATGTTAAGAGAAAAGAAATGATTATTTTAGGACAATAATTCACCCCCCATAAATAATTTTGATTCCAACATCACATATTTTAGTTTGATATTACTTTTGAGAATTTTGAATGTTACCTTTTATATCATTGCCTTTTGTTAGATGATTTGGCTTTTGCATAGTTTTATGGCTTGTTTGATTCCTCCTCCATATGGACTTGGAATGACTAATAATGAGAGATGGAGTTATCCACATGAATGATATTTAGGTTTTGGATAAAGGAAGCTATGTATCTAAAGATAATGTTGACTAGAACACTTATGCTTAATGATTAACTAACATGTTATCTCAAGTATCAACCATGTGTATGCTTATTTTGTGAAATTGAATAAAGGGGAATAAAGGGAAGTCCAAAGTGGGAAGGTAAAAGGAGATTATAATGAGATGATTTTTTTACTAAACATTTAGATGGTAAATGAGGATGACTAAAGGCAGAAAGTTTTGTATAACCAATTCATAATAATTATCCATGTTTAAAGAGATAAGATAGAAAAACGTCATGAAAAAAAATAAAGTAATCATAAGAAATGAAATCAAGAAGAAAAATAAAGAAATTATGAAAAATAAATTTATAAGAGAACATAATGACATTATAATAAATATAAAGTGTGGAACTAAAGTCATCATTTAAGATAGAAAAGAATTTGACACAATGTCAAATGATATAATAATAATAATAATAATAATAATAATAATAATAATAATAATAATAATAATAATAATAATAAAAAGTAAAGTTGGAGCACATGTCCAATCCAAATGAAAAGTTAAAAACACCATACATGTGTTCATAGGTACTGATATATTTATCCACACACATTATCCATAACATGTGATAAGTATCTATCAATTTGAATGTAATCTACAACTAATGACGCATTGATCTTTAGTGAAACTTCAAAAAATACTTCATGATGAATATATTAAATATAAAATGTAGTAATTCCTAAAGGATTATGCTGATGAGGTTTATCATGTAGGGGATGGTCAAGAGAATGCATAAGAATGATTTATACACAAGATTAAGGGGTCACTAGTGGGGAAGGTTCCACTAGTGAGATACTCATGGGTAGAGAAGGTTATATAGGTGAGGGAAGGTCCATGGGTGGAGGAATAGTAGGTGGATAAGGAACCACAATAGGAGATGTAACCATAAGATGTGGAGCCACTAGGGAAGAAAAGGGAGCCTTATTTTAAGAGTGACCTATGGGAAGAAGGGTAGAAGGTGAAATAATTTTAAAGAGGTGATCCTTAAGATACTACTAAAGGATGTAAAAATGATCATTATGATGTGTACCACATTGGTTCTATAGAAAACATACCTCTCTATACTTAGGAACATACTTAGGTAATACTTTTGGGGTGGGTATAAACCTATTGGAGGAATGAGGAGTAGTGAGATGTAAGGTGTCAATATATTATCATAGTTTGTGATAATGCATGTATGAGTGGTTATGTATGATGTGGAAGTAACAAATACACTTGTGGGTAGACTTGGTAGGTATACTCATAGGATAAGGTGAAACATAAGCTAAGGGAGTTTGGTATAGGGAATAATCTCTACTTCAATAACCAACAACTTTATAAATGTCACAATAAGGCTAATTGGTCAATTTGGTGGGAAAAGGAGATTGATACATCAAGGGGAGTATATCATAACCAAGAGAAGGTGGGATTGGTGGAGAGACTAGATAAGACTCAAATAAAGGACTAATATGATTTGAAATAGGAAGAGACTCAACTATAGAGGGAGGGGAAATGGGATCCAAACTAAGCTTTGTTTAGAGAGGGGTGGGGTCCACAAAAGGTTGAAGAATAGTCATAAGAATCTCAAGGATAATTTATATAGAGGGGTCATGGTAACTATAAAACTGATAGGGACCAATAATAACACAATCCATAAGAATACTCCTATAAGGTTCTTCAGAAACTAGAGGTGTGTGCAGATTCTCTACATTATGATAAAGAGGAAAAATTAAAAAAATTAATAAAAATACAACATGGAATACTAGAAGATATACTAAAACATTGAAGCAAAGAGGAATGGTAACAAACAATTTTAGTATCTCGATCCTAGACAAGACCTCATAATAATGGATCATCTAAGGTATATCCATCATCATAATAAAGTGTATAAAGATCAATGTCATAGGTAGGGATGACCTTGTCATTTGATGTAGTGTGATGAATGGAATTTTGGGTCTTAATTAAGATAATGGGGATTTCATCATAAGGTGGTTGATGAGAATGAGGTTACAAGGAAGAAATAAGTTAAGAGATGAAATGATGTGATAGATCCAAAGTTTTAATCTTGAGATTGATCTTGTTAGGCTCATTATCATAAAAATATAGGAGGTTAGGGGGTATATTATTGATGAATTTAGGGTAACCATTATAAAATTGAATGTAATTCACATTAAAGTTAAACTATTGAGATTCATGAAATGGAACACTTGCCAAGGGTTCAAGGGTTGGAATCTTGAATACACCATGGTCTTGAAATTTTTCAAAATTCCAAGGGTTGGTGTCACCTTGAATCCTATAGATGGATCCATTGTGAGGAAATTTGACACATTATAAAGTGGAAGATGCATCCACTCTCATTTAATGATTCAATGGCTAACCAAGCAAGATGTTATAGGATAGAGGAAAGTTGAATATCATCACTCTCATGAAAATGGTGGTAGGTGGGATAGTAATAGGGAGCCACACATAATCTAAAGGAGGCATTTGCCTCCAGTCATAGCCTTAAAATATTCTACATGTGGATTTAAGATTACATTTGGTATATTTAAAGGTTTTGATAAAATCAAGAGAGGTAACATAGTTTCCATAACCCTCGTCAATAAAGTCATGTTTGAATTGGTTATCACCAATTTGGACACTAATAAAAGGAGGAGGATCATCCAGAGGAAGTAGAATCTAATTAGGGATCATAAAAGAAATTGGAAATCTAAGGTAAAGAGAAGTGTCTATTGTCTCACCAACATGTATGGACATCTCTTTGCATTATTTTAAAATTTTATCTTTTGATCTAGATAAGGTGGATTCACATCATACTAGGGGAGGATGAGGGATGTTCATTTTGAACAAAAGATACATAATATGATTATGATGATGTAAATAGGTCCACATAAGTTAGGGAAATGGGATTTCAAATGGGAGATTAGTAAGTTCAATGATAGGATCCCACTCATCATAACCCATAAGAGGACTATTAAAAAGAGGTGCATAGTGTTGAATGAGGTCCTTAGAAGGAGGAGCCAAAGTACATATGAATTTATGATGATAAGATGTAGAAGGTTTAAATAGAAGATAAGTTTATTGATTACATTGAGAGGACATGGTAGTTGATGTAGGTTTTGTTTTAGAATAAGTGTTGAGAGAAGTTTGAGTATCATTGGTGATAGGTAAAGAAGATGGAGGAATGGTAGAAATAGTATGGGAAGTTTTATCCATGGGAAGTGTTGGAATTAGTTCATCAAAATATTTTTAGGAACCTATACTATCCCTTTTCCTTATTTTTTTAGTGTAATAGTTGTTATGGATGTATATGCTTTATAAGTCATCTTGCGAGCATTTATGGGAAGTAATAGTTTCTTATATTAGACTTAGTATATAAGTAAGTGTTGAGGATAAAGAAGGAATCAAAAAAATTATTGTATTGAAATTGCTCAAAGTAGTTTCCCCCTTCAAAGTGGCCTACAATCAATTCAATCTTTTCATGTGTTTTGCTAATTATCTAAATCTATTAATTCAAGTTGTTAATTCCTATTATTTCATGCATTTTTATTAATTATTGTAGGAGGATCCTCTCATCTAGTATCAGAGTGATTTCTAGGGCCATAATTTTTTTCCTTTAGAAAGACGTAACTTTTTTATATTTCATACATCATTTCAATATTTTTTTAGAAAATATTAACTCTATTCTACTACATAACTCAATTAAGTAATTTTTTGTAATCTATTTTATATCAGAGTAAAAACCTGACCACATAACTATGGGAAGTGCTTCGGTGAAATCATTAAAAATAATCATGAGGAGTACCACAAGAACCCCAAATTAGTTGGTCCATTGAGAGGACCTATCAACAAAATGGCCAATGACCCCTTCCTAATTGAGTAGTTCCCATCCATGAGAAAAACCAAGAGTTATTGCTGAGAGGTAAATCTAGGGCTAGAAAATTTATGGAGAGTGGTACTAAATTAGATGACATTAGTAGCCACAGTGATATTTTTAAAACCCTTAAGCAACCATTGAAAATCAATTCCCATTTCTATCAAATTTAGAATATTTCCAACAAACTCAAAAAAAAATATTAGTAGAGTATTCATAGACTGGTAGAGGACTTATAGGTAGATATTTGATAGGAATCAAAATTTTAACAAAATCCATAGAGTATTAGTAGATTCTCATAGGAGTTATCACTAGATAAAAAATAGAAAAGAGAAAAAAAATAATCTCTTATTCTGGTCACGATAGTAACCTGAAGAAGAGCAAAAAACATGGAGCATACAATTATTAACCTCAAGACCCACATCAAATATCTTAATGAAAAACAAAATTGGCCTCAGTCTTCAACATATCACCATGAACAATATATGGCATCTAGATCCTCTTCGGACACTAGGTTTTCTTTTTCCAACACTTTTTGTGGGCCAAAGCTTAATTTTCCTTGATTTAATGGTGCAGATTCGATTGGATGGATCTATAAATTAGAATAATAGTTTAGTATACATAATAATTTTGATTCCAACAAGGCCCCACTTGCATCTTTTCACTTGGAACATAGATCCCTTAAATGGTATAGTTGGTATACCAAGGCTCATGACAAGCCCATTTGGATATATTTTAGCACCCTCATTTTGCAATGGTTTGGCCCTATTAATTTTGATGAATTCATTGGATCACTAACTAAACTTCACTAAATAGGAATTATGAGATAATTTCAAATAAAATTTGAAAAGCTAGCCAATCACTCAAAGGGATTAACTAGTGAATTCTTCAGGAGTTGCTTTGTCAGTGGATTGAAGGATGTAATTCGATTTGAGGTTAAAATGTTTTAGCCCAACATTATATTCAAAGCCTTAGGATTGCCTAAGTTGGAGAGGATAATATCATAACTCAAAAATTATTCAACTTTAATTTTTCTCCATAAAAAAATATATATCCATAATTATCTCAAATAATGCTAGCAACTAGAACCACTCTTATTAGGCGTTTGACTGAAGTAGAGATGTAAGCCTATAGAGAAAAAGGACTATGTTACAATTGTGATGATAAATTCAATTGGTGGCATCAATGTGTTGAGAAAAATATCTACATATTGGATGTGGACTCTCTGCCTAAAACTAAAGATTGGGAATATGTTCAAGATATAATAAATGATTTAAAAGAAGCTCAATTGATTCTTGAACTTGCTTATCAAGAAGACCAACTAGAGATATCTCTGAATGCCTTAGTAAGAGTCACCATTTGAGAAACCATATGATTTAGGGGTTACTTCAATAAATTTCATCTCATAATACTCATTGATTCTGGTAGCAATCATAACTTTATTGACCCTTAAATCACTAAACAAGCTAATTGTTTTATATATCCTTGCTCCAAATTTGAAGTCATGATTACCAATAGTGACATTTCCTTACAAAGGGAAGTGTCACAATGTGTGTATCTCTATTAGATATTATAAATTATAATCTACCACATCTTCCTTGCCCTTAGGTGGATGTGATATTATTTTGGTAGCCCAATGGTTATGCACACTTGGACCCATGTTATTTGATTTTCTTAAACTTTGGATGTAATTTTTAGACAATGGAAAAAAACACACATTAAAAATATTACAACTAGGGTCTCTCAGCATCATAATTTTGCATCAAATAGAAAATATTATTAAGAATAATTAACATGGTGTCATTGTCTAGATCCATTCTATTTAAGTACAACCATCAACAGTATCAATGAGTCTTAATGATCTACAAACCATTCTTCATAAGCATGAAGGTGTCTTTCCCAAACCCTTGGGATTGCCACCTTCATGACCAGAGGACCACCATATTCAAATCCTTCTTAGAACTATATTTCATCAAAATATTAATATAAAGATGTTAATTCAATACTTATTTAATCAAGTCATTATTTACCCCAATACTAGCTCATATTCTTCCCTAATTTTCCTTGTTCAACAAAAAGATGGGTCATGGCACCTCTATATTTAATTCTAAACACTTAATCACATCATAATTAAGGATAAATTCTTGATCCCTATTATTTATGAGCTTCTTGATGAGATTTATGGTATTCATTTTTTTCCTAAGTTAGATCTCCACTCTAAATATCACCAAATCCAGCTTCATGAGGATGATATCACTAACATATATTTTCACACACATGATGGCCACTATGTGTTTTTGGTCATTCCCTTTGGCCTAAATAATTATCCTTCAACATTACAAGAATTTATGAATAAAATTTTTTGGCCTTACCTATAGAAATTCATTCTAGTCTTCTTTGATGACATTCTCATCTATAGTAAAAAATCATTTGAGCATCTCCAACATCTGGAGCTCACACTACAAGATATCTCTAGCCATCATATTTGTGAAAAATATTAAAAATATGCCTTTGGATAAGTTGAAGTGGGGTATCTTGGCCATATTGTTTCAACATAATGGGTTTGAGTGAATCTTGAAAAAATAGCTACCATGACAAATTGGCCTCATCCTCAGACACTCAAGAGCCTCTATGGTTTTTTGAGGCTAACTGGATACTATCAAAAGTTTGTTAAGGATTACAAGAAGATTTTTTCTCTACTAATATCTATGTTGAAAAAAGGTTGTTTTACATGGACACAAGTTGTTGAGTGTGCATTTGAAAAATTAAAACAAGCTATGGGTAATACACCTATTCTAGTTATGTCATATTTTGCTAAGAATTTCACTATTAAGAGAGATGCTTATGGAAATGTACTTGGTGTTATTTTCCTCCAAGAAGGACACCCCATTGCATTCACCAGCAAAGCTCTTTCTAGAAATAATTTAGTACTCTCTACTTATGACAAGGAAATGATGGTTATTTTATATTCAATATAGAAGTGGTGGCCATACCTACTGGGGAATCATTTTTGCATCAAAATTGATCACCAAAGTCTAAAATATTTCACAGAACAATGGGTTTCCACTCCATCAAAATAAAAATGGGTCATTAAACTCATGGGTTATGATTATGAAATCACTTATAAGAAGGGTAAGGATAATATTGTGTTTGATGCTCTATCTCACACATTCACAAACCAAGCCTCCCTTTTATCTATTTCCATGTATAACCCAAATTGGTTGTACATTGTAAAATAGGGGTATGTCAATGAATCCACATTATCTCAAATCATTCAATAGTTTTACACTAACCCTTCTACTATACCACATTATTCTTGGGATGGTGATTTTTTGTAATATAAGGGTCATCTAGTGTTTCCCTAGAGCATAAATATTTAACATGATTTATTCTATGAATTCCATGCTTCTCCATTAGAAGGGAACTCAAGGTTACTCAAAACCTATGAGTGGGCATGACATGAATTCTTTTTTAATGGAATGAAAAATTTAATTCAATAGATGGTGGCTGAATTTGATAATTTTCAATTGAATAAGGGTGAAATAATACTCATCCATGGGTTGCTCAAACCCTTACCCATCCCTACCAAGATTTATATTGGTATTTATATGGATTTCATTAAGGCGCTCCTTAAATCTAATGGGAAAATAGTGATATTGGTTATGGTTGATAACCTCTTCAAATATAGTCATTTTTGTACCCTCAACCATCCTTATACCACCTCCATAGTCACCCATATTTTCTTGGACCAGATTTTACATCTTCATGGAATTCCTTCATCCATTATCATAGATCACAATGCAAATTTTACCATCCATTTTTGGATAGAAATATTTAAATACACTAGCACCCAACTGAAGATGATTTTTGGGTATCATCCATAAATAGATGGGAAGACTGAGATTGTCAACAAATTCTTGGAAACCTTTCTTCATTTCTTCACCTCAAAACAAAAACATCATTTGGCCATGTGGCTCCTCCTCACCAGATGGTGGTATAATACCTCCTACCACACTTCAACAAAAATGACTCCATATGAAGTAGTCTATGGTCAAGCACCACTAATGCTCCTACCATACACCCCTAGTAGTTTATCAATTCAAGTAGTTTACATGATTATATATGCTAAATATTAGATTCTTAGTACCCTATTAGACAATATTCATATGCCACAAAATTGAATGAAATCATATGTTGATCAACACCATTCTATGTACAATTTTCAAGTAGGTTATATGGTTTTTATTCACCTATATCCATACAATTAATCCTCCATAAAAATCAAAAGGCATCATAAATTGTATCCCAAGTTCTATTGGACCTATAAGTTTTTCCACAATATTGGGCTAGTTGCTTATAAGTTAGAGCTACCACCTTCTTCCCAAGTTCACCGAATATTTCATGTCTCTTGTCTAAGGAAATTTCTTGGCACAAACATCAGAGTGTAGACTATTTTACCCAAACTTGATAATGAAGGGTCCATATTTCTTAGACAAGATACAATTCTAGACATGTAAACATGTCAAATTTACTCCTACTCCATCACAGAGGTTTTAATTCAATGGCATAAAATACAACTAGAGGATGAAACATGGGAACCACTATTTTAGATTCAACATCAATTCTTGCATCTAAAGCTTTGAGGATAAATATTTTCCTAAGAGGAGTGGATGTTAAGAACATGTGCTACCCATTATTCTTATTTTATTAGTGTAATATTTGTTATGGATGCATATGCTTTTTAAATCATCTCATGAGCATTTCATTTTATCACACAGTTTGGGGAAGTAGTAGTTTCTTATATTAGACTTAGTATATAAATAAATATTGAGACCAAGGAAGGCATCCCTAAATTTATTGTATTGATATTTCTCAAAGGAGGTTTCCCCCTTGAAGTAGATTATGATCAATTAAATATTTTCAAGTGTTTTACTAATTATCAAAATCTATCAATTTGTGTTGTTAATTTTTATTATTTCATGCATTTTTATTAATTATTGTAGGAGGATCCTTTCAAAGATATAAGGTCTTCTTTCCCTAACTTGATTAAATGAGTTGGAGAATAATATTAGATAACATGAAATGTGTGAGACAATTGATGTGTGTGGATGGGTTGAGTATCAATGAAAAAAACCACCCTTTGTATGTTAATCATATTAACCACATTATCTTCAGGAGTTGGGTCAAGAAGACTGTCAACATTATTGATAGAATGGGTAGGCTTGTCATGGTTATTTAGGTGGTTTGAAAGAGGATATTTATATATGGCCAAATGAGCATTAGTCTAGTTCAAAACTTTAGATTTAATTTGTGTTTCATGGTATTTGAAATCAATTTCATAGGCTTGTTGGCATTTATAAATGATAGAATCATAGTCAAAATTAGGACCAAGAAGGAAATCCATAGCTAAATTATGATGTTACCAATAGGTCTCATGAGAGTGACTGCAATTAGTATGAAACCAACAAAATTTATTGGGATTATACCAAGATTTCATGGTTCAAGTGGGATCAATTTCTCATGGTAGAGGCCTTGGTAGACATTTTTGTAATTCAACTAGGGATAAAGGCTTATGAATATTGATGTTAATGGTTGAACATAAATGAGGGTTAGTGATGTGGTTGGGAAGGTAAGATTGTTTTGAATTTTGGTTAGGAATAAGAACTTGAATATTATGAATGGAATCATAAGAGTTGGTGACACCATCATTGGTAGTGTGACGATTCTTATTCTTAAGTAACATGTGAGTTATCATAGAAGGTTGGGATAGTTTGAATTGAAGAATGAGGAAATATTGATTCTTGGCTTGGTCAATACCTCTTCCAAATTATTTGGAGAGAGAGAGTTCAGACCTGATATTACAACATGGGAAAAAGAGAATTGCTAAATTAATTAAAAAGGTTGACATTTACCATATTATGCTCACATTTTTTAGACAAGGTCTTCCATCATTTAATGAAAACTTATGTTGTTTTGGTCTTAATTTGAGTAAAATTTATAAAATGGGCCAAGGTACTCTTAGGGAGATCACTAGTTTAGAATTATTAAACTAGAACATTAACTAAATCTTCCAAACTAGTAATAGAATGGGATTTGAATTGGTTGTACCAATCTAATCATTAACAATGAGAATTTTAGCTAATATATTTTTAGTGGCAAAGGTATTTAAATTGAACCAATCTTTATGAAGATTTAAAAATGTTTTTAAATAAAGATTTGGATCAGTTGATCCATTATAATAAATGGTAGGGTTGATACCTCCTATACCAATATTAGTAATTTGAGATGGGCGAGGTTTATTTTGAAGATATTTAATTTTTATATTAACAGGAACAGGTTGAGGGATAAGATTACATTGGTAATATTGAAGAGGATATGGGGGAACATTTTGATTATTCATTCCATATGGCATATGTTGAGGGTGGGTTTGAAGATGGATGAGGTGATTTTATATTTACATAATTTGATTTACATTGTTAGCTTGAAGAGAATTTATCTGATTAAGAGTTTGTAATAGGAGCTTATGGGTTTCATTTTCATTATTATCATTGTTTTAAGTATTATAATTATTAATAGTATCTTGGGTACCAATACGGGTGTTAGTAGGATCTTGAGAAGGTTTTTTAGTAAGTTGGACACTAGTGGCATAATTTACTTATGTGGTAAAAGATGGACTAGTAGATGGATGAGAAGATTTAGTACTAGAGGCATGATTAACATGGGTATAAAATAATTCACTAGTGGAATAATTGAGGGGATAGGGTCCTTGAAGAGGCCCACTAGATGTAGAACCTACCATGTTAGTAGAGATACTAGGTATGGAGGTAGAGGAAATCATAGAGGAATAAGTCATGGTATGATAAGGGGTCAAAATAGAGGGAAGAGGCTAAGAAGTAAATAAGATATTATCCCCAAATCCATGTGAGAACATGGGATAAGGTGAATGGGGCTCCTCAAATTTACCAAATATCATGAGATGGTAAATAGTAGAAGGATCCTTTCATCGATGTTGAGGAAACTCATTGATTAAGAAGAGTATTTATGGTGTATACTCTAATTTAGGTTAATATTAAAATGATAAAAGAGGATTATGAAGTAAAGAGGAATTATGAGGGGTCCCATAGTTTCTAGTATGAGTGGTTATATGCACATTAATTTCATCTAGGATATGAGCCATAAGCTAATCATGGGATAAGACTATTAGGGTTAGTAAGACTCATCATATCTATTGAATTCAACTCAGTGTTGTCTTCAAACAAGTAGTTCATGATGAAGGGGAGAGATTAGGTAAGGTAAAGTTGATGCAAAAGAAAAGAGATACAAGAGGTAGATAAGATTATAGAGTCAACCAGGTCACCCTAGAACTAAAAATAGGGTATGAAAACTAATTTAACAAAGATACAGAGTTAACCAGGTTGACTTAGTACTTTAACATGAGATAGGGATACCATGATAAGGATTCAAAGTCAACCTACTCAAATTATTAGTATAACATGATAGGCAGAAATGAATATTGGGTAAACTAAGTTGACTTAGTACTATAGTTAGGGAAAAAGATGATCAATATGAGACTGTGTCAAACATAAAAATAGTGTGTTCAAATAGGATTTTTTTTTTTGAAATTTACTTGAAATAAGAAGTAAAAGTAAACACACAAAAAATCAAATCAAAGGGAATGATCCAATTGGCACATAACACAAAACCTTACACCAACACTATCTAATGTAAGTTTTTGCAATACAACATACAATGAGCAAAGAGTAGTTAGTCAACTAAAAAGAAAATTATAACTAAGTGGTCATCCTAAATGTTTTTAGATTATTCTAATGTGTTATTTTAATTATGATAGATAAGTTGGATGAAAATGGGGAACTAAAAATCAATCTATGGATGGTTTCAGGGTATTTAAGCTAAAAGGGATCTTTGATGGCAATGGTAATAGCTTGGTATTGGGGCTTACCCCCTCACTTCACAATATTACAACAATAAGGGTGTCAGGTTATTTCCCAATATATACCATTAACCATGTGTTTATACTTGGATACAAAACCAAGTTGGCTTCCCCCTTGGTGATGAAATCCAAGTAGGTAGGACTTGGGTAGATAAATGTTTAAATACATTTTGAATTTATGTGATTTGGTAGTGTGTAAAATAAGATAAAAATAGTAAAAATAAACTATATATTTAAAAACCACCTAATGATAGTAATTTATCTATTTGAAGCATGAAATAGCTAAAAATGAAAGTGTGAATTAATTACTAACATGTATTTGTTAATTCCTAATTTAATAATAGTATAGAGTCACTTCAGATGAAAATTTAAATAAAGTTTATAGAATAGAGTCAATAGGGTTGATACTATACTTTAGAAGTAAGAGTGATTAAGATGCTAAGGACTATGCAATTTTATATTGAAGCACCTTGAATGATACTTTCAAGTTCTACCAACTATGTCAACTAGGTTGACTTAGTTCTATAATTCCCTATTTGTTGAATCCTATTTAAGATGACTGAGTTGACTTGGTCAACCTAATTTATTATCTAGAAGCTGACTTTGATACTAAGTTGACCTAAATACCTTAGTTTATTATCTTAGAGCTGAACAAGAGACTAAGTTAACCTGTTTGACATAGTCTACTATTTGGAAGTGAATAAGAGTACTATGTCAACCTAATTTATATAGTAACATATATCTAATGAATAATTACACATAAATAAGAGAGTCATTTTGATGTGATTGTGTGTTAAACCTATGCACAAAAGTTAAAAACTATAATATCTTACTCAACCTAATATTGCAAATATAGAAAAATAATAAAATGATAGAAATGAAAAGTGTGAAAGAAAACCTGCAAGGTTTAGATTCATGTGAAGTTCGCCAAAATGTATGCAATCAGAAATTCATCAAATATACAAATAAATCCTAGATCAAAAAAGATATATCCTACATACACTCTTGATTGGGGATATAGTAGATAATCAAGGATGTGACCAATATGGATCCACTAGACCTAATTAGGGGACATCTTACCACAATAATATCACTAGGGAGGGTTTTAAAGCTTCTAGTTAATCAAACCTATGTAATAACCCTAACTAGGTCCTATTTTTAATATTCACTTTACTAATAAAATGTAAAATAAATAAATATAATCTAGTGTTCACCAAAGCTTGTGCTACAAAGTGGGTGTAATAAACAATAAAATTAAACATGCATAGAAGACATATACTCATCTTAATGTGTACATAATCCTAATGCATGGAAGAGAAGTGAAAATGCATATTTATCTACTCTTATAAAGGAGTAATAAAATTAGGAATGCTTACCTTTGAAGATGAACCTGCTAAGCCTCAACCTCTCCCTTGGCCAAGGTGCTTCATAAGAGGTTATTTTGGTATGTAGGGATGATAAGGATAAATCATCTCTAAGATACATAACCTATTAATGCATCTAAAAGACTTATCCATAAGACAAGATCCATATTTCTAAAGAAAGTATGAAACCCTAAGCTTGCTCTTCAAGTAGAATGGTTGATAAGTAGATACACAATATATCTTAATTCTTAATCTCTTTTATAAATAATGCTAAAATGATTGTGTTTATATAGGTAGATTTAACCCTAAAACCTTCCAAAATTTTTGGTTGATAGGGTCAACCTAGTCAACCTAGTATCATTATTGATGGAAACTCACTAAGTCATAGACTAGGTTGGCCAAGAGCCTACCTAGACCCTAAATAAGTTTTTTTAATAAGATTACAAGGTTGACACATCTAGCTTAGTCATGTAAAATACCAAAAGATTTTTTAGGTTAGGAAAAGGGGTACTAAAGGTGGTAAAATACTAGAGGAGTGTGTAAAAGAGAAGGACAAGATTAGGGTAATGGTTTTTAGCAAATAAGTGTGTAGATAACAAGTGGGAAAAGGGATAATAATTATGCAAAACAAAAATGGTCTTTCCATCCCTTTCTTACTGCATCCCTTAAGGTGTTCATTTAGATATATTGATACTCGATGGATTCCTATAGGATATAAAGCATTAGTAAATGACAAAGTTTGAAAATATTATGTGTATACACTACCAACTAGCCATGTCTTCTTAAGACCCAAATCATCTCATTTTTCCCTTGTCCTCTTCTAATTGATATTCAAGTGCATACCACATCTACATTTAGTGTCAATTCTAATTATGCATTTGATTCTAGTCCTTGGTAGATAACACAATTAGTTTTGATCATTAATTAATGTTTAGATAAGTAGTTAGGCATCAATTTCAAGTCTACCAAGCTTTATTATGTAGATATCAACATGTGGCCTTATTGAGTTCACTCAACCTTTTCCATCTTTGATTTAGGTACTTGAGCTTTATCCTTAGCCATGCATGATATGTTTATGAATTTGTTCATTGGGTTTCTCACTAGTCTTATGTTACGATTTTTTCTTGTGCCTTGCCTTATATATTGTTTGTAGTCTTTGATAGTGATCCTTAGCCTTAGATGTTAATCCAAGTTTCCAAATCATCTATCCCTACCACATAGTAATCCTAATTTTATATTTTATTTTATAATGTAGGCCATGTATCACCCTTAGGCTTATGACTTTGGTTATTTTTCATCCCTACCTCCCAATTTTTGGTCCTATCCATGTGGTAGTTATACACTTTCTCAGCCTCTTCACTATCTCTACAAGAAATCACTTTTCCCCTCTAGCCTTGGGCTCATGGAATGATGCTCCCAATTATTTATCCTAGCCACATGGTAGGTGTACACTTTCTCAACCCCTTCAATATATCTATAGGAAATCACTTTACCCCTCTAGACATGGCCTGATATGATGATGCCACATGGAATCATCTTGGTGAGTCAAGCCCTTGGGGGTATTCTCTATGGTTTGTTAACCTTACCAATCCTAGGCTCTTACAATGGAACTATGTGGTTTCATAATAAGACCTCAATCCATGGGTATAATCTATGTATCTACCAACCTTATTAATTATTATGTGACTTAGGTTAACATGATCATTCCATTGGGTGATCCTAGGACTTAGACCTTTAGTGAGATTTTGTGTTTTATCCATAGTCTTATGATCTACTGATGCTTTGGATCATGACGCATGGCATGATTTCTAGGCTTTTAGATCTTACAACACTTAGCCATTTCTTAAACAACTTCTAAAACATGATAAATTATGATTTGAACATGTGTCATCATCTGTGGAGCCATGAAAAATCATTGAACCTACAAAAATGGAGAAATGACAAAGTCCAAAGGAAATAAAATTATTTTGAGTAAAAAATAACACATGCATAAAACATAAATCAATTGACTATCAGATTAGACTTGAATCAAAATTATATGAACTTCATATTATTTGAATTAAAACAAAATTGACTATATCTATTTAAAAATCACATAACACCAAATGAATTAGTTTATAATTCCACTTAAACATCGACTTACATCATTTTGAGAAACTTCAGGATTCAATTTAAATGCTCAAGGACATATTTTAAAGAATTCATAAAATGCCCATAGACAATGAATCCCAACCTTATAAATCACCTACCTAGGCTTGGATCACATACCTTCCAACTGAGGTCCACTCACATAGGAACAAAATGAAATATTTTTCATTATATTTAAAATTGTCTAAAAAAAGTTATTTCAAAGACCAAGGTTCTACCTAATAAAATGACATGATCTGCTATGGGAAAATAATGTAATGTTTTTAATTAAAATTAAAATTTAAACATCAAGGACTAAAGAACCCAATGTTGAGTAAAGACATTAAAAACATGATTATACCAAGCAATGAGGCACACATTCGAATCTCAGACCATCACATGTTGTCAATTGTAAACCAAGATAAGGGTCTCTAAATAGATATATGACCAAGACACCTATAAATAAAGGGGCCATACTCTCAAGAAAAAAGAGTGTTCATGATTCATTATTTAAATTAGGGCATGTTGGTGAAGGTAAAAATAAATGGTGACTCTTGTTAGTAGATACTCATGAGTATCTAAAGAATATAGAATCCAAAGATCTCATTCAAACACAAGTATTAGATGAAAGAAACCATCTAAGTAAAAATTGAATTGTGAATGCATAAGTTTATACTTCAACACATGACATACTAAGTCACAATTCTACATAAATACTATTAATGTGTGACTTATGTGATTAATTCAATTTTCTTACAGGCACACAAAATAAAGAATATTTCTCCAAATGATAATAAATTATGAAATATCAAATATTTTACAATTTGGATTAGCATGAATGGTATGGGAATTACTTTGATGCCAACCAAGAATTCATTCCCTAATATAGATACATTTAGGCCCTTCTAAAGGCGTTGGTCTAGTACCAACTAGGCTAGAAAACTTGTGATGGATGTTGTCAAGATCACCCTTTCAAGGCTAATTTTTAGATTTTGCATTTTTAATTCAACGTCTTTTGAAAGATACTTTTTTCACTCCATTGAGGGTTAGGTACCAAGCCATGGGTTAATTGACATTAAACAAGTTTATAATCACTAAGATAAACTTGAAGACTTTAAAGATATGTTTTTGCTTTAGATTTTATATTATGTGCTTTTGATGGTATTTAAACAAGAAAAACTACCTCTCTGAATTCATGTGTTCTGACTTCAAGTCATTTACATTCAACATTCTAACCATATAAGGAAAATATAGTAGTTCATGGAAGAAATTTGAACAATATTTTAAACATTTTCCTATGTATAGGAATTCCATTGGTGTTATTCACAAACAAGTTTCTCCTTCATCATTATTTAATCAATAAATGGAACCATTTGGTCAAAACAATAGGTTCACCCTAAAAGAGATGCAATGAGGATGAATGAGGCAACACTAATTTACAAAACAAGTAGACAAAAAAGGTGGCAAACCAACACCACAATAAGGAACATGAAATAAAATATAATAATAAAGCAAAGAAAGCCAAAGAGAAAATTTTTAAAGGTCAAACCAATCTAATAAAACCTAGAAATAATTCTTTAGAAATTTACCATGGGGTAATAAGATAACTTCTATATTGAGACACCTTAGGCAAAAATCATTTTCACCTAGGATTTTAGATATTTTATTGGGACCTAACAATAATGCATCAATTTTTTATGTTTTCCCTTTTTTGATGAGCCTTGTCCCACATAAAGATAAGGTAAGAGATGCTAAATGATTTGAGTTTGAATCATTTTTCAAGCCAATGTTTGACAAATTCTTGATTCTTACTAAAATGCAATAAATCTATGTCACATTTTTCATCTAAATGTTTAAGATTCAATAAATAGGTCTCTATTTGATCATCATCTTTTAGGTAGTCCTTCACAAAATTCAAGGTAGGGATTGTCAATTTGAATGGTAAAATAGGGTCTTGGACATAAACTAAGTGGTAAGGATAATTATTTAAATAAACTTTAGTTCTATTCTTAATCTATCCACAATGTGAATTTGAAAACACCATGCCAATCCCTTCGACTCTTTTATACAATATAATTTTATTTATATTTATTAAATTATTGTTCATGGATTGAACTAGACTATTTACTTATAGATAATAATTAAAAGATAATTTAAGAATTACCTAGTGAATGAATTCCCATTCTAAGAATTATACTGAGGAGAATGCAGGTTCATTAACACACACCAACATTTAGAGCATACCAAACCATGTAACAATGTGATCCTCTATAAGTTAGATAACTATGTTGGTTGTATAATTTTTGAATGGTTGAGATTGAATCCAATGGGTGAAATATTCTATAGTTTTGAGGATAAATTTTTGGCCTACAGATAAATTTACATTGATTTATCCCCCAAAATCTAGTCCCCACTTTGTAAATGGTTGGAATTAAATCACTAGAAGTAGAGGCATTGTTAGAGTACATTCCTGATGTGAATCAACCTAATAAATATTGTAGCTCTAGATGTGTGCATGTGTGTCTTTGAAAATGTGTATCCAATAGTATCTATCTCTCAATATTTGGTGGGAATTAAATTTCATTGATCCATGCTTAGAACCATACTTTACATGGAGGTTACTTATCACATTAGTTATTTCCTCCCTATTAAGACACATCAAATATATGTCGTCATGGTTTTGTCCATAGATCATTCCTACTTTGATCATAAAGTAGAAATTTTTCCTGCACAATGCTCTCTTCTACATTAGAATTTAGATATCTAGGACACTCATTGTTCAGTAGGTAATGAACCACTTCCTTATACCAATCATCATTGATAATGTGTTCAAATACACAATTCTAGTAAGTGATTTATGGATCTAATTTATCCATCATTATAATCAACCCCAATCCTCTCATAAATGTCATTGATTAAACCTCAAGGTCAAAATCTTAAAATATGGTGAGAGACTTACCTCTTTACTCTCCCAACTCATGTGTATTAGCATGGCCTTCACCATTAGTTAAGCATAACAACAAATATTTTAATTCATAGTATGTAATGCCATTATTTATTGATAACCTTGATGAGTACAAAGGCTAATATATCCATCATAGTTTACCTCAATTCCACATTTATCAAAGGTGAATTCATAAATGAGATAGGTTTCTCAACATTACCCCCCTTTATTTGTGTCAAAACAATATCATTTGAATGATTAGAATTGAAGGAATAGATATAAAAAGGCTAAGTGTAATTAGGTCTGATTAACAATGGTATGTGCATAATTATTTATTTGATTTAGGTGAAATCCATCTGTGTTTCATTTTTCAATTCAATTTTATCATCTTAATTTAGCATGCTATTTAGAGTTATAATTACATCTAAAAACCCAAAGATGAATTTCCTTAGGAAGATAATCTTTCAAAAAAATGACTTCAACTCCTTCTTCATGCGAGATAATGGGATTCTAAGAATAACTTATATTCTCTTAGGGTCTATTGAGATTGCCTAATATTAAATAACATGGCCTAAAAACTTTCCCTCGTCGATTATAAATATACATTTCTTGGGTTTCAAGGAGATTATGTGGTCTCTACAACATCGTAACACTTTTCTCAAATGTTTTAAATGATTTGTACTTCTCTTTGATGAGACTATCAGATCATCTATGTACATAACTATACGCTTGCTCATAATGTATTTAAATTTTATTTCCATCACTCTTTGAAATGTATCACCCACATTATTTAAGCCAAAATTCATTCTATTGTATGTGAATGTCCCCCACTTGGTTGTGAAAGTAGTCTTAATATGGTCTTCATAGTTGAATACTACTTGGTTATACCCAAAATACTCATCCAAGAAAGATATAAATTGAGATCCATTCACGATTTTCAAAACTTCATCTAATTATGAAAAGGGTAGTTTTTAGTTTAATAAATTTTATTTAAATTATGGAAATCGACACACAGTTTGATATTCTCATTATTTTTCCTCAATAGCGCTAAGTTTTCTACCCATGTAGAGGGTCTCATTAGGAAGATGATCCTTGATGCAAGTATTTTACACACTTATTAAAAAATTAGTGGATCCAATAGTGGATTTATAGGCCTTTGTCTCTACCTAAAGGGATCAAATCTAGGATTCACATCAAGTAGGACCTAAGTTTTACTTGGAGGAATAGAGGTGATCAATGATTTGGTCAATTAATTTCTCAACTAGTAATTGTTCCCTTTATAGAAATACTTAAAATTGCATACTTACTTTAATTTATCCTCTAGCTCATTCTCACTTTCAAATTAAATCTCATAAATTTCCATTACTAAAGCTATGCTCAATTTTCCTACATCTTGGTTTTGAATCTCATCAAGAGTAGGCATAATTTCCATGTTTTCCATCTCCTTCGATAAGATGGGAGAAGTGTTATAAATTAAACATAGTTCATTTCTGTGTTATCAGCTATGTTATAGACTCTACATCAAAATTTTAGGGCCAATTTAATTAAGTTTATAGAATTGGAAGCATGATTAGTGTTTTGGTTGCCATTATCAAGAGGACTGGGCATGTTTCCATTATTATGGCAATCATTCCACTATATATTGGGCCTTTTAAAACTAAATTTATATCCCCAAGATGTGTTATTAGTATTCTAATTTTCATTTTTAAGTCCCTACCTTCATCTTTTAATCACAGCATTTGATAATCTTTGGACCATTTGTCTTAAATTACCTACTTATGAGTCTATTCTAGTGTTCGGTTAGCTCATTACTTGAGGTTTTGGATTAGTCATAGGTGTATTTAAATTCAATAACATATGGGTAGTAGTCGGAGCATGATTATGAGAATTACTACAAGGTGTTTAGGGATTCAAATATGATTGAACTGCCTATTGAGTGTTATTAGATGTAGTATAGCCACTAGTGCATGATACAATAATAATGTTATTATATACCATTGGGGCCACTTAATGATTATTCACTTAGGGAACTACATGAATTGTTAGAAATATATGCCACCCCACTAGCCATGTAGTTTAATAAAGGTGGGGCATACACAAGGCAAGGATGCCATGCATAGCACATGTGATGGAATTATTGAGAAAGATGTTTTATGTAATGTCTTGATTCAACATAGAGATCTAATTATATTCCCCTAGTTTTCTTAAGGATAGTAGATTTCCTACACTAAACCCTTATTTATCTAATTTATGCTCCATATGCACTTCTTCAATGTAGTCCAGAGATAAAATGGTAAGTATAGATGGGGTCTTTCTCTAAAAAATTAAATTCAACATATCAAGAGCCCTAAAATGTGTCTAGATTGTAGGATATACTAATTTTATACACTAATTTTGGGCCACTTTTGTGTCTAAATAGACATTGGAGTGACTTACAAATAATGTAAGTTAAGCTTATAAATGACTGGAATGCTCTGATTCATCATCACACATCATGTGCATCTTATAATTCATTTCAATGTATCCTTGATTGGGAAAAATCACTATATTCAATAATCATCTTCCTCTAATTCATCTCCAATCAAGTTATGACCTAGAAAATTAATATTTTCAACCATGTGTGAGGGATAATTTGTCAAAATTCATAAATGGTAATCAACTTGAGAATAATTGTTTAATTTTTTAAACCTAATTAAATACATATGTGAAAATACCATGTATAGTTAATTATCAAATTTATATTTTTATAAATTCATAAATATAGATTGATGACATAATCATGACATCACACAAATTGTTATGAACCTCTGATATCTCTTCTCTTTACTTTGTTAGTTTAGTAGTTGTTATGAATGCATACACTTTATAAGTCATCTCGTGAGCATTTTGTTTTATCCCACATTCATTGGAAGTAGTAGTTGCTTAGATTAGAATTAGTACATAATTAAGTGTTGAGGCCAATAAAGGCATCCATGAAATTATTGTGTTGAGCTTACTCAAAGGAGCTTTCTCGCTTGAATTGGCCTACTATCAATTCAATCTTTTCAAGTGTTCTATAATATTTAATTTTTGTTGCTAATTCTTATTATTTTATGAATTTTTATTAATTATTGAAGGAGGATCCTCTCATATGGTTCAAATCACTTTCTAGGGCCAAATATTTTTACTTTCAAAAATCTTCACTCTATTCTTCTACATCATATTTTTTTAGAAATAAATCTATTATGATACATAATTTATTTAAGTATTTTCCTGTAACAGAATAATCTATTGGAGATCAGGTTAAAAACCTAATCACTTAATTATGGGAAGTGCTTGGGTGAAATCCATAAAAATAATTATGAGGAGTAACAAAAGAACCCCAAAGTAGTTAGCCTATTAATAGGACCTACCAATAAAATGGTTAATGACTCCTTCTTGATTAAGTATTTCTCATCTTTGTGGAAAACCAAGAGATTTTGTATAGAGATAAATTTGTGGTCAAAAAATTTTTGGAGAGAAATACTCAATTAGATGTCATTGATGGCTAGAGTGATATTTTCAAAACCCTTAGGCACCCCAGTAACATCCCATATTATTCCCCAGTTCTCCTTGTTCAAAAAAAATATGGGTCATGGTGCTTCTGCATTGATTTACATGCACTTAATCACCTCATAATCAAAGATAAGTTCCCTATCCCTATTATTGATGAACCTAATGGCATTCATTTTTTCCAAGTTAGATCTCCATTGTGGATATCACCATATTTAGTTTCATGAGGACGATATCCCTAAGACACCTTTTCACATGCATGATGGCCATTATGAGTTTTTGGTTATGCCCTTTGGCTGCAATAATACTCCTTCAACATTCCAAGCATTGATGAATACAATATTTTTGACATACCTATGGAAATTCAATATGGTATTCTTTGATGATATCCTCATCTATAGTAAAACATGGTTTGAGCATCTCCAACATCTAGAGCTCACACTATAACTTCTCTTTGACCATCATGTTTGTGTAAAATAGTCCAAACATACTTTTGGATAGGATAAAGTAGAGTATATTAGGAATATTATGTCAACCCAAGGGGTTCATGTGGATCTTGAAAAAATAGCTACCATGACAAATTGGTTGCATCCTCAGACACTTAAGAGCCTCTATAATTTTTTGGGGCTGACTAAATACTATCATAAGTTTGTCAAGGATTATGGGAAGATTACAGCTTTGATAACAACTATGTTGAAAAAGGATGATTTTACTTGGACAAAATATACTGAGTGTGCATTTTAAAAACTCAAATAAGATGTGTGCTATACCTATTCTAGCTATGCCATATTTTGCCAAGACCTTCACTATCTAGTAATAGACTTGGTTTTATTCTCCTCCAAGAAGGACACCCCATTACATTCACCATAAAATCCCTTTCTAAAAATAATTTAGTACTCTCTACTTATGAAAAATAAATGATGGACATTTTGGAAGTAGTATAAAAGTGGTGGCCATACCTATTGGGAAATCATTTTTTCATCAAAATTGATCACTAGAATCTGAAATATTTCCTAAAATAGTTTGTATCATCCCCATCACAATATAAACGGGTTAGGAAACTCATGGGATATGACTATGAGATCACTTACAAAAATGGTAAGGACAATATTGTGGTTGATGCTCTATCTCACACATTTATAGACCAAGCTTCCCTTTTAGCTATTTTCATGCCTATTCCAAATTGGTTGGACATTATATAGTAATAATATGTGAATGACTCCTAATTATCTCTAAACATTCAATATTTGGCCACTAAACCTTTAATTATACCACATTATTCATGGGATGGTGTTTATTTATGATACAAGGGTCATCTGGTGCTTCCCTAGAGTACAGATCTTCAATAGACTATATTCAATAAAATCCACAGTTCTCCATCCATTGGGTACTTAGGGTTTCTCAAAAATTATGAATGGGCATGATCAAACTTCTTTTAGAAGGGAATTAAAAAATCAATTTAATAAATGGTATATTAATGTGATACCTACCAACACAACAAGGGTGAAACAACACTCATCCCTAGGTTGATTGAACTCTTGCCCATCTATACCAATATTTGGATTGATATTTATATGGATTTCATTAAATGGATCCAAAAATCTTGAGGTAAAATTTTTCTATTAGTTATGGTTGATCATCTCTCCAAATATAGTCATTTTTGTGCCCTCAACCATCCCTAAACCACCTCCATAGTTGCACAAATTTTCTTATACTAGATTTTTTGTCTTCATGGCATTCCTTTATCCATTATATTAGATCATGATGCAATCTTCACCCACCATTTTTGGATAGAACTATTTTGACACATCAACACCCAATTGAAGATGAGTTTTAGATATCATCCACAAATAGATGGCTAGACTAAAATTATCAACAACTGCTTAGAAAATTTCCTTCATTTATCTACCTTAGAATAACAACATCAGTGGATCCCTTTCACTGAATGTTGGTATAATATCTCCTACCACACTTCCATAAAAATTACTCCATATTAAGTAGTCTTTGGTTAATCACCACTAGTGTTCCTTTTGTACACCCTTAATAGTTCCTTACTTTAAGTGGTCAGCATGATTCTTCAAACCTAGGATCAGATCCTTAGTACCCTATGAGATAATCTTTATATGGCACAAAATTAAATAAAATAATAGGTGGATCAACACTATTATAAGCACACTTTTCAAGTAGGTGATATGGTTTTTATTTTCTTATATCCATACAAGAAATCCTCTTTATAACTTAAAGGGCATCATAAGCTAGCTCCCAAGTTATATGGACCCTATGAGGTTATTTAAAAGATTGGGTCAGTCGCTTATAAGTTTGAGATCCTATATTATTCCTAAGTTCACCCATTATTTCATGTCTGTTGTCTGAAGAAAGTTCTTGGTATAAACATCAAAGTGTAAACTATATTAATATAACTTGATAATGAAGGATCCATTCTTATTGAACTTGAGGCAATCCTAGACAATCATACATGCCAACTTCACTCCTACTCTATCACCAAGGTTTTAATTTAATGGAATATAATACAACCAAAATATGTAACATGGGAACCACTATTTTAGATTCAACACCAATTCCCACATTTGAATATTCAAGGGTAAATATTTTTATAAGAGGGAGGGGATGTTATGAATCCATGATAACTCTTCTCTTTACTTTGTTATTTTAGTAGTTCAATGTATGCATATGATTTATAAGTCATCCCATGAGTATTTTGTTTTATCCCACATTCATGATAATTATTAGTTGTTTAGATTAGAATTCATATAAAAGTAAGTGTTGAGGCTAATTAAGGAATGACAAAATGATTGTATTGAGCTTGCTAAAAGGATGTTTCCCCCTTGAAGTGGCATGTGAACAATTCAATCTTTTTAAGTGTTTTTTTATATTTAATTCATGGTAATAATTCCTATTAATTTATTATAGGAGGATCCTCTCAGAAACATTTAAAATGATGTCACCATTATGACATCATCTTTTGTGAGTTGTCAAGAACTCACAAAATATCAAATAAATATATGGATTTGTGATCCATGCTTATTAATTGAAAATTTTAAAGGCTTTTCCCCTCCCAAATATAACTGTGGTTAAACTAAACCTAATCATACTTGGTTAGAGTTAGTTTGAAAGGCTATAAATACAAGACTTCACCCATTTTTAAACAAGCTTTTTTGTGTAAGGTTATTATGATTAAATACCTTTAACAAGATCTTTTAGTTTAATGTTATGATGCAAAAATACCTTCAAAGACCATATTTTTAGTTTTATAATGGTCATTTATTGAGAGAGAACCAAGCCAAAGCCAAAGCCAAGCCCAACACTGCCAATTTGATAAAGAGAGATGATGAAAGGATCACCATTGCCAAATATTCTTTGATCACATAATCAATGACATCCATCCATATCCAAAATAGAAGTATTGATCTCAAAGAAGGTAAATAATGGTTATTTTGTCTTTTATTGATAATTTCTTGTATTGTTTTCTTGTTCTTTGAGTATCTAGGTTAGAAGTGTTAATTTTATTAGTGTGTTTTTATTTGTTTTTCATCATAATAACATGATACTAATAAAAAATATTAGAATCTTATTGATCATATAATATAATTACTATTGGGAAACACACCCCACAAAGCTCTTCTATCTACTTTTTAGGACATTTTACTAACCATTTTCATGCCAAAATTGTAAATTAATTGCCAAAAAGTGAATAAGTGTTAACTCTAATCTAAGACACAAGGATTAGTGATGAATATAAATTAGGGTTGATCATTATAATTTATGTTGATCATAAGAATTACCAATGATCTCTATGTCAAAAAACATAGTCAAACCAAAAGCTAAAAAAGTAGTAAAAAAAGCTTTTCCTACTTTTCATGGTGCTTAGTAGTCTATTTATTGCCTATAACATTCTCTTGGAAGGGTAGTGATAATTTTTTAGTTTAAAATATTATTTTTCAATCATATTCTATCAAAACACATTTATTTTTAGTGTGGTTATATAATCAACAATAATCAAGATAAAATCGACGTCGATCGTAGGAATCAACCACAATCTCTATTGGTCATCAGTAATTCTCTATATTTTTATTTTTTAGAAAAAATGATATTTTAAATTCATTTTTTTTGAGATAAATTGTAGGAATATAATATTGGGTCAAACACAAATTAATATACTAACTTTTTTTTATGGAATTAGGCCAAGGAAGAAGAAGTTTGGGTGGTTTTAAATCAAAGTTTAATTTTTTACAAACTCAAAATATTATAAAGGTTAAAAAATCATTCACATTGGGTTAAGGTGTTTTAAAATTTAATTAAAATTTTTCATTTTAAGTATTTTTACATACTTTTACAAGTGAAAACATCACCAAGGGGTGAAAATTTTCAAACACATTTTGATTTGGTTTTAGTAAAAACAACCTACATTTTTAGATATAGCTCCTAAGAGCTTTTTCAATTTTTTTGTCTTTTCTTTAGATTAGTTTCATATTACTTTGATTATATTGTTTTTATTATTTAAAAACACAAAATCTATCATGTATGCTCTACCCCCATCCCCTTTAGGGAACTTGGGTGACCAAAATCACTTCATTTTTTGCCCTTGTTTAAAAAATGTGTCAAAAATAAAGTCTTGAATACTCTCCCCAAGCTCCAAATGACTTAGGTGATTCAAATTTGATATCTAAAATCTTTCCATTTTAATTTATTTATTTTTATACACTTAGCTTATGAGTTGTATTTCATCACCTCTGCATGAGTCCTTTAGGGGTGCATTGACTTAAGGTTTCATTTGCCAACATCATACTAACCCCACCACATGGTGGGGTATACAAATTGGGAAAAAAATTGGATGGGATAGTGGTGAGAAGTTAACCTAACCATCCCAAAAGGTACTAGGTCCATGTGGTATCCAAACATCATACTCTACTAAGTAGTACATGGTTGGAGTCACTATGCAAAGGAATAGAGCCTTGCATATTAAGCTAGGTGGTTTGGATTAAATTGACATGTTTATTCCCATGTGTTAACCACACTTGGGACCATCTAGTATGCATGAAACTTATATATTTTATTCAAACCCCACTTTTCATGAACTTTAATTCCAAATGCTAAGTGATCCTCACTCTAAGTTCTTGTCAGGTACCAATGCTTGAGAGATGGAAGGGGCACAAAAACTCTACGTATGCCTGTAATTTAATTATTAAATTAAAACTTAATTACTCAAAAGAATTGGTATATCAGTGGAATATACACATACCTATGTCAATTATAGGGAATAGGATGAGCCATTTGTGTTACTTTTATTTTTTTAAATTTACATTTGTGTTTTTAGACTAAAACTATTTGTTTATATTTTCGTGTCAAAAACAAGTCATAACCAATTACATGTTTTTACATCACTTTAGCCTAGGAGGTGTGATTATATCTATTTGATACCACACTTTTGTCTGAAGAATTTACAAAACATTTGTAGATATGTGTCACTTATTTTAATGGGGCATTTGTATGTTGTTAGTTTTATCCCAACTATTTGCCTTGAAAATTTCAAAACAAAAATCAATGTCATACCTTTCGATCAAGATAACATCATTACATTAATTGTGTTGTTTCAAAAACCATTTATTTGAAATATATTTTGAAACCATGTATGCCTTTGATATATAATTGATGTCTTTATTCCATACATTTGGGTCTAGGATGTTGTCTATTTGAGCAATCTAAGTATTTTAAACCAAGTTCAAAATTTATCTTTCATAGTTTAAATTAGAAATTGAGTGGTTTATACCTATGCCTTACTTAATTTTAGCTTGGGTGTATTACTCTTACCTTTGAATTATGTAACTTGGACTAATTCCTTGCTTGATTTGAAGACTCCTTTGCCTATATATAGGAAGTGGTCTCTTTTCATGTGCCTCAAGTTTATTTATTGCCTCAAAGTAAAGTCAAAACTCTCTTTTAAAGTACAAACTTAAGCATAATTATTTTACATTGGAGCCTTGCTTATCACTTGGGATTGAATGCTTTACTCATCACTATTATTTTTGCTTACTTGACATTGAATTTCCCAATGAGTTTAGGCATGTTCCTAAAGTGAATTTATTATACCAAGGTCAATTTTGATTTTGAATACATGTGCTTAGATTAATTCCAAGTGTTTCAAATTGTTTGCCTTAGAGATTATATTAATTTCAAGTTCTTACTATGACCTATATATTTTAAAGTCTATCTTTTTCCTTATTTCCAAATACTTAGCATTTTCCTTAATTTTTTAGGTTTTGTTCATGCTCTTTTGAGTCTAAATTTGTGACTTATTTCCAAATACCTAGAAATTTTTTCATTTTAGACATAGATTAGACTTGTTCAAAACACTGATAAAATTAGGATTCAAACTTAACTTTAATTTGACCATTTATTTGTAGGACATTATTTCTTGGATATATTTGAGGCAAAGATTACCATAATGATATTGGAGAAGAGATTCATTCTAGGCCATGTTTTGGCCATTTATAGTAATAAATCAAGTACCTATTCCTAGACCAATACCACTTTCAAACCTAGACCTAGACCTTTTTCACAGACCAAAACCACACTCTTTTGTCTAATTATCAAATCAATCTATGTTGATTATCATATGCCAAGATCACCCTTATTTGGGATACTTTTTTTTCCAAAGTTTTCCCTTTCAATGATAACAATACCTGATCCCCTACCTATACCAATAACCCTCCTTTGGTCTGCACTAGTAACCAAGCTCTAATATGTCTAAGGATTACCATTTTAATCCCTCATCCTTTAGCCTGCACTAATAACCAAGATACACAACACCCATTCATTACCATTTCCATAACCCATCTTTCATCCTATGTTAGTAACCAAGCTTCACAATGCCCATTCGTTACCATTTTAGGCCCTCATCCTTTAGAATATATTATCAACCAACTCTATATCACCCATTAATTACCATTTTAATCCCTCCTCCTTTCACCTATAATAATAACCAAGCTCCATAGTGCCCATTCAATACCATTCTATATCTTTCTAATTCTAGTATCTCATTATCCCAACAAGGTTATGCAATTATAATTATATGGGTCATAGTTACCACCCTAGACCCATAACCAGTCCTTATTGAGACCATCTTCAATGAGATTAGTTAAAAAGAGCTCATTATTAAAACATAGGTCACTCTTCATTCATTACTAACTTTCCCCCACTTTACAAAATCCAAGTCAATCATCGAGCCATAAAGAATACAATCATTACCTCTCCAAAATCCATCATTCAAAGACCAAAATGTGTCCAAAATTGAGATTTTAAAACCAAATTTAAACCAAGGACAATAAAATTGACCAATTAATGATTTTTTTGTTGAAACATCTATTTTTAATGAGTTAAGCTACGTTGAATCACCCTTTGACCATTACCCTATTTTTAAGGAGCCTCACTTTAACAAGATAATTTCTATGGAGTTACTTATTAACCCTTTCCATTTGATTGAGTATCACTCTAAAAACAAATATTTATTGATTCACCCCAAAATTATTATACCCACATTTTAGAAAATCATTATTCTTTTATTAAGGAGCCTCACATTAATGAGCTAGTCATTATGGATTTGCATATTGACCATTTCCCTTTTATTCAGAAGACTCACTTTGATGATCCAATATTTATGGATTCATTATTATTTGAGCCTATTTATTAATATCCCATAGTTTAACCCTAGGCCATTATTCTTCTAATACCAAACATTCAATATAATATATTTGCTCCCACACTAGATGAAGAATCAACATTAAATTATGTTTCCATTTTGGAATACATATCAAATTTAGCATTAAAAGTAGAATTAATGTTAGTCTCAACATTGGATTTAAATTCCATTGAGTTATACTCAAATTTAGAATCAGAATATAGTCATGTAGGTTACAACATTGGTTATACATTCCTTGTAGATCAATTTTAATATACTTATGATCTTTCCATAGTTTTGAGGATGATTACTTTAGAATCAAAATAATTTATCCTAGTATCTTATATGAGGTTTGTGATAACTCTTTCCATTCCATTACCATTCCACATGCCATTAACACCAATCAACATATCTATTATATTGACATTCTACCTCCCACAAGTATTGATTGGGACCAATAGAATCACACATTGTTAAATTGCATCCATGGTGACATATAAGTTATAGAATATTAAGGGTACCAAGACCATATTCATGTAGAAGAAGAATAATATCCTAGTGAAAAAATTTTAGAGGTGTTAGGAATTAATCAAAGTCCAAACTTAGCATCTTTTAGTGAAACCTTGTTTGAGGCACTTGAAGACAATTAAAATCAACTATCAACATTCCTTAGTGAAACCTTCTTGAAGGAGCTATGAAACAATCAACACAACTTTTTTTTTGAAAACCTCTTCGATGCACCAATAGATAATCAAAATAGTTATTCATTGCTTGATGAATGTTATCTCCAAATCTTCCACCCTAGAAGGGGGTGTTCAGTCCTCTTTCAGATTTGGGAAATGTTGGATCATTTCAAGGCATGTGGGTGTGTCTATAGGGGAAATGAACCTCTAAATTTAAAGGGATATCTCCTTGTATGTATTATACAAGATAATCTATATTTAAACTAGTTGATTGAAAGTAAAAGAGTTATAATTTCATTAAAGAAACCTATTCTAAGAATGGTGATGCACTAAAGATTGTCCTCCACATGAATGACATAACCTAGTGCACAAAATAGTAAAATACATAGACTAGTCTCAAGCTTTAAATAATCTAACAAAATGTTTAGATAGAGGAAAGATGAATGAAAGGATGTAAGGTAGATGAACTAAAAGACACATATATTTCAAGAATAATTATACACATGTAGAAATTCCATACACTTGGATACAATCTATATGATTGTTTGACCAAAACTCTTGCTCAAAACATGAAGGACAAAGGACAAAAGGATGGAACAATCATTTATAATCATTATGTGTCTCTTACACACTCAGAAAATTATTTATAACTTGCAATGAATAGACCTATGTTTAATTTCTTAAAGGTAGGTAAATGTTAATAATTCAACAGGGCTTTGCCATATGTTATCTAGATGATTTTAACCTAGCCCAAGGGCTATATATATAGTACAAGAGACATGAGAGAGGGATAGAGATTTGAGTGCCAAAGAGAGGAATCAATCTATTAAGATTCATTTTCTTTAACTACAAATATCTTTTATAATGATGTTACTTTTAGCCACATGATTAATCTATGTCATCTCAAGTGGTTACACTCTTGGCCTAATTTTTTGAAGATGATCTTACGATTTCTCAGTGGAGTCAATATAATTTGGGGAAGGCATCAATTGCTTATGACAAATGAATCCAATTGTGAAGTTTTATCTTTATGCTTAAGAACCTCCCATCAAATTTTTGAGTTGTACAAAGGTATAAGGCATCAGTCACTCTCATTTTGTTAGCCTCAAAGAGGCATTGCTAGGAATCTATGTACACAACAATTAAACTTTTCATTGGCCATCCAAGATGACCCAGATCATGATTTGATCAGTGGTGGAATGGACCTCTAGTATGATTTTTTAGATGGATAATGAAAGCCCTTAGATGCCTTAGGATTTGAAAAAGGACCATTTATATATTGGGAATCCTTATGTTTGAATGCCAACAGCTAGTCCTCCATCATGAAATCTATGTCCATATAATTGTCACTCACTAGGATAATTCCTTTGGGTCCCTTATTACTTCAATTCTTCCATATCCTTTTAGACATTTCCCAATTGTCCCTTTGGAGAGATGAACTATCCTTTATGCATAGTAAATGGTCCTTTGTGCTTGGAATGTGTCCCTTTAAAAAATATTTTAAGGACACTTTGGAAGGAAAGTGTCCCTTCAAAAAAGTTTTGAAAGAAACTTTGGAGGGAAAGTGTCCCTTTTGAAAAGTTCCAAAGGACACATTGAAGGCAAAGTGTCCCTTTAAAAAAGTTCTAAAGGACACTTTGAAGGGAAAGTATCCCTTCAAAAAAGTTACAAAGGACACTTTGAAGGGAAAGTGTCCCATCAAAAAAATTCTAAAAGACACTTTGAAGAGAGAGAGACCCTTCAAAAAAGTAAAAGACATCCTTTGAAAATAGTATTTCACACAAAAAGTCTGAAACAATTCTTTTAGAAAAGTTATGAAGGACAATTTGAAGGGAAATCCAAAAGACGAATTCTTTCATACTTATTTCTCGAGAAAAAAATTTCAAGACAAAAAGATTGAAATAATTACTTTAGGGAGGAAAAGGAATAATTATTTTAGGAAAGATAAAGAGAATTATTTTGGACATTTTGTTTGAGACAAAAAGGCTGAAATAATTCCTTTGGGGAAGACAAGGAGAGAATTATTTTGGGCTTTTTATTTGAGACAAAAGTCGAAGACAAAAAGGCCAAAATAATTCCTTCAAAAATTATAAATTAAATCTTTTAAGAAAAGAAAAGAAAATAGTTGGTATTTTACAAGTGAGTTAAAACAAACAAGTGAACATTGAACTTAGCCAAAGGAAGCTACAAAACAAGGTATGAAATTTGGATTACATTCTTGGTGATTTTGAAGGGAGGCATGCCTTTTATGCCAAAGGCTAGTTGCCTAAATACTTCCATTGGGTATGGAGTCACTCATAAGACACTTAGAATAACTTGAACAAGCTTTTTGACTAAAAACACACAAACTAGATGATCAAACACACAAAGGCAAAGACATATGCCAAACAAGAAGAAGGAAAGAAAATTGTGCAACAATGCACTTAGGGAACACAATATCCAACCAAAAGGAAACATACATCTAAACTAGTATTTATAAAAAGATAAGTAAGGACTAATAGCTGAATTTCAAGTGTATCCCATTTACAGGGATAGGCAACTCTTCTCCATTCATCTTGGATAGCTAAAAGTAGTTTTTTTTCTTGCACTTGATGATGTAAGGGCCACTCCACAGAGTGTCAAAATTTGTATGTCTACCTATATTTTCTCTATCTTCATCCTATTTCAAGACCAAGTCACCCTTTATAAACACTCTTATACTTATTCTTTTGTCAAAGGACTTCTTCATGAGTACATGATGGTGCTCTATAGCCTTGTGTGCATCATCCCTTGCCTCTTGCAGATACATTAGTTTGGTAAACCTAACTTCTAATGGACTGGTTTCAATTAATCTAGATGGTGTGCAAGTTCTAGGAAAGGGAGCTCTTTGGATATGGATAACCTAGATTCTCTCCCATAAACAAGTATAAAGGGAGAGTTACTAATTGATTTCTTAGGAGTAATATTGTCTACCCATAAAGTCTTTTTCAACTTGTTGTGCCAAGATTTTGGATTGTTCTCTAATGTTCTCTTAATGATATTGATGATGTTCTTGTTGGTAGACTAAACCAATCCATTACCTTGAGGGTAATAATTGGATGAGGTACTCAAGTGAAATTCATTCTTACCTATCCAATAAAAAGTTTTGACACTTATAAAATCAAGTGCATTATTAGAAATGATGACATGAGGAACTCCAAACCTTGTTATAATGCTCTCATAGAACACCAAGATAGGATTTTCATTTGCCTCCTTCAATGTAATAATTTCTACCCACCTTGTCAAGTATTTAGTAGTAGTCGATATCCATTTTTGTCTAACACTTGATGGAGGGTTGATCATACGATTGAAATCAAGTCCCCATTGCATGAAAGGTTGGTCCACTTAGATAGGATTCAATGGAAGGATTTTAAGTTTATGTTTTCCTAAAAATAAGGCACATTAAGGACACACCTTATCCCAATGATAACAATATTTAAAAAGACTAGGCCAATAGTAACCAGCCCTCATTATATTTGTAGTTATAGTTCTAGCAGAGAAATGACCTCCATCTGTACCACTATGAAAAATTTCTAGTAGCATGTCAAATTGACCACTATCAACACATCATTTGTGTCCTTTATAAGAATAACATTATCAAAAAGGAAATAGGGAATGGTATGTAATCTAAATTATCTCCTTTGATGCTTGATCAAACCATTGGGACACTCACCATTTTGAAGAAAATTGATGATGTCTTATGTCCAGCTCTAAACTAGTATGTGATTAGCTAGTTAGGGGTTGATCAAGACCTCTTATTTTGGCTATTATATATCTAAAGCTAAATTATTTCATAATACTTGTCCTCTCACAAAAAATTTCACCTTTATGTCCATGTCATACTCCATCACCTTTGTGATCTAGCCAACTCTCTTTTCATTGAGGTCCTTGCTTAGGAGAAACTCTTTGGTGTTGGGATGAGAAACCATGACATGTATCTTATTGTTTGAGACCATGTGCCTAAATTAGTTTAATCCCTTTATCATTGTCAAATCCTGCTTCTCAATAAATGTATATCTTACCTCATTATCCTCCAATCCTTAAATGAAGAATGCAAGTAGTTGCTCTATATCTTTATCATTTTTTGCATAAGTATCGCTGAGATTGTATAATGTTCAGTGAAGGTATAGTGTATGAAATCCTTGGAAAAGTTTGGGTTTAAGAGAATAGGAGATTTTGCAATTACTTGCTTAATTGTCTCAAAACTAATCTTCTCCTTCTTTGTCCAAGAAAAAACTTGGTTTTTTTTAGCATGGCTATTATAGGATTTACCATAGTTGAAAATTTTCGAATAAACCTTAAAAAAAATTATTTTTACCAAAAATATTTGTATTCCCTTCTTGTGTTGAGGCAAGGACAAGCCTAGGATAGCCTCAATCCTTTTTTGGTTAATAGACAAGCCTCCTTAAAAAATAAAGTGCCCCAAAAGTTCACATTCATGAATAGTAAAGATGCACTTTTTTGGATTAAGGGATATGACATACTCCCCAAATTTATCAAAAACCTACCTTAGATGTTTCATACGATTAGTATCATCTTGTAAAAAAATAGTTACATCATCTAGGTACATAAGTAGAAACTTATTGATCAAATCTTTACAAGTCACATCTACTGACAAACCAAAAGGCAACTTCTTATAGGTAAAGGTTCCCCAATTTGTAGTGATGGCTATCCTTAACTAATCCTCATAATTTAAAAATATTTGGTTGTAGCTTGAATAGCTCTTAAGAAGAGAGAAGCATTGGGAACCTAAAACAATTTGAAAATTTTTGTCCATGGAGGGTAGTGGATAATGATATTTGAGAGACACTCTATTAATGTCTTGAAAATGCACACACATCATGATTTATCCATTATTATTTTATACATGAACAAGATTGGACATGAAAGTTGAATATTTGATAGGAAATATGATCCTAGACTCAATCAACTTGGTTAGCTCTTTCTTTATGAGTTATTCTATTTTGGGATTAATAGGCCTTTACTTTTGCCTGATTGATTTATCTCTAGGTTATAACTCGATGGTATGATGAGATAGAATTGGATCAAACCCTTTCAAGTTTTTATACTCCCAATCAAAGATGTCATGAAACTCTTTTCACAATTCAATAAGAGGCTACCTCTCAGGCTAAGAACATACGTTGCCAATTTTCAAAAGTTTATCCTTAAAAATCAGGACTCTTTCATAGTTCTCTTCCTTTATTTACATGCTCACTCTTTATTTCTTATTCTAATCATTCTCTTTGAGAACATTCTCTAAGGTAACTATACCCTTAGGTATTTTTTTTCTCTTTAACTGAATGATTTTCTCTTCATATTGATCATGTAGTCTATTTTGGTTTCTTAAGGAGAAACCTACCTCATTTTAAAAGAAGTGTGAAATGTGCTCATCACTTTCAAACACCTACTGTGACACTTCATTATCTAGAATATATGGCCTCATAATGATCTTGATATGATATTTACCTTTCTCTTTTACCACATTAATATCTTTATCAAACTATGCCCCTATGGTAGCCAATATATCAACATCTTTATTAGAATCCCTTAGTATGAGTTGTATGTTGAAGGCATCAAAGTCTTCAATTAGGTCCTATACCCTATGTTTTTAGGATTTAAGAAAGGGATTATTGGCTCTATCTTGATTTCTTACTTGGTGTATGACTAGTTCACTATCTCCATAAACTTTCAAATTCATGATCCCCCTCTTCTTTGCCTATTAGAGGCCATGAACTAGGCCTTCATATTATACCACATTACAGATATAGTTGAAGTGGAATATGTCTGAGGAGTAGTATTTTTTATTTTATGGATAAAATTACATAATTCCAACTCCTACACCTATTTTGATTCTTAATCCATCAAAGAACATTACCCATATCCCATCAAGTTCACGGTCTTCATTAGTGAGTAAAGGGATTGGAACATCCCCTTCACACATATAATAAACTTCAAAATTAGTATTTTCAATGAAATTATATGGATCAAGTACATGTTTTTTAGTGTTTTATTTATCAAGGAATATATCAAATATACCTTCAAGGGGGAAGGATGCTTCACCATCCATAACACATTCTTGCTCTTTGCTAATTAGACAATTTTGATTTGAGTTTGTCTCCATGTATGGCTCAATATGAAACCTTGATAAGGAATGAGTCATTATAGTCACCTTGGTTCCATACCTTGTTTTAAAATATAGGAAAGACCAATTAGTATAATGGTACCCTCCTATCTTTGTTGTGAAGTCCCTTGTCGACCACCACAACATCTTGAAAAATTGGGAAACGTAGGAAATCATGTAGAAAGACCTCTAGACCTTTAAAAAACCACACTATATTATTTGGAGTCCCATCAAGCTGTAATACACCCTTACTATGTGGTTTATATTTTAATCCTAGCTTATCAGCCACCACTTTAGGCATAACAGTGGTACTAGCTCCACTATTCATAATACAATTATGGACCAACTTGTCTCCCATAATGAGGGTGAGATAGAAGGGTGGATATTTTTTAGACTTGGTAGAGGGATATAAGACATGGCTTAGATCATTAGTAATGGCTAAACCATTTTTATTTGAATTTTGGGGGCTTGTATAGATGCTTATGAGCTGTTCTTGTAAGAACTCCTTTTGACCAGGCATGTGCAAGACCTCCCAAAGATTTATTCTTGTCTTAGTACTCTTCAAATAATAAATAATGTTTAGAGTGGAGAATTTACTTTTTATTAGACATTTTAAGGTAGATAAGGAGTCTTAACCTACTATGTTATAGGCTTGATAGCCCAAGTAGCATTATATTTTTGCTAAGGAGCATGACTTATAGCAGGAACTGCATTATGAGTCATAACTTGTGGCCTTAGAGAGGCATATTTTGGAGTTACTAATGATTTTTAACCTTATCCTAACACTCTGTTCTTGTCTCTTGTGTTGGTTACAATTGACATGGTTTGATTTAACACATAATCATCTCTTTCTTGGAAGCTCATTATGCCTACACTTTGGTTGTTGCCTTCTCCAAAATTATCCCTTTGCATAAGGTCTACTTCTTCTAAAGTTACGTAAGGATTAGTTTCCTCTTATGCCACCAAATCTTGGATATCTTCTCCACCATCATGCATAAACTAAACATGAGGTTATCCCCATTGGTCCAAATTATTCTCTCATTGGATCAAATTAGCATGTATTAGAACAACAACCTTTATGGAAGGAGTGGGATTAGGATTACAGGCATTGGGATGCCTATTGAAACCTTGTTGACCCTATCCTCTTCTTTGGTATTTGTATTGGGGTGGACCTTTATATCCTTTTTTATGATAGTATTGATGGTTAGGTGGAGCACTTATCTAGAACTGAGCTTGCTTGAGCTAAGCTTGTAATGACCATATTTCTTCATCTTTATCACATTATCCACTTTTTTGGGGAAGGCTCTCGGATTTACATTAGCATAAGGAATTTCAACTATGCTTGGAGCTTCAACTGAACCATGAGAAAAAAATTTCATGGAAACTCTTGGAAGGAGTCTTCTAGCTTGTATCAAGCTATTTTTTGTTTCAGTATCTATTTCATATGCATCAAGCAGAGTGAATACTCCCATAGATTGTAACATCACTCTGCTACATCAGTTCTAATAACTTTGAGATAGGTGGGGAACACAAATATTGGAGGAGGTCTCATGACAAGTGGCAACCTATGCCATGTCCTTTAAAATATTACATTAAAACCCTCCATAGACTCATTAAGACCTCTCTTTATCAGGTTTAGTTGATGGATCAATAAAGTGTGGTCACTTTTATTCTCAAATATAATCACCAATAATTCCCCAAAGCCATCTCAACTTGTAATGTAACCACCTTCCAAAGTCCTATACCATTCAAGTGTTTTGTCTTTTAGAGACATAGTAAGTAATCTAATGGCTATGTTGGCTTGGGTGACATTATGGAAATTAAATAAATTTAATATGTCCCTAATATGCTCAAATGGGGTAATAGGAGCCTCTCCATTGAAACCATGGAGATGTTGATAGCATTGGGAGGAATAGGGTCATGTGTAGGAAGGTCAATTGGATTTTGTGTGTTAAAGGATGGGAAAGGCTATTTTATATCCATTTCCCTTCTTCCCTCTTTATCTCTTATTTATCCAACTTCCTTAAATTCTTCTTCTCCAAAACCTCATTTCCAAGGATCTCTAAGCACTGGGAATGGTTTAGGGCATTGTTTTTCAAGAAGAGCTTTAGCTAGAGGGGCTTGATTAGAAGTCCTAGATGACCTAGTGAGGACCATGAAGTATAATGTGGGAAAATTGATATAAAAAAAGAGATTAATACCTTTTGGAGTCTCTAAATTATATATTACGGATATTTTTACAACCCTAAGCTAGTCAAGACTAGCATTCACCTTGACATGTAAATAATTGGTCCCACTAGGCATGCCATAACTTTTGTCTCCAAATATTGCACCGTAGAAAGGGGTGTTCTATCCTCTTCTAGATTTGGGAAACATTGGATCATTTCTAGGCATGTGGGTGTGTCAATAGGGGAAATGAACATCTATATTTAAAGGGATAGCTCCTTGTGTGTATTATGCAAGACAATATCTATTTAAACTAATTAATTGAAAGGAAAAGAGTTATAATTTGAATTAAATAAACATATTCTAAGAATGGTGATGCACCAAATATTTTCCTCCACATGAATTCCATAACCTAGTGCAAAATATAGTAAAATACATAGACCATTCTCAAGATTTAAAGAATTTAGGACAATGTTTAGACAGAGGAAAGATGAATGAAAGGATGCAAGGTAGATGAACTGAAAGACACCATCTATGTTTCAATAAAAATTATACACATGTATAAATTCCATACACTTAGATGCACTCTATATAATTGTTATACCAAAAATCTTGCTAAAAATGTGAAGGAAAAAGGACAAAAGAATGGAACCAACACTTTTTGTCCTTATGTGTCTCTTACACACTCAAAAAATTATTTAGAACTTGAAATAAATATACCAATGTTTAATTTCTTAAAGTTAGGGAAATGACAACAGTTTAGTAGGGCTTCTCCATATGTTGTGTGGATGATTTTAACTTAGCCCAAGGGTTGTATATATAGCATAAGAGATGTGAGAGAGGGAGAGACCTTTGAGCACCAAAGAGAGGAATAAATCTATTAGGATTCATTGTCTTTAGATTCAACTATCTTTTCTAATGATGATATTTTAGACTATATGATTTATCCATATCATCTCATGTGGTTACATTATTGGCCTATCTTTTTTAAGATACTCTTATAATTACTCAATGGAGTCAAGATACTTAAGGGAAAGAAAAAATTGGTTGTGATAAAGGAATCCATCTGTACATTTTTGTCCAGATCCTTAATAGCCTCCCATCAACTTGTTAAGGTATATAAAGGTGTAAGGCATGAGTCACTTTCATTTTCTTATCCTTAGATATCCCTTGCTAGGAATCAATGTACACAATGATTGATCTTTCCTTTGGACATCCATAATGACCTAGATCATGACCCAATCAATGGTGGAATGGCCCTGTGGTATGCTTTGTTAAATGGAGAATGTGAACCCTTGGATGCCCTAGGATTTGAAAAAGGACAATTTATTTTTCAGGTTTCATTCTATTTGAATGCCAAAATATAGTCCTCCATCATGAAATTGATGTCCATACAATTGTCACTCACTAGGACAATTCCTTCAGGTCCCTTATTGCTTCAGGTCTTCCATATCCTTTCAAAATTTTATCAAGTGTCCCTTTAGATAGATTAACTATCCATTTTACATAATATATGGTCCTTCAGGCCTAGAAAGTTTCCCTTAGAAAAAGTTTTGAAGGACACTTTGGATAGAAAGTCTCCCTTAAGAAAAGTTCTAAAGGACAATTTGGAGGGAAAGTGTCCCTTTGAAAAAATTCCAAAGGATACCTTGAAGGGAAAGTATCCCTTTGGAAAAGTTTTGAATGACACTTTGAAGGGAAAGTGTCCCTTTGGAAAATATCCAAAGGACACTTTGAAGAGAGAGAGACCCTTTAGAAAAGCTAAAGTCACCCTTCAAAAAGATTATTTTGGACAAAAAGTTTGAAACATTTTTTTAAGAAAAGTTGTGGAGGACAATTAGAAGGGAAAGAAAGAGGAAGAATTCTTTCAAAAAAAATTCTAGAGACAAAAATTTTGAGACAAAAAGGCTAAAATAATTCCTTCAGGGAAGATAAAGAATAATTATTTTGAGAAAGACAAAGATAATTCTTTCAGACCTTTTGTCTGAGACAAAAAGGCCAAAAGAATTCCTTCAAGGAAGACAAGGAGAGAATTATTTCAGACTTGTTATCCGAGATAAAAAGGCCAAAATAATTCCTTTAAAAAGTTGAATGAAATTTCTAAATAAAAGAAAAGTAAATAGCTAGTATTTTACAATTGAGTTGAAATTGACAAGTGAATGTTGAACTTAGACAAAGGAAGATGCAAAACAAGGTATGAAATTTGGCTAACAATGAATACATTAATAAAGATAACATTAGTAAAAATTCCATTCTACAACATAATAAAATGGTAACATCTCTCAAGACCAAAAAATATAAAAATTTGGTGATCATATTGAGAACATATTCAGAAGTCTTTAGCCCTACCATAAACAAAATTATGTCGAATCTAGAATTAAAATCTTTGTGTGTACCTAAAAATCCCAACCTTCATTTTTTGTGAAACCATTATACATTCCATTATGATCCATCTCTCCATTGATAAATCTAACCTCTTATCCATTTTTTATCCATCTTTAGCATTTTTTGCTACACTTTCCTTTATTGAGGATACAAAAACATCTTGTCTTGAAGTTTAGAGGAAACAAAATCAATGACCAAAGAAGATCACAATAACACTATTGTAGTCCAAATCATCAACATTTTCTTAAAAGGGAAAATATTAAAAATGGTTATGGGATATTAATTTACATAATTGAATAGTATGGTTGTATCATATGTTGATCATGATGAGCATATCCACATCAATAGGAATAATAGAACCATTTACCTCGCCTTTCCATTTGAATTACCTTACCATTTACCTTATATTTTCAATTACCTTGCATTTCCATTTGCCTTACCTTACCATTTACATTTTATTATAACTTACCTTGGCTTTTCCATTTTCCATTTAACTTGCCATTATTTCATACCTTTCTATGTGACTTGCCCATCCCTTTACCTCACCTTATCACCCTTTCATACCTTTCTATACCTTTGAGCTGCATTGACTTGAGGTCCATTTGGACTACGTAGGTAATGATTAATTAACATTAAGATTATCTTAGTCACCTTTTTCAATGATCTCACCATTTTGAGATCATGTTTAATCCATACTCTCATCATTTTAAGAGTTAGACCATTTTGTATCTCATTATTATTGATTAAGTTAAGATGCTTAGAAAATTCCAAAAACATTTAGAAAAATTTTCAAAATCCTAAAAATTTGAAAATAAGATTATAATCTCCTAGAGAGATATAAATTCCCAAAAATTCAAAAACCATTTGTCTTATCTAAACGTAGTTACAAATCCTTGATCTACTATATAGGGGAAAGATTGATCATGGTGGGTTTCAATTTGCACTTTTAGGCCAAGCTCACAAATTTTTATCTATTGGGGCAAAACCAAAACATGGAAATTATATTGGGATATTTTATCCCCACATGTCATTCCCTTATATATAGTATTGATTGGGGGTACCATCTATTTATCATTATATTGAGCCTTTACACATAGATACTGACTTGGTTAACAATAAGATGTTCTATGTTGATTTTACTTTCAACCTTTCTATGTATTTATTTCATTTCATTGTTATGCTTTGATTTAATCTATATAATTCATTTTGTGATTCCTTGTGCATTTTTCTTGAGTCCATCTATATTCATACATCGACATTTTCATCATGTTTTTTATCATTGGTGTGTTATTTTCAATTATTTATTAGATTAGGAGATAGTCCTTATACACTTTATGACAAGGTCATTATGGTGTTTTATATCATGATGGTTTCATGGAGATTAGAATAATTGGTGCCATAAAAACTTATCCTTGTTCACTTTGTAAAATCCTCCCACTCTCCTTGATTGAATCATCCTGTTAACCATTATGTCTGTATTAAATCTCATAAGGAAGAGCATCTCCACATTGGTAGGTATAGCCAAATCATTAACATAGATCAATTTTTATTCTTCTATTCTATTCCTCATTCCATTTTATTCCACTTATAGGTGAACTACATTGTCTTGAGGTATATTTAGACTATGTAAGTAGTGCTTGGATACATGATGTATCTCAGATTATCTTGGCCACCATTATTCTTCCAATCATTCTCTTTCATCCCTTTACATATCCTCTGTGCTTAGTTTTTTAAGGATTCTTTAGTCATTAGACCATCACATCTACATTTGAACTCACTCATCTTTAAACTATGTAATAGGTTATATCTTTGAGTTATGCTTGCCAATTTGCCCTACTGAGGCACAATAAAAAACTATTATTTAATATAGGTCATCTTAATGACTATAACCACCTTTGGATAAATCATTATTTTGACCCATCTAACCTATTATGGAACATACCTATGACAATAATTATAATTACCTTTGGGAAAATTCGTGTCTCAACCTTTGTTACTAATTATAACTACCTTTAGGCAAATTAGTACTTTTAATCAATACATGCAATAATTATATTAATTAGATTAATCTAACCCATGGGTTAGTTTCATTCCTTTAGTTGATTAGTTTTTAGGGATTTTCCATCAATCGTATGTGTCATCAACTCCCTCGAGGGGGCATCATAGGCTTCCCAAACTCTATTTGGAGCATCATTCCTGAATCATTATCTTCTTTTTCTTCTTAAGGTATTTTTCATTATTTGAAAAGATGTTATTATGATTATGTCTCACAACACCTTCTCAAATAATTGAAAACTATATACACTCATTTTTGGCCACTTTTGTTTCTAAATGGAAACTAAAGTGACTTCTTACAAATTCTACATGTTAAGCCTAAAAATCATTAGAATGTTCTAATTCATTAATGCACATGACGTGTATCTTCTAATCTACATCAATGTATCCCTAACTAGGGCCATATACTATACAAAATCATAATATTCTTTTAATTGATCTCTAATGAAGTTGTAACCTATAAAATTGAACTTTTAAACCATGTGTGAGGGATAAATTGTCAAAATTTATAAATGGAAATTAACATGAATATGATTGCCTAATTGGTTAAACCTAATTAAATACATAGATGAAAATCACATGGATAATTATTTTTTGTATTTATATTTTCATAAATTCATAAATATAGATTGATGACATCATCATGATGTCACTTAAATATGTGAAATAATGTCACCATCATGACATCATCCTTAATGAGTTATCAACTACTCACAAAATATCAAACAAATATCTGGATTTGTGAGCCATTTTTATTAATTGAAAATATTAATGGCTTGTCCCCTCTCAAACCCAACCATGGTTAAATTAAACCTAACCACACTTGGGTTAGAGTTAGTTTGAAAGGATATAAATATAAGGATTCACCTATTTTTCAAGAATATTTTATTTTTTCAAGTTATTATGCTAAAATACCTTCAAAAATTTCTTTTGGTGTAATTTTATGATACAAAATACCTTCAAATACAATATTTGTAGTGTTGTAATTCTCATTTATTGAGATAGATCCAAGTTAAATCCAAATCCAAGCCTAAAATTTCCAAGTTGACAAGGAGAGATGATGTAAGGATCACCATTTCTAAAATTTCTTTGATCACACAACTAATCATATCCATACATGGACAACATACAACTCTTTTTCTCAAGGAAGGTAAATAATTATTACTTTATCTTCTATTGATAGTTACTTGTATTATTTTCTTACTCTTTTAGTGTCTAGATTAGAGGTGTTACTTTTATTAGTGTGTTTGTGTTTAGTTTTAATCATACTAGAATAATACTAATTTCCCCTCTTGTATTCCTATTGATCACACTATTATTTAAATTACTTGGAGTATTTTATATTGCTTATGGAATTTGACATTGAACTTGTTCGTTGGATTATTATGTTTCATCCTTGTGGTATAAAAATGGTGATACAAGACAACATGGTCAATAGGAAGTCTAAAATGGCTCACAAACATTATCTCTAACTCTACCCAATAATTAATAGATGAATGGGGTAACCATAGGTACCATTCATATGTAGTTTATCCTAATAAATATGGAAATAAAATGAGGCAACATCTTTGTGTTGAACCTACATTCTAATTAGTGCATCCTTAAAGGCTTGAATATGTTCCTATTCTATTTAGGCACCCCAAAAATGAACTAGGCACAACATTTGTCTATATTTTTAGGTAGATCATGATTTATGACTTATATATCCATAGGTTAATAACCTTATTTCACAAGCTAAGCCATGGGATTGGCCATTGGTATAGACCGGGGGATAATGAATGGATTGATAAAATAAATAGTCACAACTATTATTTAATTATAGTTGACCAAATGGGGTTAACCTTTTATTGTCATTTATTATCTCTTTTTTTTGTATTTTTTGATAAATATGTTATAATAGCTCAAATATATCCCGATAAAAAATTGATTGAGTGTTTATCATTCTAATTTATATCTAAAGAGATGGTTTAACACTATATAATTGAAGGTTTATATAATGTCTTAGTTTAAACTCTAGTTGTAAGCTCAACTCATGGTTCACAACCCTCCTTCTACAACCAAATATGTCAGTCCATGTTTTAGACATAAAAAAATGGATGGGTTGTTAGGCCCTTATTATCTTCAAAGGAATAATATCATGTGAATAAAATTCTTCCCCAATTTCTAGATGTACCAAGTCTTCATATGTTTGTCTTTACTAAGTTGGTTGATGAGGACTATTCCTAGAAAAGGGCCCACTTTATAAACTAAAATTGAAACCTAGATCAAAATTTAATAAATTCTAGATGAAATTGTAGGTTTTTAGTGGCTTCTTTTATATAATATTTAGTGGTAAGATCTACATAAATTTTTTTAACACTTTGCCTTTATTTAAATCTAGCTCATGAGATGCCCACAATAACTAAGTGGCTATTTTTGAAATATATTTATCACATATATTCATCCAAAAATGCATAAATAGGTTATAAATTAATTATTTTTAACATAACTTATATAATTTATTCAATAATAATGGTAGATACTCAACAACCAAGATAAATCATGCATTTTTAGATTTCTTTACTCCTAGACTAACCTAATGACAAAGAAAATGTAAAATAGTAAGGATAAATAGAAAAACAAAGCCTAGTGTCATTAAAATTAACATGAGGTGAATTATTGAATAATATCCATAAAATATATCTTTAGTTGTGACAAACCTATCACAACATCAACCAAATATGGTGTAAGAGTATAGGGAGGTTAACTACGAGAAGAAAATCATAACCACCATAAAACATGAATAGGGAATGACCACATAGTCTCAACAGTATTAAAATATCAAGATTTTAATTATTTATTAATATATTTTATATCCCATACAACCATACAACTACAAACTTCACATCAATAATAGTGAATCTCAAAAAAATTAGAGAAGCACAACTAATTTAGAAAGTTGTAAAGAATCATAAAAATAAAGTGTCTAGTTTTCTATGTGTCTTATACTTCAAAAAATATACCCCCTAATTTAATGTATGATATTAATTTATATAGACATGTAGGCCTAAGTATATCTCAATTTAAATTACAATCCCACTATTGGGGTAGTTACAAACATTCATTGCCAATTGGGGAGGGTGCTCGGGATTATCTTCAAATTCAGACTAATTTTCCTTGAACCATGCTCTTATAGTGGAAAGTCATTGGGATTACATTATATTTACAACCAAATACATATCAATAAGGTCCAATTCATCTCATTTTTACCTTTCCCTCTTCTAGTTGATATTTGAGTGTATAAAAAACCTTCATTTAGTGCCAATGTTAATTCTAGATTTGATTTTAGTACTTGGTTGATAGTAAATTCCATTTTAATCATTAATAAACATATATATAGGTATTTAGGCATCAATTTAAATTTTTCTATGATTTATTATGCAACTTCCAACATGTTGTATTTTTCGGTTTACTCATATTTTTCCCTAGCTAATTTAGCTTCTCAAGCTCCATCCTTAACCATGTGTGCTTTAATTATGCTTTCATTCATCAGGTTCCTCATTAGTCCCATCTTTATTTTATCCCAAACCTTTTGTTATATTTTTTTTTAAATATTTAAAATTGATTTTTAAACTTAAATATTTATCCATTTTTCCTAATTGTCAATACTTGCGATGTGGTAGTCCTAGATTTGTCTTAATTTTTTTGTTGTAGGCCATATGTCACCCTAGGGATTTTACCTTTGGTTAAATTCATTTATTGCCTCCAAATCATTGATCCTATCCCATAAATTTTTTCCCATACCTTTCACCATCTCTATAGGCTATCATTTTACCCCTTAGGCCCCAATCTCATGGGATGATGCCACATGGCATTATCTTGGTTAGTTAGGCCCTCATAAGTCTTCTTTATGATCTACTAACCCTGTTCACCCTAGTCTCCCATAATGTAAATGCTTTTCATCATCATAGGACACATGGGGGCCACTATATTTATATATAAACCCTATTTATTGATTTAACTACTTGGTTTCATGGGATCACAACACATGGCATGATCCCAAGATCGAGGCCTTCAATGGGATTTTTTGCTCTGTCCATAGTATTTCAATCATCCAAATCTAAAGAATATTATCACATGGAATTATATTTGGGATTATATACCATATAACATTTATCCATTTTATGAATTATTGTAAATCATGAGAAATCATGATTTGAATGTGTGTCATCATTTGAGGAGATAATAAAATCTCATTAAGCTTTCAATAAATGGGGAAATAGTAAAAAAATAAGACATGCATAAAAAATTAATCTATTAATATTTATATTGGACTTTAATTGAAACCATATTAACTACCTATTATACACATTAAATTTATTTTTAATATATCTATTTAAAAATCACATATTCCACCAAATGAATCAAATTATAAATCCATATAGACATCGACTTGCATCATTTTAAGGGACCAGAGGTCTCAATTTCAAAGCTCAGGGAGATATTCTAAAGTATTCATAAAATGTCCATAAAATATTAATACCAAACTTATAAAGGACATAGCTAGGCTTGGATCATAGACCTTCTGACCAAGGTCCACTCACACAAGAAAAAATGAAATATTTTGCATTACATTAAAATTTCTCTAAAAAAAGCTATTTTTGTTAGGGTGTGCTCACATTATTAAGTTTATAATAATTTAAATATTGTTAATTAAAATAATATTAAGTTATGATTTGGTTGTGTTATATTATTATTATGAATAATAATAATATTAAACATGGAATTTGATATAGTTAATTGGTTATTTATTGAGTGTTTATAGGGATCTCGAGATCCCTATATTTAGCTCATGTACTTCATATATAAGTGATTTGTAATATCCCATATGATGGTGAGTTCAAGTAATATAATATTATTTTGTATAAATCACTATTTATTTGTTGATATTTTCAACTCATTCTTTGTTGTGCAACTCTAAGTTATACCAATATCTAGTACCAGAGTAGGCTTAGAGCTAGGATTTATCTAATGGAGGATTATAAGGATTGTAGGGTTAGATTAATTGCATAAATTAATTTCCATATTTAATGAGAGAATCCTAATCTGTGAATTTTTTTATAGTATAGTTTGATTTAGTTTATGTTTCAACCCTTTATATCTACTCGTACAATTTCTTTTTTATATTAGTTTAGTTATCTTTAGATCTACATTCATAAAATTTCATTAGATTCATTAAATCCACACATGTTTAAATTATTGTACAACTCCATTTGTCTTACCTCATAGTTTTGTTTCCTTCACCAATTTTGATATATTTTTAATGTTAGATTTTCATAACCCATGCATCTAAAAAAACTAGATATGATTTCACTCACCTTAGTCTAAGACTAGATATATAACATTCCAAGTCTACAATTCCAAATTCTTTCATATGTATTCTCCTATATTTCATTCTCTCAAACTTCACTGAGATAAATAAAATGATATGGATTATAGAAAGAGCCATTAATGTATGTGTTAATGACTCATTCTAATAACATAATTGTTGTATTGAATCTAGTTTTAATTATTATTGTTGGTTGCACTATGCATTAGTATTAAAGAGATCAACTTGTTATTTGTATATGATTAGATAGTATCATGAGTTATCCACCTCAAATGGTGTTAAAACATCTACCATATGTTACTATCAAAAATTTATATGTAGTCTTTGATATCAATGAGTGTGAGAATTGAGTTTGAATGATAATTCATGATTCTAAAGACTTGTATATTAATTTGCATTCATCAAGCTCAATTGTTACTAAAAACTCATTGATTTGATGATTTATATGTTCCAAAGACGTAAAAATCATTTTATCTTGACTATTTCAATTTGATTTTTCTATTTTCTATGTGTATTCACTAGATCTTGATTCATTAGTTTTATGGCATCATTAAAAGAAGATTTTGGTTCTCCTATTTTCCTTCATATTGTCATATCATTATCAACATTCAATGTGGTTTTGAAATAATTCGGTATTTCAAAAATGAGTTTAGTCAATATTTAGTGTTGTTAAATTATAGTGGTCGTATTTTTTAGTTTTAGTTTGGTTAAGTATTCTATAGTGGCTGATATATTTAGATTAGTCTGAGGATTAAAAATTCTCAAAGTTTACATTGTATATGAGTTTGAGTGTAGGTCAAAGAATAATAAAATATTGAGTGAAGTGAATATTTATATTAATTATAGAGTGATATTTCATAGTATTCAATTTTAATTAATGTTTGATTATTATAAAAATTTCAATATCATCGGTCTAGGTTAGTTTTTTAGGTTATAAGGTGTATTCATATGTTAAATTGTCTAGTATATTGGGTCACATTATCATTTTATTAATCCCATATTATGTAAAGGATGTATTTTTGGGTGAACTTAATTTTATTCACCCTCAACCTATCTACAGTCATCCCTTTTCTCACACATTTCATGTTATCTAAGATTATACCAGCACTTCTACTGATTCTCAAAACCAACCTAAACTAACTGCTTCATATTCATAAAATAATTTAAAAACTTATTATAAACATTCTCCTTATGAACACAAATTTCAATGCACTATGGTTCCTCATTTTGAGGACCTCATTCAAAATTATTCACCTATTTATAACAATATTCTTATGGGTTATGATGAGTGGGGTCCCATCATGGAAATTACTAATCTCCCATCTCAAATTACATTCATTGAACTTATGAGGACCTCTCTACGTCATCAAAATTGTCTCATGAAAATCTTGTTTAAAATTAAAATCACTCATCCTCCCATAGTAGGATGTGAAACAACCTTATCTAGATCTAAAGTTATCATATTACAACAATGTGAAGAGATGTCTATCCATGTTGATGAAACAATGGACACTTATCTTTCCTTATAATTTCCTATCACCTCTATGATTCTTGATGAGATTATACTTTGTGTATATGATCCTCCTCTATTCATTGGTATCCAAATTGGAAATATTCAAGTCAAGAATGACTTGATTGATGAGGGATCTAGAACTTGTGTTGCCTCTCTCAATTTTATCAAAACCCTTAGATATTTTGAATGCAATCTCAAGTCCACATGAAACACATGTCAATGATATATGATCAAAGGAATATTCCCCCTTTAGGTTTTGTGTGGATTCCTATTACCATCCTACCTATCATCATTAATATGAATGTGATTATATTTAACTTTCCTCTCTCTTATAACATCTTGTTCAGGAGGCTGTGGACTCATTGTATAAGAGCAATTGCTTCTTATACTTGCCAATGCATTAAATTCCCTTATAATGAAGCCATATAAAGTATTTAAGGTGACACTAACCCTTATAATGTTTAACAATTACAATTACTTTATGTCTTCAATATTCCTACTCTTGAGCCTTTGCCTAGTGTTCCATTCTATGAGTCTTAATGATTCAAATTTCCTAACAAATCCATTTGAGGTTATAATGGTCATCCCAAACTCATTGGGAATATTCCTCCTAATCTATTGGATTATGATGATGATCCTAATGATATTAATTCAAATATTAAAACTTTTGATCTCTCACCTCATCTCATCTCTCAACTTCCTCCTTTACAACCTCATTCTTGCAAACCTCTTTATGATAATATTCATGTTTTCTTGACTAAAACTCAACATTCTATTCATCACACCTTCATGTCCTCTCACTCTATCACCTATCATGCTCAACTAGTCTATGGTCTCTTATAAGTGATAGGAGCTTTGGATTAGTAACTGGTGGCCCTAGTCCTCTCCCCATGGCTCTCTTATATACTATGCCCAATATGTGGGTACCAATATTGGTATCATTAAGTGAGGAAATCCCATCTTCCCTAATACACATGCCATTTAATGTGGCTCTATCCACTAAGTATAGTTCCCTATCACATTTATCCATGCCAAATCTAGTGCAACTATCTCTGAGATAGGCCATATCATAGTGATGTACTCATACAAATATCATATAATATCCACTCATATCACCATCTATAGTGTTGGCATGTGGGGCATGGATGACACTACCTAGTCATATCTTTATCTCTAAACCTGAGGTAGACTATCATCAACCGCATGGGAAAACCCATCTAGTTGATACATATGGAACCTCTCATATATCCATTCCATCAATAATATAATCAGTCAAATAGTTTTTTTCCCTCTAGAAAACACTATATACATGGCATGCATGTGTTTTACCTAGATGATAGATCTTAAGTCATATAACACCCTTTACTCTAATATCATCTAGCTTAATGCTATCATAAATGGTGGTACCTTATCATCCAACTTGTAACACAACACCCATGTTATCACAAGTATTACCAAAACCTTTTAAATATCCAAAATCTATGATGTATATACATCAAATAGGTTCACTCTCAATCTACGGTGTCTCATCTTTGAGCTCATTATTACTTATATAGTTAGGGATCTCCTCTCCTAATCACTATCTAGTACTCTCATAAACATGGGTGTACCCACTATGGGTAATCCTCAGATGACATGAACATCATCTAAGGTGATACCTACCTCTATGGTTTCTCCTTCCACCTCCCACCTAAAGGTGTTAGTCAATTGTTCCCTGGCTCTTAGGAACATGACTAATAAATATGAACTAAGTGGTATCATACACGTCTACTATATGTATATCTTTTAAAACTTTAAGTTTTTGGGTATTTTTTGCACTAATAGATATAGGTTTTCCTAATGTTCTTCAAATTTATATGCCTTCACTTCTCTTGCAATCTAATTTATTTACATCACTAGGGTAATTAAAGGTATGTGTTTTTTAATTCTATCCTTTCATTTATCTTATTTGGTGCTTACTACACTTTACTTAGCATCAACATTATGTGTTATCATGTTTTATTCCTAAATCACCATCTCATATTTCACTCATATGACACATGATGAGCTTCGAGTGGGTCATATGTATAAAAATAATACTTTCAAACTTTTACCAATTATTGACACATTTTATCTTGTAATAACTCATCATGTCTTAATATCTCTAAGTGCATGCCCTAAGGGGTGCATCAAAAAAGGGGTGGTCAGACCATTGGTAATTCACAATATTATTTTCTATTTTACCACTTATTATCTACACATTTATCTCCTAAAAACATTATCCCTAAGGTTTTTCTTCTCTATTGTATCATTTCCAGTTATTTCCCATATTTTATCCTGCTTTTCCTCACATTAATCCCCTGTTGTTAGTCATCTATACTAGGTCAAAAAGGTTGATCCTATATAGTTTTGGGTGATTTTTAATTAAGAACTATTTTGGTTCTTATTTGACTTAGCTCATGTTGTAGTGAATAATTCTCTAAAATTGTGCTAGGTTGACTGGGTTGACCCTATCAGCTAGGATTTTTATAAGGGTTTATGTTCAAATATTCATATCTATATATATAAGTTTATTTTGCCATTATTTAGAGAAGAGAATAAAAATTAATAGATATTGTACATCTACTTATCCACCATTATACTTGAGGAGAAATCTTAGGGTTTCATACCTTATTTGGAGATATGGATCTTGTCTTATGGAGAAGTCTTTTGGATGAATTTATAGGTTATGTAATCTAGAGTTGATTTGTCTTTGTCATCCTTACATACCACCACAACCTCTTATGAATCACCATGGCCAAGGGAGAGAATGAGGCTTGATGGGTTCAACTTTAAAGGTGAGTATTCCTACATTTATTCATCCTTTGTAAGAGTGTGTGTGTGTGTGTGTGTGTGTGTGTGTGTGTGTGTGTGTGTGTGTGTGTGTGTGTGTGTGTGTGTGTGTGTGTGTGTGTGTGTGTGTATTTGTGTGTGTGTGTGTGTGTGTGTGTATTTTTACTTCTTTTCCATGCAATACTATGTTTTATACATTTATCTTAGTATATGTCTCTTATGCATGTTTAATTTTATCATTTCTAACCCCCACTTTGTGCCACAAGCTTTGGTGAGCACTACATTATATTTTCTTTACTTTTTATTAGTTTCGTGAGATATCAAAACATTGGACTCCCTTAGTGTTATTGTGTGATTGTGCTTGACTAGAGGCTTTTGAAACCTCAATATCATGGTGTATTATGATAAGATATCCCATAAATGGGTCTAGTGGATCCCCATATTTGTCATGTTCTTGTTTAACAAATGTGTCCCCAATCAGAAGTGAATGGTATGATCTATCTTCTTTGAGTTAGGATTGATTTGTAGACATGATGCATTTATGATTTCATACAAGTTAGACTTATATCAATTTACCCTATAATGTAATAAGGTGATTTAAATAAAGTATTATCTTGAGAATTTTAAAATTGATCTAATCCATCAGTGTCATTAGTTGGAGTAATTTGGATCATATTATAGCCTAAATATGAGGGACGAGCAAAAGTACTCCAAGAGTGAGAACCCTCTTGGGTAGAAAAGGTAGGAAGAAAAAACATCCCATATATAATATAAATGGATTGAGGTTGAACAAAAATAATTTTATATGGTATTTTATTATGTTTTAATTAAGAATTTGATATCAAAAATTAAATGTTAAAAATAAAAACAATGTTGTCCAAATACCTAATAATATTGGCCAAGAGGTATAGAGTCGACTGGGTTGATAAATTATAGATGGAAGACCAATAAAAAAAGAATGAAAAATACATAATCAAAATATTTAAATATGTTATGTATATGGTAAAACTAAGGGAGTTAACAATACACAGAGTTAGATGGGTCAACTATGTACTTAAGATAAACATAACAATCCACCTATAAGAGACTGAGTTGATAGGGTCAACTATGTTTCTTGGAGATAGGGAAATTAGTTTCAATGTAATAAATAGGAAAATTTTATTGAGAACATAATCAATTAGATAAAATGAATTTGATCTAATTTGAACACATTGTATAAATCTTGTACCAACACTGACTAGTACAATTTTTTAAATATAACATACAATTTGTAAAGAGCAAGCTACAGAACTAGGATGTAAATGTTAATCTAATAAGTTGATATTACTAAATGTTCTAGGTAATAATAAATTTTAAATAAATTTTATAGGGAGTTAGATATAATAAATAAATAAATAATCAATCTAAAGATGGTTTTAGGTAGTTCAGGCTAAAATGAATCTATATTAGTGATGGTATTAGCTTGATATTGGGGCCTACCCCATCACTTCACAATCCCACATAGATAAGGGTTTTATGTTATTTGACAATATATACCATTCCATGTATTTATACTTGTCTAAAAAACCAAGTTGTCTTCCCCCTCGGTGATAAAATCCAAGTAGGTAGACCTTGGGTAGAAATTATTTAATCATTTTTGGACTTATATGATTTGGAAGTGTGTGAAAAATAAATAGTGTGAATAAATTACAAAATAAAAAATATCATATTTATTATATGTTTATTACTCTAAGAAAGAAATAAATAAATAAAAATTAAAAGTGAATTAATTAATAGAAAGATAGCTTAATTCCTTTGTTTTTAAATAGTATAGATTCAATTCATGTAATAATATATGAAAATAGTATAGAATAGAGTCAAAAAATTCAATGTTGTCTATGGAAGCAAGATATATAATAACATAATATAATAGGTTGATTGAGTCTTCTAGATAATAAATCAAGCTACAAAACTATGTCGACCTAGTTGACCTAGTTCGCTATAGGGTTATAGTTTTACAGACTATAATCTATAAAAATAGGATTGTAAATAAATAATAAAAATGAATAATAAGGTAAGGATGAAACTAATAATTTTTAAAGGTGATAAATTTTCTATTTTTATGTTATGTTTCTTAGATAATAATTTCTTTATTATCCTAACAACATTGATTGGGTCAATGAAGTTTGAAAACCTATATGATGAAAATGACTTGCTAATAGAGTCGACTAGGTTGACTGAGTCATAAACCTATGGTTGAAAAAGAGAAATAAATCAATATGATTGATCTAGTTACTTGTTGTTGGAGAAGATGTGCATGGAGAAATAGAAAGTTGATCAGAGTAATTATATGTTAAACCTGTGCATATAATGTTAAATTATATCGATAGGTTGGGTCCAATACTATAGAAAAAAATAATAGATGATAATAAATGAATGTGTGAAAGAAAACCTGCAAGGGTTAGTTCACATCAGGTTCACTAGAATGTATACAAGGGAAAGTGAATATAATATAAAATTTTATCCTAGATTAGAGAAGATAAATCATGCTTTTCCACTTATTAGTATATTTATACAATTGGGGTTATTAACAATATGGATCTACTATACCTAACCAAAGGGTCTCTTACCATAATAATATCACTAGAGAGGGTTGTAAATCCTTTAGTCAAGTAACACCATGAAATAACCTTAGGTAGATATTATGTTTTATTATCCATAAAGTAATTGATATAGTAAAGTAAAATATAACTTCATGTTCACCAAATCATGTGGTACAAAATGGGGGTAATAAACATGAAATTGAAAATACATATAAGAACTATAATTAATTCAATATAGATATAACCATAATTCATGGAGAGAGAAATACATTAAAAATCCATTAACTATGCTACTTATATCTACTAAAATAGAGGATTAAGAGTTAGAGATACTTACATTGAAGACAAAGTCATCAAGACTCAATCTCTCCCTTGGCCAAAGTTTATAATAGGTTGTTTTGGTTTGTAATGATCACTAATATAGGCCAAAACATCTAATAATTTTCCATAATACAAAACTCTTCTCCAAGTGTACACCCTAAGCAATCAATCTTCAACTAGAATGGTGGAAGAGTAGATTGCAAAGAAGTGTAAATGAATGATTAACTCTATCTCTCTATATGAAATGGAGAAAATGATATGTCAACCCAATCGACCTTGTATCATTGATTAATAAAAACAATTAGGTCATGAACTAGGTTGGTCAAGGTGGGATTAGTCTTGTAATGTGATCATATATTTTAAGTACAGGGTTGGCCTAGGACAAATCTATTTGATAAATGTCAAAAAGAGTTTGTGGCTTAGGTAGGATCTCTTTGAGGCTGTGTATTTCTTGGAGGATTGTGTAAGGGAGGTGTCAAAGCTTAAGGAAGTGTATAAGAGAGGTTTATGTTGTTTTTAAGTGGTGGTATAGGGGGAAATAATATTATTAAGCATAATGGTCTACCCACCCCTTTCTCAATGCACCCTTTAAGGCATACACTTAGAGAGATTGAGACCTAATGGGTTACACACACATAAAGAGAGAGAGAGAGAGAGAGAGAGAGAGAGAGAGAGAGAGAGAGAGAGAGAGAGAGAGAGAGAGAGAGAGAGAGAGAGAGAGAGAGAGAGAGAGAGAGAGAGAGAGAGAGAGAGAGAGAGAGAGCCTCAGTAATTGATAAATTTTGAAAATATTATATGTATATAGATTATGTGAATTATATGCCATTTTTAATTCCTATGTTTCTTTAGAATGATCCTATAATTAATTTTTGAATATATTTTTATTCTGATGGTCACCATGTTATGATCATAAATCCTTTGATAAATCATAAAATGTGAACTTTTCACTATCAATGAGGTCTTGAATCTTGTGATTCAATTTGAAACATATATTTTTAAAATTCCCAAAACATTGGTGATAGTTATAATAATAATTGGAATCATATTATTTTGGTATAGGTCTCATTATCTCAACCTCTAATAGAGGAGGGAAATATATGAGATGACACTTTACTAGTTTCTTAAGGAGTGAATCTAGAGACTCAGGTAATCATGTAAATTATCTCTTAGGTGGATTAGATAAGATGAGATGATTAAGTTGTTATGATAAAATATTCACCAATATTTTTTTTACCTATTAACATTTAGAGGTAATACCTTATAGATTGGTTTGATACAAAAGTTAGTATTTTATGTAGTAAGTGTGTCAGATATATACTTAAGCTTGTTCAATACAATAAGTTTCATGTCTCGATATCATATGGCATAAGTCATAAAAATATTTAAAATTATTTAAGATAATATAATCATTTATTAGGGAAATAAAACTTTGATTTAATATATCTTGAAGTCTATCTATCATTAGATTTGTCATTTTGGCTAACAATGTCTTGTACTTCAAAACATTTTCATTGATGGTCTCATTGGTTCCTTGTTTTATCTTTTCAATTTGTGAATATGACATATTTTAAGTAATGTTGAGATAGATAATTGTCTTATAAACTGATTTTTTAGAGGGTTCAATGCATTTACTGATTATATTGGTAGATCATATAATCATCTAAAATCATAGTCCTTGAGGGTTTTTGGAAATAGTTTGGCCAAACTTTTATCATTGGAAGAATAATCAAGGATGATACATAGAAAGAGTGAATATGTTGCTAAGGGTCACCATTTAAATCAAAAAGTGTGCACTTGAGTGATATAAAACTACTTATCAAATGGTGAAAAAATATATTATGTGAAATAGGACTATGAAATATGTTTTATGAATCAATATCATGAGTTTATTTTGAAGTTTTTTCTCAATATTTGTAACCTTAACTTCTAAAATTTCAATAAGTTATAGAAAAAATTTCATAGTAATCCTAATAATATTTGGTAATTTATAATTTATTTACCAAATGTGATGTGAAAACTTGTATTGATATATGCATTAAAATTAGTAATTGAGTAAAAGTATTATCTATGTTACCATGGAGGATGTAGAAATATTTGTTTCATCTCTGGGGAGCAAAAGATTGAAGATATTTATTGTTCCCCCACTAAATTAATGAATCAATGATGTTATTTAGGGGAGAGATATTGGGATTGATATTTGATATTCATATTTAGTATCCCTAATATTTATATCAATAGATAACAATGGTTGTTCACAAATGCTTTTGGGTTTTTTAGTTTCCAATATAGTATTGAGGGTCTTTTGAAGATATTCAATATTTTCATGAATACTCTCTAGAAACATTAAAATATATTTAAATTTATCTTTAAATAATTAATCATGTTCATTATTCTCATGGTTTTCATTTTATTCATGATTAGATTCGTTCTCTATGATAATATTTGCAACATGATGCTCATTCTCATTATTTGCACTATCACTATTGCATAATTTGACAAGGCATTATCTTGCAACAAATTATATGGTAGAATAGGAAGATTAATGTGTTAAATAGGTTTAAACCAACTATTTTATCACTATGTTTATGTTTCATATAGATTAATATAACTAAAATATGAATAAGTATTTCAATCTAAAACTCTAGAAGGCTGAAAATCCTAGGGTAAGCTAGGATTGGGATAAGAAGACTTAGAGGTTAGGTTTGCCAAATGTTTAACCATTTTATAAAAAAATGGAAAGGGAGAATATCCTAATAATCAAAGGAATATACTCTTATATAAAGCATTCCAATTAAACAATTCATATTCAAAATATTCAATTATAGTGATGAATTATGGACACATTCTAAATTTAGAAAGTACAATGCCAAATAGTAATTTTATTGGTAAAATGAAGAAAATATAATACTTATATTTTTCATCAATGAACAATAAGATATAGGAAATGCAGGTGTATAAAAATCAAGATGATTCTCATATATGATTTGTTAGATTTTGAAAATTAACTCTCTATCAACTTGAACACTATTATTAGAATTTAGACAGTAGAATAGACAAGTTTGTCCCAATTTTGATTCTTTTATCCAAAATTAAGTATATTTATTTTTATATAAATTATTTTTAAAACTATTAGTTATTAATTTAACCTTATATATTGTTGATTTGGAACATGTGCACATATTTCAGATATCAGTGTGTATCTCAAAAGCCTATGCCCTCTAATAATGGCATGTGACTTTTAAAAACAAGGGTTAGTGGGGTCATGTGAAATTGAGTTGGACTCAAAGAACCCTTTATAAATTGAAACTACCTACACATACATATATTATTAAGATGACATCAAACCTATGTAGTTATCCCCCTTATGTGGTCTTGTGTGTGAATAATATGTAATATGTTATATGTGAGTACATTTAGTGATCTAGATTTTAATTTAAAAAATAATTATCATGGGTTGATATTTAAATGATTAAAAACTATAAGAATATACTCCAATAATTAATATATAAATAGGGAATAATATGGAAATAAAACACATTTGTGTGAATGATTTAGTGAGCTTCATAGGTGATTAATTGGTAATTATTATATGGATAAATGAGTAGGATTTATTTTATATTTATACAACACCTTTCGAAAATATATAATGGGATGGTTAATTAATAAAAATAGATTGACTCACACATATCAAAAGAATTTTAAATTTGAGTGTTTTTAAGGTATGGACACTAGTGTTAGACCCAATACATTAACATCAATGCTAGTGTTAGGGTCTAGATGGTAGTATCTTGGAAGATAGACAATTGTTGAAGATATATAACTAATAGTGTAAGATGTTTAACATATTTTAATCATATTATGGGTTACAAGTGATATAGGTAAACATACTATTAGTGTCAGACTATAATATAATAATTTAGGCACATTTAGATGGTAATGCAAGATTTATGTCATTAGAAAGGTTATGAACTAAAGGGTTGAGCCATGAATGATATTTTCCAAGTATACAATACTATTTTATCATGTAAAATCCAAATTTAACACATACATAATGCAACCTATGCACAAATAAAGATATTAAAAATTTTCACCCTCTAAATAACTACCTACTTGTTTCTTATGCACCTAAGTTAAAACCTTGAAAAATTGTGCTTAAGTTATTTAGGATTACTCTTCCATTATAATTATCCTATATCATCTTGCCAATGTAGTTGAGGTGAATTTTAAGGCTAATACCTTATAGGCATGGCTAATATTGTTGGAAACCTTATAAAAATGGATGGTATATATATATATATATATATATATATATGTATATATATATATATATATATATATATGTATATATGTATATATATATATATATACACACACACACACACACACATATATATATATATATACATATATATATGTGTGTGTGTGTGTGTGTGTGTGTGTGTGTGTGTATATATATATATATATATATATATATACACACACACACACACACACACACACATATATATATATATGTGTGTGTGTGTGTGTATATATATATACACACACCATCCATTTTTATAAGGTTTCCAACAATATTAGCCATGACTATAAGGTATTAGCCTTAAAATTCACCTCAACTAAATTGGCAAGATGATTGGTATATATATATATACACACCATCCATTTTTATAAGGTTTCCAACAATATTAGCCATGCCTATAAGGTATTAGCCTTAAAATTCACCTCAACTAAATTGGCAAGATGATTTGTATATATATATATATATATATATATATATATATATATATATATATATATATATAGTTAGGGATGGACTATATCATCGATATCATATAAATATGGCTGATATAGTCAAATGGGAATTTCTTGGCCAATATAGTAGTAACTAAAATGACTGATAAAATAACATATAACTAGGATGATTGACATAGTATGAAATAAGGGCCATTTCTTATTCATTTACTATTTTAATTTAGATTTTATAGTTGACTTAAAATTTTATGAGTATTACTCATTGGCTATTTCTATTTAGAAAATTTTAGAGGTGATTAGAACTATTGAGGACTGTGAATGCAATATATATATATTATATAAGTTGTCAAATGAGGATATAACTTGATTGATTAGCCTAGGACTAGAATTCATTATAAAGATGTGTCATTCCTGTTAGCACCAAGGTGGTAGGTATGTTCATGGGGTTGTGGGAGAGGATTATTGACATGATCAAATGGGAGGTATATGAGGATATTTTGGATGTTTCCATCACACTAGAGTATGTTCATTCCATTATGGTGCTACTGATAGAGGGAATGAACATGATTTATGATACACCTAAGCCCATTAAAAATTATAAGGAGATACCATATTGGGTGGTAAATTATGATTGGTAAAAACATGTAAGATAATAATTAAACTCTTATATATATATCAGTCATTCTAGATATTTGAAAGGCCATTATTAGATTCATGACCATGTGTGTTATGTCACAAATTAAATGGAGTCATTCCTTTATAAACTATATATTTATATTAGTATATGTTGTATAAGTGTACCATGTATGACATGGAATCATGCATATGGTTACAACTAGTGCACCATTTTTATGGTATGATAAGAAAGAGTCAACAAATTATGGGTCCCATTATTAATTTTACATGATATATATATGATTAGTTATTGATGTACCATCTAATGAGGATATAAAACCATATTGAGTATTTCTTACCTTATGTGAAGATATGGGAAAAATATCACAAGATGAGGCATGTGCCTACACAATTAGTTTTGAAGGCCGTGAAGAGTAATAAAAAATATGCATGTATTATTAGGTAATTTTAATATATGGGTTACACATACATACCTATTATAAGCACAATGATGAAACATGGTCACCAACCACTATATATGGTGGTTAAATCCTCACTTATATGTTTGAGTCTTAGGCTGGTTTTGTTAGCCACACTTAGAAATGACACTAACTATCACATCACATTTGGTTGGACACTCTAGGGAGATGAGAGGAAAAAGGGCGAAATGGACACTAACAAACCTCTCAATTTTTAAACCTTGTCATGTTCATTAGGGGAGAAGGATATGGACATTGTGGTGGCTAAATAATTGGGTAGAGTGTAAGAGGTATAATCACTAAGGGGAGTGAATCACTAAGCCCATATATTTCAACTTCAATTTCAATCCTTTAAAACTCTCAATCAACACATACACAAATTTATGAGGCATAGAAATCATTCATAGTAATGAATAAGAAAGACAATGCAAGATCAAGTATATAACACATGACATACATGGGAAACTCTCTTGGGGGAGAAAATCCACTAGAACCTATAATTAGACTATTATATAATAATAACAAGATCTAATTCAGACCAACTATAACTAATCAAGGAACTACGATCCCTTATTTTAGTGAGACTGTAATCTCATAAGGAGCTACCACACCTATCTAGCTAAGCTACCACAACAACTAAACATTTAACAAGTTTCACCTTGTAAATAGGTTACAACCCCCTTAGATGTTGACATAACACAATAACACCTATGAACACATCCACCTTTGTACTGATGTCTTCAACACCTGATGATGGACCTCTGATTATCACTCTTTACCTTCTCTCATACTCATAAATCAAGAGCACTATTCTACCAATACAATTATGACCAATAGTTCATATAAATAGTCCTCAATCTAATATTCCTATCAAATCATCTACATGGTAATATACCTCTCCTTTTCTCCATAATTCACACACCCAAGCCTCTATCAAATCTCTCATAAATATAGAAACCATCACATATGGTTTCACTATATATAGAGTATTAATGATTATCAACATCTTGGTCAGCCATTAAGTATGTCTTAACCCTTAAATCATATATCATATGAAGACACAACTCAATACAATATTCATAATTGGGACATAACATCTATGGGTCACCCTTAAGCAACTACACCTTTTAATATGTCCATTGTAGCTCTTATAGGTCTCATGGAGACTTATTCACACATTTAGCACATCATCAACCAAAAGAAGAACACAAGACCACTTTGAAATAAAATTTTATACTCTTTATGTCTCCTTATACATCCTCAAGTTCTGATGGTCACCAAAACACTCTTCTGATAAAGCATAGTTTACTCAAACAACAATCTATGCACATAGTCACTATGAACAAATACATAATCAAATTCTACAACTTTGTTCATATTTCATATGATCATTCAAATATTCATATTTCATATAGATTGTAATTATGTATTATAAAACATGACAAAATATTTAATTCATCATTATACTTCCAAACAACAATAAAACAAGCTCAAGCATCCTTCTTAGGTCACTTGTAGAACACTGCCGAACACACAGTTAACTTTGAACCTCAATATATTTGACTATATACACTATCAAATATTAAAATATATATTTATATATGTACCTTGGATTCCTATACCACTTTTATTTTTACACCATGAGAAAATTCATCTTGGATCAAAATATATGGTCCAAAAACCACAGATAGGTTTTTTCCTTTGTTAAATTCAAATATTTGAATTCAAATGATAACAATTAAACCTTGAACATTATTCTCTCATATTGAGTCCTCACTACTCATATTAAATAAACACCATCAATAAAATTTTATTAATATTAGTATTTAAAAATGCTAAACAACTATCACTTTGACCTCTTAACTTTAATACATGCTATTGATCTTTATCTTGATGATCACCACTCACCATTGATACTTGGAAGAAACTCAATCTTTAACTCTGGACAACATTAAACATTTGAAAACTTGGAACCATCTCTATGATTCATAAAATATTATTGAAACATGATCTATTTATGATGTTCAAACTTTACCATGTGAAAAAATTGACTATGGGAACCATTGCAATCTATCTTAGAAGCCAACTTTAAACCTTAATAACTTTTACCTCACTCACTTGCATGTTATTAGATTTGTACCATATGATCTCCTCACAAATTAAAATCTAACCATATGAGAATCTGATCCTATAACCCTCACATATGTGATAAATAATTATATTAAAATGTTTACACAATTTTTTTCCATAGAGCCAACTATGTCAAAAATTTGTTTAGAAGGCCAACTTTGAATATGCATATCATTTGTCACACTTAGGTGACCTGAAATTTAGCACAAATAAACTAGGAAAAAATAAATATACCCATAATATCAGATTCTCTTTAAACATACACATGTGCGAGATATGACTACATTAAAATTCTTTCTTGGCTCTACTTGCCACATTGGAAATTTGGCTAAGTATAGGAAAACACTATCAAAATGTCTGGAAGCCCAACTTTGCACATGTATATATTTTGACATGGTTATGTGCATGACATAATATTTATCAAATAATAAATACAAACAATAATGAATAAACCCATGTGACCATTTGTTCCTAAAACCTCCATGGATGCAAACTATGACATCATCAACATGCTTATTTGACTATATTTTAACATAGAAAACACTTTCAAAATCCTTGAGAGCCCAACTTTCCACCCACATATATTTTATTTGACTTATGTGCATGACCTAATATTTATAATATAACAAATAGGGACTAATGTGATCATAACCATATGACCAACTCTCCCTAACTCATCCACACGTGGTGATGGTGATGTCAACAAACTGCCTACTTAGTTTTTTTGTCACTAGACCCAAACTATCTAGATGAAAACTACATACTACCAAATTAATTCTAATTATTCAAAAAATCTATAAAATCATACTTGACCATTTATAATACCCCTTTCACATGATAAAATCACCATATGCATCCTTGAACATCTTCAATCATGCCAAAACTGAAGATTAACCAAGCCAATTTCAAGCACACTAGGATAATCACATTGCACACTTTTTATTTTCAATTAGGGTATCAAAGAGATTTATCCACTCACTATGACACCTATATGAAATCACCATTAAATAACTAAAAAGTCTCCAACAATCTCCCCCTTTATCATTGATGTCAACCAACATCATTTAGCTCACCTTCTCTCTCTTCAAACACTCTCATAATAGGAACTTTCTCCCCCTTTAACATAATGACAAAGTGGGAACCCACTGATCCTAAGGACTTTAAAATAGCATAAATAGTAAAGGACAACCTTAAAAAGATTATACAAACTCCCCCTTATCTTTATCCTACATTTTCATTGCCTTGTTAGCTTCCTTTTGATTCATGCCAACACTCTCTTCAACCAAGCACTACAAACAATGAAGATAGAACACACAAAATTAATAAAATATAATTAAAATCACCAATAAACATATTAAATGGAATTCCCCTAATATTTTTTATCCATTTCATCACTTGAGCATCTTTAAATCTCCATACACCATGAAGAATCACCACACATAATTACTAGCCTCTCTTTCAAGCCACCTCAGGGACCACCAATATAATTTAATGGCACTAAAAAAATATGAAACATGTTCTAAACCAATCTAAGAAATCACCTTGAAATACTCATGCCTTACTCTTTTGGAGAAACTAAAAAAAAATCACTCAACTTCTTACTAGACCTATCTAGTCTCCTTGTAGCCCTACTTAAAAGTTGTAGATCACACAAATTTTAGTATACACACCATTAATACTTGAAAATTCATGTATATATCAATTCATATACACCTTTAAGTACACCAATTTCAAACACCTATCTCAATATTTTCAACATACTTTCTTCACAAACTAAATTTTTAAATAGGCCTCCATCTTAACAAAAACAAGAATAATTTCAAAAACGTAGACCTTAAAAAATATATGAAGATTTATTTTAAAACCCATTTGGCCCATTTAACCTATTAATAATCCTTATACCTCAAATTAGAAAGAAAACCACTTTCATACCATAGCCTAAAACTTTAGAATCTCAAAAAAAAAGATCAACAAACTTCCTTCTAGTTAACATACACCTCTAAAAGTTCTTTTACACTTGGAGACACCCATCACACACTTATGGACCAAGATTTTATCTTACATAGCTTTTAAAACCCACATATCATATGACCCATTTTAGACATGCTTGCCCATAAGCCAAAACTGAGATAACTGAAAGCATTCAAAAATCTTCAATTTGGATTCAAGATACCATTTAACCATAAAAACACCTAGATCACATCAAAAATAAGTTCATAGACCTTTCTGAGCACCAAAAACTTCTTGACATTTTAATAATCTCATTAGGGCACTTGGAAACACACATTCTAACCCTGCATTATAGCTCCTTCATAAATATTTGGAACAAGCTCATTATCTTATTGTTCCCCCTTCACCAAACACCTTTTGTAATTGGCATTATCATATTGATCTCACAAACTTACTTCTACATAAGAAAGATGTCTCCTAAGAAGCATAGGCAGAGACACACTACTTCACAATGTCCTAGAACAATCTAAAACTAGGAGTCTCCAACAATTCCTCATATTCCTTCTCCTCCTTAGTCATTTTATACTTGTATTTATTATTTTTTTTCTTAATCTTAATAGAAGAAACATGCTTAACCATTAAATCATTCTCCTTCTTTTATATAATTGATTTGAATATACATAGAGACAAAAAAGATTCATGACATACCTTTTCATCTAAAGAATTTACCTTGTAGTTTAGAACCTCATCATTGGCACAAACAAATGATGTTATTCTCGTGATACATGCTAAAAAATAACAAGATGTTCACTTGGATCCATACACACCTTAGAACTACCCTAAAATAGTATGTTGGTCTTCTCTTTGAGCTTGATCTATTAATTCTCAACATGAACAGACAATGAGAGCTCTTGGCACTCTTCAAATTTTGTAGCTTTCACCACAATAGAAAATAAATTACTCAGACCTATAGACTCATCATGACATACACTTTTCAGCTTTGGCTTTGATGAGTTGACTTGACTTCTTCGTTGCACTCTAGGAGATTGATTAAACTTATTCTAACTTTTATACCTTTGCTTTCATAACCTAGCAATGTGACCTCTCTATTCATAATTGTAGCACACCATACTCCTTGATGGAAACATAGTTTGTATTACCTTGTTTGGAGAAAAACTTGTATTATGTCCTCTATCATCACAAATAAAAACCTCCCCTTTTTGAAGAGAAATTACCCTGTCTAATCTTATGTGGATAATGGTTTATAGAATGTCCCACATCATATATTTGAATCACTTAATTTTTATCACTCCTTTTTCTTGAAGAATCATATAATATTTCCATGCAAAATAATTTTTAACATGTCTTTTACATTCTCTATATTTATGCCCAAATTGATTTCATGTGAAATAATAACCATTAAAAGTTGCATACTTCATGACATTTAGTTGTCTAACTGATTTGTCTTCATTTTTCCATCACCTTCATTCCTTGTCTGATGATTTATCTTCAAAGACTAATCCACCTTGCCCTCATTGATATTCATGTCAACTTGAGTATAAACTTTGGGATCTTCATTAAAACCCAATCTAGATCTATCGCTAGTATCCTTTTTACTCTTTAGGAGATCATCCAAATCATTAGAACTTGGATCAAACTTGAAAAATGATTTCACCTTACATACAAATTTATCTAACTCCTTTTTCAAAGACATAATCTTATAATCATACATTGAGCATTCTTCTTCTTTGGCTCTTAGACTTTTAGACATAGATTCTAACTTATAATTAAGAAATTTGATAGCATCTTCATGTTCCCTAGAGTCTTCATTCAATCTTGCCTCAAACACACTAAATTTCTCCTCACATACCTTGAGTTTAGATTTCATCTTCTTATTGATCTTCTTCTCAATCTTCAGTTCTTCAAGAGAAATCCTCAATATAGTCTCATAGTCCACCTCATATTCATCATCAACCTAATAAATCCAAGTATACTCCTTATGATATGAGAAACTTCCTTCCTTAGACATGAACAAACCTTCATATTCAATAATACAATCACATTCATGATCATATTTTAATTCATTGTCTCCACTCTCATCTGATGAGCTACAATCTTCTTTGGTGTAGAGACTCTTCTTGTTTTTGAAGGACTTATTCTTGTTGTTAAAATTTCTAAATCCTATCTTTATGTATTTATTCTTATCATCATCTTGGCCTTCATCATGGTCTTCATCATCTTTCTTCTCATGTTTATGAGGGAACTTATGAGAAAAATGTCCTATCTATCCATAGTTGAAACATTCGAAGGGTAGTTTACCCTTATAATTCCCTAAGCTTGTGTTTAGATTCCTATTAATAAAAATGATTAGTTCATCCTCATCAATATTAGATATAGGATTATTTTTGTCTTGAAATATACTTCCTTCTTTGGTGGTATATCATCATTTACTCTCATCTCATATGTAGTAAGGGTGCCATGTAATTGATCCATCTTCAACTGAGTAAGATCATGAATTTCTTCTATAGTAGATACTTTTGGACCAAAATTTAGAGATAGATACCTTAATATATTTTGAACTACAATAGCCTCTTTAAAGTTCTCTCAAAGACCTCTGATGATGTTTAAAGTCTCATCACCTATTTATAGAAAGGATGCCATAGAATTTTCTTCCTTTATCTTGAGACTTTTAAATTTCCTTCTATGAGTCTACAACTTAGCAATCTTTACCTTTGAATCTCCTTCATAAATGATCTACATTTTTTCCCATATCTCCTTGTCATATTTTAAATGGATTACCATGGTGAACTTAGTATTTTTAATACCATAGGTGATGTCATTCATTACCTTATAATTATTCTCAAATAGCTTTTTGTATACATCACTAGCTGGAGGAGCAAGAGAAACATAACCATCCACAATATATTACCATACATAAAACCCTAGGGACATAATGTCTATCCTCATAATTACACTCCAAAAAATCATAATTAGATCCATTAAAGATCATAACTTTCTTATTATAGAAACCTCCTTGATGACTACCCATATTGTACCTTAGATCACCTTCAAGTTATCAAGCCTTTACCAAAGGATGTGCTCTGATACTAGTTGTAAGAGGTATAATCACTAAGGTGGTGAATCAATGTTACTATATATTTCAACTTCAATTCCAATCCTTTCAAACTCTTTATAATTCAATACATAAATTAATGAGGCATACACATAATTCATAACAATGAATAAGAAAGACAATGCAAGATCAAGCATATAACACATGACATACATGGGAAACCGTCTTGGGGGAGAAAACCCATAAGAACCTACAATTGGACTATTTTTATATAATAAAAAAACATAATTTAGACTAGTTATAAATGATCATATAACTATGATCCCTTATTTTAGTGTGATTGTAATCCCACAAGGAGATACCACACCTATCTAGCTAAGTTACCACAATAACTAGACCTTTATCAAGTTTCACCTTGAAAAGAGGCTACCACCACCTTAGATGCTAATATTACAAAAAAAAACCTATTAACACATCCACCTTTTTACTAATGTCTTCAACACCTAATGATGGAGCTCTGATTATCACTCTTCACCTTTGCTTATACTCAAATAATAAGAGCACTATTCTACCAATAAAATTATAAATAATAGGTCATAGAAATAGTCCTCATTCTAATTTACTCATAAAATAATATATTTAGAACTTTACCTTTCCTTTTAACCATAATTCACACACCCAAACCTCTCTTAAATCTCTCACAAGTCTAGAAACCATCACATATGGTTTCACTATATATAGAGTATCCATGATTATCAACATCTTGGTTAACCATTAGACATGCCTTAACCCTTAAGGAATATATCATATGAAGACACAACTTAATAAAATATTCATAGGTTAATCATAGCATTTATGGGTCACCCTTAAGCAAGTACACCTTTTAATAACACCTTTGTAGCTCTTATAGGTCTCATGGAGACCTATTCACCCATTTAGCACATCATTAAAAAAAATAAGAACATAGGACCTCTTTAAAATAAATGGATCCATTCCTTATGTCTCCTTATACATAATCAAGTTCTCATAGTCACCAAAACACCTTTTTTATAAACCATAATTTACTCAAACAACATTATGTGCACATAATCACCATGAACGAATACATAGTCAACTTCTAAATATTTCTTTATATTGCATATAATTGGTCAAACAATTATAATGCATAAAAATTATCCTTATGGAGTCCAAAACATTATATAATATCTAGTTCAACATGAGATATCCAAAAAATAATAAAATAAGATCAAACATCCTTCTTAGGTCACTTGTAAAACACTGTCAAACACACATTCAACTTTGAACCTAAATATCTTTGACTTTACACACTTTCATATCTTCAAATCTATATTGACAGATATGGAGTGGAGTCATCTACCAATTTTATATTAACACTATGACAAAATTCATCATGGATCAAAAGATGTGGTCAAAAAATCATAGAATGATTTTTCCCTTTGTTAAATTCAAATATTTGAATTCAAACAGTCACAGTTAAACCTCAAAACTTATGCTCTCATATCAAGTCCTCACTACTCAGATTAAACACATACCATAGATCTTATTATATGAATATATGTCTTTAACAATGATAAATATCTTTCTCTTTGACCTCTTGAATTTAATGCACACTGTTGATCTTTATTTGTATGATCGCCTTCTCATCGTTGATCCTTGGAAGAAGCTCAATATTTAACTCTGCACAATGTTAAACAATTGAAAAATTATCACTATCTCTCTACTTCCTAAAATATTATATAAACATTATTTGTTGATGATGTTTGAAATTTACATTGTGAAAAATTGACTATGGGAACCATTGCAATATATTTGAGAAGCCAACTTTGAACCTCAATAACTTTTACCTCACTCAATTGCATGTTTTGAAATTTAGCCCACATGAAATTATCACATAGGAGAATCAAACCATATGTAAATATAATCCTATAAACCTCATACATGTGATAAATAATGGAATTAAAATACACACTCATATTTTTCTACCACAGAGTCAATTATGTCAAAAATTTGTCTATAAGGTCAAACTTGAACATGCATATCCTTTTCTGTACTTTGGTGCTTGACCTAAAACTTAAAGAAAATAAAATAGGGATAAAAATAAATAAACCCATAATATCACCTTATATTTAAAAATACACACATGATAGATATGACTGCATCAAAATCCTTACTCATCTCTTCTTGCCACATTCCAAATTTGGCTAAGTATGGGAATACACTATCAAAATGCTGAGGAGCCCAACTTTGTACTTGAATATATTTTGATGTGATTAGGTGCATGATATAAGATTTAACATATAAAAATTAGGAATAATAATAAACAAACCCATGTTATCATTTCCTCTTTAAACCTCCATATGTTCAAATTCTAACATCATCAACATGATTACTTGGCTCTATTTGAACATATAAAATAGTGTCAAAATGCCTACGATCCCAATGTTGCACCCACGCATATTTTAATGTGCTAAGGTGAATGACCTAGTAATTAATAAATATAAAATAGGTACTAATTTTATCACAACCATATGACTAACTCCCCTTTACTCATCCACATGTGGCAATGGTGACGTCGACAAACTGCCTACTCATATTTTTTGCCACTAGACCCATACTATCTAGATTAAAACTATGGACTACCAGATGAATTAAACTTATGAAAAAAATATATAACATAATACTTGACCATTTATAGGATCCATTTCACATTATTTAATCACCATATTCATCCCTAAACTTCTATAGTCATGCTAAAATTAAATATTAACCAAGCCAACTTCAAGCAGACTAAGACAAGAACATTACACACTTTGTCATTATTACTTAAAATATAAAATCACTTCATCCACCCACCATGACAGCTCCATGACATAACCATGAAATCAATAAAAAAATATAAAACATAGAGGAGGATCCTATAATTAATTTTTATGTGCTATGATGCAGACTTCACAAACTATATCTGAAAAATGGATCACGTAATGATGACAAAGGTCATTAGGGCATCAGGCCTTGGTGGTAAAATGGTATAAGTGGAAAATTTTATCCTTGATGGAATGGTATATTGGGATATAATCCTTGAGATAACTCCATAGATAGGTAAAATTATATTAAATATTTTCTATTGTTATATTTTTAAGTATGGCATTTAATCTATTTTTAGTTAATGTGAATAATATTAATATATATTAAACTATTGAAAGTTTAATGATGGAATATATATATGATAATAAAATATAGTGTCATACATAATTTTACACAATTTTTAATTTAATATAAATATCAAATAGGCATACAAATATGTAAACCTCCCTAAACCATATATTTTACTGACTATGTAGGCTAACTGTGACTAAAAACTACTTGACATGACCTATATATTGTGTCATGAATCAATATAAGAATTTAATATATTATTGGAAAATTATATATAATTTTTATATGGTAATAATGTGACCTTTTCACTTTATTTCATTTTCATTCTAGTTAACTATGTAAATCTCTTCAAGGGTTGACTAATAAATTTTGTGTTTTATGGTACCACATGGAAGACATGCAAAAGATGAAAACCTATATCTTGAAAAAAAAAGATAGAAATACAATTCATATGGAGTAAATGGGTAATGGTAATATCCAATATATCCTCATAAAACCATACAAAACATAAGTTTTTTGTACATAGCCCAAATGTGCATCAAGCCAATATAGATCTCCCTCCTGGGGTGATTGTGTAACCTGTAATTATGAAACTATATGATTCGAAGCTAGAGGATTAATTGAAATTTTTAAAAATATATTCCATTTACCTTAAATAAAATAAATTAATACTTGGCATATGAATATTATAATGTTGTAAAAATGAAATTTGGATGAAATAGTGCACTTTTACTCAATGTGCAGTAAAATTGACAAGTGATTACTAGATGTATTTATAGAAGTTTTATTGTGATTATGTAGGGGAATATTTATAATATTTTAAATAAAAAAATTTACAAAAAAAACATTGGAGATCCATTTTTAAAAAATACACTTTAAAAGGTAAGCATGAGGTACAAGGTCATAGTTTGACCATGACTGACCTAGTATAGATATGTCCTAGAAGGACATACTATTGAAAAAGATATGAAAAAAGCCTATAGGTTAAATATTTATGAATAGGATTTAAATAGGGATGTTTTGATGGTATTTTTTGTGTTTCCAAGATAATAGATGCTCCCTTATAGATTACCAATTATCAAAATGGTGAAAATACCAAGTAATGTAAGGATGTCAAGATTAAACATTTTCAAGCACTCATTGATTATTTTTATGTGTCTAAATACACCCCCCACTATATTATATAAATGAATAAAATTTAAATTACTAAAGTAAAGTGGATGTGAATGTTAGTGTGTATTAGGACTTTTTGTTTTAATATCAAGATTAATTATGCAATATACCTTAATGAAAAACTTGAAACAATGCCATTGAAATTAGTTATTGTCCATATTTGAAGGTTGAAAAAATGAGACTTGAAATTTGAATTTTGAAAAGAGAGAAAGGAGAGTATACACTTTAAATATTATGAAATATAATTTTATTGTAACTTGAAAGTGAAGAGAATTTCTTCCCCCCTTGTTGATAAATTTGGATAAATGTTGAACCTATGATGAATTGAGAGTGACCAAGTATTAATTTAAAAACATTTGAATGCTATTGAGTTGGAAATATTATATGTTATAACTCTCATTTGATTATATAAATTAATTTATATTTTTTTTTGAAGGGTGGAACCAACCTATGGATCACTACATAGAAACGGTTTAACCATAGACATTGATTTTCACTAGATTGTAATGTGGAGCACTTGCAACATGAAGATAAATCACACTAATATAGATATATCTATACTCTATTTTAAACATTACAACTTTGAAACTTAAAATTTTAGAAAATTTGAAACTTTTACAATCAATTTTAAAAAAAAATTGTAATATAGTAATTTGAACATTAAATAATATCATGCCCTCTGTATTATATCAAATTGATATTGAATGCCTTTTGATCTTTTCAACTATTGAAAAGAGTAATTGTTTGAAACATTCCACTTTATAATTATAATATTGAGTGCATGTGCATATTGTATACACAATATTTTTAAAATATCAATTAATGATGCTTTATCTCTTTTAGGAACCCATTGAGTCTCAATTTATTTGAGTACACACCTTAAGGGGTGAATTAGGAAAGGGGTAGGTAGACTATTGGTGTTTCATAAGATTTTTGTTCCCTGTACCACCACTTAAAACCAACACAAGTCCCTTATATATGTTTTCCTAAGGTTTGACACCTCCCTTACATGTTCTTCTAAGAATTTAATTTCCTCAAATATCCCCTAGCTAAGCCAAACCTCTTTTTACCATCATCTAAACATAGCCAAATTGGCCAACCCTATTTTGGGAATTGAGCAAGCTATATGACTAATTAAGCCTAACCAACTTAGTTTGATACCTTACTATTATATTTCCTAGGTAATTAGGTTGACTAGGTCAATTATGTTAGCAAAAATTTTGGAAAGGTTTAGGGCTAGATCTAGATATATAAACACATCCTTCACCTCATTTTCAATAGAGAGAATCATTCATTTTCACTTATTTATCTATTTATCTACCATTCTAATCGATGAGTCATTATTTATCATTTTATATTGATTTATAGAATAATATTATATTATGGGAAAAGTATTTTTGATGTGTATGAGAAGTCTTATAGTTTAGATCTAGCTTATCTTTGTTATCCTGAAGAACCACAACAACCTATTAAAAATTAACATTAGACAAGGGAGATATTGAGAGTTAACATGTTTATCTTCAAGACAAGTATTCCTAACTCTTACTCCTCTTTTATTAGTATATATATTTGCATGTGTAACTAATTATGAATGTATTTATATCTATCTAGTTATGATTACCTCTACATTGACTTGAGTAAAGTTCTTATTTGCATGTTTATTATTTATCTTTATTATCCCCATTTGTGCCATAATCTTTGGTTAGAATTATATTATATTTACTTTACTTTTTTACAAACCATAGGACCTAGATAGGGTTTTTATGTGGTATAACTCAACTAGAGGCTTTGGAACCATCTCTAGTGATATTTTATGGTAAGAGAGCCCTTAATTAGGTCTAGTAAATCTATATTGGTCATGACCTTGATTGTCTAAATATACCATCAAATATAATATGTAGTTTTGTTTATCTTCTATTAGCTAGGATTGATTTATAGATAATATTAACTTCATATTACACACACACACACACACACATACATATATATATATATATATATATAAGATGAAGTTATATATATATATATATATATATAGAGATATATATATACATATATATATACATATATACATATATATATACATACATATATATATATATATATATATATATATATATATATATACATATATATATATATACATATATATAATGAACTTGATGTGAAATGGTAACCCTTGTAAGTTTTATTTCATTTATTTTCATTTCTTATTTATTTAATTTTCATATTACTAAATTGACTCTATAAACTCAGTCTAACATTATGTGCACATGTTTTAACACATGTTCAATCCTATCGACTCTCTTTGGCATTTGTGTAAGTTATCTTAGATTAAAAATAACTAATTGATCTGATTGACTTATTTTGATTTTATGCATACAAGTCTTTAGACTCATTTGAGATAGTCAACTCTGTTAGTACATTAAAAATATTCATGTAGATGACGCAATATAAAAACAATAATTCCACATTACTAAATCATCAAGTTCATTCCAGCCAAATTAGTCATTTTGTTTCTTCATTTCAGTTCTAGTTTTCACAATTTTTAGTTCTATAAAACTATAACCATACAATAAACTAAGCCACCTAGATCAACTTGGTTCTATAATTTCTTTCCCAAGAGACTCAACTAACTAGTTCAATTCTATTTTTTTGGCCTATTATTCAATATATAGAATCAATCAAGTTGATTTCATTCTATAATGTTTGAATACTTGGTTGACCTAATTGACCTAGTACTCGTCAAATAAAAGGAATTAAATCACACTTGTATAATCAATTCATAATTTTTTATTGTTGCTTGCTTTCTTAGAGTACCATGCATAGTATAACTAGGAAATTTTAATTAATTTTTTTAGTCACATTGATTTTTCTTTAATTCACATACTACCAAATGAAAAAATATAAAAAATAAATAAATAATTATACCTAGGGTCTACCTACTTAGATTTCATTAGCAATGGGGAATCCAACTCAATTTTTTAGCCATGTATAAATGCATGGTTGAGGTATATATTATAAATTCACCAAACACCCTTATTGCTATAGGATTATGAAGTGTGAGGCTAAACCCCAATACCAATCCATTATTATCACCAATATATATCCCTTTTAGCCTTAACAACATGAAACTAGTTTTAGTTTACCTCTTTCTACTTCCTTCCTATATCCAAACAACCTCTCACATTTATTTTTAAAGATATAATTTAAGACATTCAAAAATGACTTTGTAGACTAGTATTTCTATTTTTTAGCATTACTACTTGCTCTTTATCAATTATATGTTGTATTATTAAATTATATTATAAAGTATTGGTATAATGTTTTGTTGTGTACCATAACTAGATTGACCTAGTTACTTGTGAGTTTATTTCAATTTATTTGATAGTTATCACTAGATTGTCTAGAGTCATAACTGTAAAAACCTATCTTTACCCATTGAACAAAGTTGACCCATTCAACTATGTCTCTTATAGGTTTCCTCTGTATAGAACAAGTCATTTTTTCTAACCTAATCTTTGATAGGCCTATTTTTTCACCCTTTTATAGGACAACCATCTTGTCTAAAATACTTTCTTATAGGTTTCTTATTATGTTTACCTTTAACACATTTTTATCATGTCTAACTATGTGTCTTGCATACTTTCTCAATTTAACCATCCATATAACACAATTGACCTATTTGATTATGTCTCTTAGATCCTTTCCTACTTATTTTCTTATAAAATAGTATTGGTTAGTTTGACTCAGTATCATACCAGTTTATCCTCATTTATAACATTTGTTTAGCTTCCCTCCCTTATCATGGATTATTTGTTTGATGATAATAAAAACTTTAATCAAACCAACAATATTATCTTCAATAATCCCAATAGACTTCATAAAAAAATCTTTGTGGTACCTAACATGGATGCAAATAATGTCCATGTTAACACACACACTACCAACTATGGAACTCATCCTTCTTATTCCATGACACTTAACCCCTTATTTATACAAAAGTTAGAAGATGAAAGTGGCCTTAATAACATGGCTAAAATTATCCTTTTCATCAATGAAAATCCTCAACATAGAGGTGAGTATCCTACAGTCATTTATAACATCATAATGGGACCTCATTTTAGAGAAACATATTTACATTCACCTAGATTTTCCACATGATTTAAGGAAATTAATTTTTTTTTCATCTACACCTTTCCCCTTTATCATGTCTCCTTATCACAATATGAAATCATCCTATATGTCTTATTTTACCTCCATTCCAATTAGTTTCACAAATATGGTAGGTTCACCTTTTAGTGGGGCTCTTTAAAATACCCACATGCATACCCATGCTAGTAGTGCATCTTATGATACTAATGATTTTTATGCAATTAAGGCATGTCATGATACTAATGCCTCTTATGTTACTAGTGCATCTCATAATAATAATGTTTATTATATGAATATTGCATCTCATATTACTAGTGCTTCTCATACCACTACTACAACATATGTTACTACTTCATCTCATACTCCTAGTGAATCTCAAGATCTTAATACCTCACTCAACAGTAATGCATCAAATGATGATTATAATAGGAAAAATAATGCTCAAACTAATCAACTATTATTTAAAAAATACTAACTAAATGCATAAATTTCAAAATAATAATGAAAATATAATGTTGACTATGTAGAATCAATTATTACATCTCTAAAACCAACCCCAACATACTTAATTGGGAACACAAAATCCTAATTACCCCCCCCCCCCCCTCCCCCCACTTAGGGATTCACATGGTAACATCATACCACAACCCCTAATTATCAACAAAATTATTAAACAATTATAAAATGAACCTCTTGTACTTCAAATTGCCAACATTGATGTATGGGGTATCACTCCTACTATCACTTATATCAGATATATATTTCCTATCTAACATTTAAAAATATTTTGAAACCTTTAAAAATATTAAGTTAAAATTAATACTTTCACTACTAGTAAATTATTAGCTAAAACAATTTTATGAGATGCTTTAGATTGGTATAATCAACATAAAACCCACTCCATTACTAGCTTAGAAGACTGGGTGTATTAGTAGAGGTTCTTAGAATTACTCCAGAACATGTTAATCATAGGGATTACTTATGTAATGGAGAGTAATAACAGGTTTAGAATATATTATAACATTATAATCCATCTATGATGTACAAGGATAGACTAAAGAATAAGATGAAATAGGTAGAAACATAAGCTAAACCATAACTAGTATCACATTAGATAATAGATTAAATAAAAATAGAGTACTCACTACACAAAAACCATACATAAATTAAGATAAGGATAACCATAACACAGTTATTCTATTAATATTTATCAACACATTAAACAATATTCTATTACATTAAAGTGCTATTTATAATATTCATAATCCTATTATCTCTTCACATTCCATCCATTTAATATATAAAAGGAAATACTCTTCTCATTCTTCTATTACCCAATTAGGATTACATGGACAAAGACATACAAAATTTATATAAAATACAAAATCATACACTTTATATGTGTTCATATCATATAATTCATGGTTTTACCAAACTCCATCGTTTATCCAATAATTTCCTAGACATAAATATTTGTCTCATTATAAGACAAATTTGCAAGCTGATATGAACTAAGCTGAAAGAATAAGTCATAAATAAAAGTCACGGTTATCACTCTAAGTGACATTTAAAAAATTTCACCCTTTTTACACTAATTAGTTTCCATTTTAGGTTTTCAATGAAGTATCATACTAACCTACCACCATTTTAGATTTTCAATAAACTAACATAACCAAGTGGATTCCCTTTAAAGGTTTTCAACCATTATGGACCCAATCCTAATATTTATACTATATTACAAAAAAACTAATATTTTTTAAGTCACACAAAGAAAGTTCAAACCTTAATGTTATAATTGAGGGGGTGTTTGGCTAGATGATTATGAAGGTTGTTATGGTTGAGCATCTACTAGCCTATTGGCTTCTGATGTAACAACTACCAAAAGGAGTTATGAAGACTATGACTTTGTATTTATCTTTCTATCATGTATGATTTTTTAAATTTATTATAGATGAATGAACTAGGGATCATATATAATTTGGTCAATGACTGGATCAAATTTAATGAGATACTACTTGAGCATTTTATAGTCAACGAGAACTTCATGTACCATGGCAAGTCAAATGTGTAATGGTACCTAGATCATCATCATGTTTTGAAAATATTAATCATCTATGATTATAATAAATGCCTTGGTACTAAATTATTTTTTTTAATGTCCAAGATGAGCTCATCTAATCTATCTATTATCCTCTGGGCTTGGATGGATGTAAAAGTGTTTTGCATAATTTCATTATGCCATACTTCTAAATTATGTATGGTATAATACCTATAATCCAATAACTATTTGAGTGTGCTACTCATTTTCTCTACAATTTATATCTTATCCTCTAGTATAATTTTATATTGATTAATAGTAGAAAATTTAGGATTTACAATGGCCAATGATTGATTCAAATGTTGTCTCTAATTTATAATATCTTAGACTATATACCTATCCTACCTTGTAATGGTGTTTAGGATAATTATCATACTCATCGAGGAGTTGACACATGACCTCTATTTTTATCTTGAGATTTTGTCCTTGTGTGCACAATTCTAAAACTTTCTTTGCAACTCCTTAATTCTTTGTGAGTTCTATCAATAAAGTAGTTTTTTTTTTTACTTCAAACATGTCTTGATCACATATTAATAACATAACTAAATTGAAACAAAAATTATTGATCAATTAACTTGAATTTTATATCTTCTCTTCTAATTTAGCCTTTTTGTCCTATAGCCTAGGATTTTTTACTCCAAATTTGAGGCCTTCTGCACAATGGATTCTTAGATGGTGACTGCTCCTTTATTATATTTAGAGAGTGAAAGATGGGTATTTACTAAAAATAATTACATCATATTGGTGGTAAGTTTTATGGATGTGGTTATAGATTTCATAAGATTAGGGGTGAATTGAGATAGTGGGAGAAAGAAAGTTGTTTTCCATGTTGATGTAGCAAGGATATCCCATAGCCATTGGCTAGAGATATTTGTTTCTTATTTGTTTCCCTTAGTGTGAGTTTCATTTTATAACTTTGTCTATGATTACACATCCTTGATATCCTTGGAATAGTTTGATACTTTTTCCTTGGCCTTGTTTTTAGCTTCAACTTGTGATTTAGCTTCCTCTTCAACCTTAGCTTGAGCATTAACTTGGGATTTAGCTTTAGCATCTATCTCAGCCTTAACTTTGTCTTCATCTTTAGAATTAGCTTGATTTTCTTTCTCCTTCTAATTTTTCTTCATATCTTTCACCTCTTGTTATAATTATTGTGCTTCATTTTACTATTTCTTCTTTACCTCTACTTTTTAAGCCTACTTGTTAACAACTTCTGCTCCCTTAATTTTATCCTTTATGGATACAACTTATTCAATTTCTATATAACCTATATTTATTAATATTTCCTTATAATAGATTCCACTTATTTGGCTTAGTTTTGCATCGCCTCTACTTATGTATCCTTATTTTGTTGCTTAGTTTCTATATCTTACTAATTTTATTAACTCTATGTAGTTTCTTATTATGTTATTTATGGTAATATTATTCATTCATATGTTTCTTTGGTACTTTATTCCTCCTTCATATCCTTAGGTTAAGGTTCACCCTATGAAATTTATTTTTCCTCTAATTCCTTAGTCATAGTTGTATCCTTTAGTTCCTTATGCCCTTTGACCTCATTGTTAGATTTGGTATGATAGGGTGAATGAACTTTGCCTAGATGACCTTTTTATACCAACTTATTTTTCCTAAATTTTGTTGGAGCTACTTTTATTTATTTTCACCATAGGTTTGATGTTGTTGTTGAGATACCTGATACTTTTGTGCACTACTTTATTTTATAGGTTTACTAAAAAAATCATACTTTCCTACACCATTTGTGATGGCTTAACAGATGGATGTCTACATGGTCACAAAAACAAGGTTTGTGTAGGACTAACTTCTATAGATAAATACACTACTTATGTAATGGATGATCCCATGATTGGTTAATATTAACTTCCAACATACACCTCCAAATTATGCTAAGTTACTTCTTGTCCTAGTATCAACAAGGATAGAAGAAGGTGGTTGAGTAATATCAACCCAAAGGTCTTGTATTACTTGATTTCATACTTGGCAAGTGCACATTGTTTTTTGAAATAAAAATCCCTATTCCTCCTTTGTATCATAAAACTATGTTCTGAGGTCTTACAACATTGACTAGAGAACTTCTATTCTTCTACCCCTAACTCATGTAGGTCACACTCATCAACTATTTATGGAAGCATGGGATGCTTGAGCCAAGACTTCATTCGCTATGTTAATTTTTTTTATAGAGGTGGTGAAAGTCTATGCATAGGTGCTTTCCTCTTCCCTTTCTCTTACAACATTGGATCTTATGACTATGTTGATTGGGCTTGTGGCTATGTGAGTTATTGAAAAGGTACTTTCTTTGCTTATGATTATTCTACCCATGGAGGGATGACTTATAACAGAGGTACCAACCTCACATCTAGGGTTTTTTATTGGTATACTTCATCATTCACTTCAATAATTGAGATTAAAAATGGAATTATAGTGCTAGATGGGGTATCCAACTGATGAACCTCAATTTGTATGCCATTTTTTAATTTAGTAACAAAAGCATGTTATCATAGATACTTCCTTACATTCTATGGAATCTAGGGGTGTGATCAGATCAAGTCTAGGGCTTCAAACCACCATGTGTTGAATCACACTAATTTCTTGTAATATTGTCTTATTTTAGTCCATGTAATACTTGTGATGGTATTATCAGGCTAGAAATCTAAAGTTACAGTCACTGGCCCTAGTGGAGACTTCCACTATGTGAAACACATTAATAAGACTAAAAATTGGTACTAAAATATTTTTTGGCTTTTTTCAAGTACCTTATATATTCATGTTAATATTAGATGATAAAAACTCAAGCTAGTTGAAATCTTCCCATAGCTTAGTAATGCGATAAACAATGACAATGATCCCTCTTATTTCTTGTTTCTTGTTTTGCTTGTTTAGTGGTTTGACAAAATATTCTGGTGATACATGACACCATGATGCACAGTTAAGAATCCTAAATCAAATCAATAGGATTTATTAGCCCTGCCCTAGTGGTATATTTTGTATTGAATATCTGAGTGCATTGGTGGCACTATAGATGTATAAAGCATGAGATATTTTCCATGATTAGGTAGACTAGTTATTCATGTCATGGTGTATGTAGAAATCTAGATTTTAACATCTTGAGCTAAGTAGATAGCTCTCTTATTATATTATCTCAAAAAATTAATCATATCTTCATCTAATTACCCAAATTTAGGTAGTTTAAGTTACTATTCAATGTTAGAGCCTCGTAGTGGATGTTATAGTGTTAGGGTTATTTCTTAGGCTATTCCTTGAGCATCTTTGGTAAAAAATTAGTTTTTGTTGTCTATGAATTCAAATTATTCTAGATCATTTTATTTAGTCTATATTTGATGTAGCCTAATTCCCATTTCCTATTTTTGGACATTTGATAATGGAATCAATAATTGACCTGTGTACATGGCTTAATGAATAATTTTGGCTAAATGATTTCTTTGAGTAATTGTGCTCTAGTTTAAAATTCATTCATGATTAGATTTTTGAAAGATGAATCACATAAGTCTCTTTTTATCTAAACGTTATAATGTTTGATTTTTCTCCATACCCTAGTCTTTTGTAGCTATTGGCACTGAATTTCATCTCACCACCTCTTTTGAATGCATTGATTGTGTGCACATGAATGATCCCTTTTAAATTAATATTAGTTGATGGAAATAAATTTTACAAGGATGTTTGGTTCCTAGGATAATTAATCTACTTATTTGGTAATTATTATAGGTGAGTAGGTATCCTTTCAATTAACCAATTTGCTTTATGTATCCACTTATCCTTTTATTACCAAATTTGCTTCAAAAATAATGAAATATTTTGAAATTTTATGTAATTAATAGTCTAACCTAACTTTTGGCCTTCTCTTCACTATACCTATATTTTCATAAAATTATTAGACCTAATTACAATGTTTGGTGTAGATGCAACTAGCTATCTTTGATGAATTGTCTCTAAAATGTGATCATATATTATGATGATAATTGGTTCTTGGTGGTTAAATGTGTTACGTAGTAAAGAAAACACTATTAAAAAATTTTAACCTAAGAAAACAAAACATAAAATAAACAACATTAAATGAAATCCTAACTACATAGTGATACTCATCACCCACTCAATTTTTTAGCAAATTGATAGAGATTAAAGACAATATGGCTTAAGCCTATAACCATTTATTCATCCTAGCAATATGGTTCCCTATAAATATTTTATAATTATGGTACCCTATGGTGATAATTAATGAATGATGTAGGGTCCTTTCCATCTTATTCATAACTTACTAGGGAATGCTTTAAATCTACTTTTGTAAAGCAATAATATTTGGTCTAAGTAAAATTGCTTGGATTGTAAGATGTGATCATGCCATAATTTTTGAATTTTTTTGTTGATATGTTTAATCCATTATGATCTTAATATGTTTTATTTAATCTTTTAAAAATAAATAATTTATGCCCTTAATGAATCCCAATCTCCTAATCCAATTATCATCATTGTTGATGTGAGTTTTATGCACACCTCAAAAGAATAAATGAGGTAGCCTCTAACATTTTAGGATCTCTATGTAAATAGTGTTACACTCTATGGCATGAGTTTCAAGTATACATTTTAAAAAATATATGGTGGAATGACAGGTTGAGCCTATAGGTGGTTTAACTAGGTTTGTGGATGGATGTGTGAACTCTAATAGAAAGCATCACTAAATGAGTTGAATGGATGGAGAGCTACTCTATGGTTGGTAGATATTAAAGAAAATAAAAAGAGGGTAATGTTATGTCAATGAATTTCATTATTATTTTGTTAAGACATTGATTTTTTCATTGATGTCAAATTAATTGTCACTGATGTCCTAGAGGTGCTTTTATGAAAAATCATGGTCTAGTAGGTCTTTGAGTTTTACATAGTGCTATGATATGAAAAGCTTATGAGAAATGTTTATTTGTGTTTCTATGAAATATCATAAAAAAGAGAGATTATATTATGTTAAATTTATTATTGTGATAATTTCATTGATTGACCAAGTTCATAATAACTAAGTCTTTATGGACAAGGTGTTCAAAAAGCCTAGTCTTTTCTTGGTGAATACATGTATAGTGAAGCATGGTGAAGTGAGTGAGATGAGAATTTTTGATATGTGTTGTACTAAATAAGCATGGTATGAGGTTTTTTTACATGATAATTTATTTTATGATGTATCTGTAATGGTAGGAAGGTCTCATAGAGGTATGCTACCTAGTAGGTCTTTTTGACAGACTAGTTCTTGAACATGGATATGGATTGAAGAGGTATGATGATGATGATATAGATGTGTATGTAATTTAATGTGTGTAATTTATTGATAATATAATGTGAGAAAAGGATTTGAGTTGGTCACATGACTCTCAGAGTGATCTAAAAGGGTAAGTTCTTCATTGGTAGTCTTCTCATGGACCTAGTCTTAAGACCCAAGGTGGTATAATGAGGTGTCATGATCAGATTTGGGGGTTTGTGACATAATTTTAGAATTCATTGAAATTTAACATGATGTATCAAGTGTTTTTAACAAGTATAAGGTCTTTAATTGAAGCAAAAAGCATAAAAAGTGGATTTAAGGTCCCTTGTATGTACAAAAAGAAGAGATGATGACCCAAGAAAGAACTTTTGATGCTTGTTTACATGTGTGATAATTTCATGGGAAGCTGAAATATCAGTGATATATGTAAAAGGGTCATAAATTATTTTTCCAAGCATTAGGAGTTAGTTTTAGAATCAAAGTTTTATGAACAAACGTTAAGAAGGAAAAATAATATAAAAACCTAATAAACCCTTATAGTGACCCAATAGTGAAGATTTTGTTTTTGAGTGCTTAGAATGAAATTTTAAGGATATTTTTATGATTTTATCATGTAAAATAATCTTATACATACCTAAAGGAGGCATTGAGTGTTAAAAAGAGTGAATGGAAGATACATACAAACCCTTGTTTCTCATAATTTTTATATAGTAGGAAGGGTTGACCAGGTCAAAGAATGCAAATCATTGTAAGAATTTTTTTTATACTTGTAATTCATACCCATAATAATTTATGATCAGGTTAAAAAATTAAAAATTGCTAAAATGACCATCAAAATTGGCCTATCGCTAAAAGGTCAAATAGTGAATATAATGAGAAAACTAGGCAAGAGTGAGAATGAGATTAAGGATGGGTTTTAGTTGATTATAAATGGATCCAATTGCATAAGGTTTTTTTAACATATATAACATGTACCTTTAGGTTATATGTTATTAAAGTCATTGAAAATGTTGCAAATGTTTTTCACAAGATGTCTTATCTAGTGAAGATGATATAGTGGAGGAGTAAGTTTAAGAGTTTAAACTATATGTTCCATATTTTATATTATAAATCTATAAAGTTTTTATTATAATTTTCATAAATATGTATAAGTATCATAATTATACATCAGGATTTATTTTATATATCTACATAGATGCTAGAATGTAAGTTCACCATGATTAGTTCTCAAGACAAAATGACAGTTATAGGTATGCATGATTACGTGAAGAGTTTGAGACTATATGATAGGAGTAAGTGTATTAAATAAACATTACTATATTTTTTAGGATTTATATTACATATAAATTATTGATATAAGGTTGAGAGTCATGATATATGGAAGCCAAAATGACTTATCTAGCTGTGTAATAACTGTGAAAGAGAGGCTTAAGAAATTGATATGTAAGACCAATGATTGACACTAAAAACAATGATATATATATTGGATTATTTTATATATTTCACATAGTAACTATTAATGTGAATTATAAGCCATGAAAGTGACCTTACAAGTGCTAAATACAACATTCTTCATGACTAGGTTTTTGAAGCAATAGGCAATTTTTTGTATGTAAGTGAGTTTGATGTTATTATGTCATTTTGATCAGTTTGTAAGAGTAAAAATAAATTTTTTATGTATTATATGTTCCATGTGATATTATTAATTAATTTTGAGTCTTTTAAATTGTTTTTATATAATTTATAATGGTTAAAGATTCTTGATTATGTTTTGGAGCTTTCTGGTAGAATAGAATGAGCCTTTTGTATAAGTGTTTATAAGTATTTAGAAATTGATATAAGATGTCTAATGGATTTTATGATTACACTAATTTAGTTAATTTTTAATAAATATGTGTATTTTTCCTTTAATGTATTTATATAGGTGGTTTTAACTTCATCTTTGAAGACTGTGTTTTTGGGATATTTAGGCCTAATAGGTCTTTAAGGCTTAAAGGAGCTTTCATGAGGTAAGTGAATGATTTGTGATTCCTTGATCATGGAGGATGTTATTTCAGGTTTTAAATAAAGTTTTTTAATATTTTATGAAATTTTTGAGGTCCATATTGGCCATATTTTTTCATGTTACTCCCTGAAAAGAATAGACCTAACGCATTAGGTCTCTAAGTAGGCTTAAGAAGAGAAGGTGGTCTAAGTGAGCTCATCCAACCTAATAGTGTCCTAATTTTTATTAATTATTATTTGTAACATGTAATTAAAAATTTTATAGGTCTTAATTTAATGCATTAATGTCTTTTCTGACTAAGAGTGTGAGTGTTCTAATGACTGGTATAAGTATAAGGCATAATAGGCCTATTTGAGTAAGTAAGAGGTTGAGAGAGAAAGTGAATAAAAGGGATATTTGAGGATAAAAATTAGGAAATTTATAACTTTAAATTTACAATAATATTCTTCATGAATATCTAGTAAAATTTTTGAGTGTGATGATCAAGGTCATATGACCTAAATCTACCAAGAAGAAGGCTAGTTGAGCAAAGAGGCCTAATAGGCTACTTGATAGAGATATAAGATTTTGGAGAGGAAATTAAGGTTATCATCAAAAATTTAATGATAAATAGGTGTCCAAAGGTGATTATAGGTTTTATATGGTTGATTTGGTAATAATACACCTAGGCAGTTGGTGCCTCCTTGCAAGTTGGTGCTTGTTAAAGACTAGTTGATTGGGTTTTTAATTAGGTAGGGGTTAGAACTCCCTGTGGAGTTGGTGATTCACTAAATTTGGATATTTTAATTATAATAATATATTAAATTTATATTTTTTATTTATTTTATCCCCTTGAGGGTTTCCCACATATATTATGTGTTTTATGCTTCATGGTCTTGTGTATTCTTTTTTATACATTGGTTGATCTATGTAATTAAATGAATGCTTCATAAGTAATAAGTGTAATGAAATTATTATTTTTGAATAAATTGATTAAAACCTCCCTTATTAGTAGATGTTCTTTGAAAAAGGTAAGGAAAAAAATAAGGATCTATATTCTAAAAGGTCACTTCTTGGATATTTCTTTGGTGGACAAGTATCTCCCATACCAATGTTTGGTTCTTGTAGCTATTACAAACTAAAAAATAATCATGACTGATAGTATGGGAAAATAATGATAGGAATCTAAATTATCTCAATTAAAGTTTTCTCTCTTTATAGTTGTTTTTTGGACACCCCTATCTAATAGATTATAGATCAGATTAAGAATTTATTTAGATTATATGGAGCACACACCTAGAATACTATACCAAAAGGAAATACTCCTAAAAAACTTTTATTATCAACTCAATCTATACTAATTACTTAAACTAACAAAATTTACCAATCCTCAATAGTTATTACACATCTAAGATCAACATTAATTAATTAAAATAATTAAATTCATCCATATCATTTGCATACTTCAAAATTGTTGAGTTAATAAAAATAATGAAGTTAAACTTTTAATAACATAAAAAAGTAAGAAGAGAGAAAAACATAGTTATATGGTAATCAATGAATTGATTTCTTCTTGTATATTGATAAAAAAAATCTAAACCTTTGAAAAAGGGTTTTACATGTATATAAATGACTTGGGGAAAGGATGGACTCATCCTATAAGTGTAATAAAACTTCAACTTGCATCAAGATAACTAGAGCCTAAGTTTTAGTTAGATATAAAATTATATGTTATAACTCATAGATTACATCAGTCATGCATGTGTGCATGATGTAAGAATAAATAATTTAATTATAACATAAATATAGAAATGTTTGACTATTTTGGTTAGATAAATAAGTATTACATGCAAAATTATACAAAATTATCCTTTGACTAAGGCTAACTTGGCTCTTGTTTGGAACTAGTTATTATTTTTGTTGTAACTAAAGTGGTGATTGGAGTTATAATGGTAGGCATATTAAATTCCAAAGTTGGATTTGTAGTGGTAGGTGGAGCTAAAGTTCTAAATGAATTTGAATTAGAGGATATGGTTAGAGATGAATTGGCTAAATTGGAAGGAACTTAAGTAGTAGGTAGTGTTGAAACTAGGACATTAGGTGGAGTTTAAGCTACTAAACTAATAGGTGGTGTTGGATCAGACCTCTTAGGTGTTTATAACCACTAGCATGTTGTGATCACACTATGATCATATCCAGAAGAGAAGGCATGTTCACCCTGTTCACTTGTGTCATTGGCCTTGTATGCTCATTTTTAGTATCTTGTAAGTTTACCTTAAAATATTGTACTTTAATGGCTTTATTCCTATCTGAACTCATATTTTCTTTAATATATTCTAAATTTAATCCTTTTAAAATCTATTTGAATTTGTATGAATCTTATTGTAGCATTTGGTTAAATATAGATCTAGCTACTAACTTCCTAGTGATATCCCATATAGGTGTCAATTATAGCTCATTTAAAATTTGCATTTCATGATTCTCTTATCTAGTGATATTTTAAACCAAAACATCAACATCATTTACCAATTCTTGGGCTTCTTGAGTCCTAATGACTACTAGATTTATTGTATTTTTTCCTCAAATCGGGGTCATCAGATTCAAATGGTTGAATGCCTTATTAGTAGTATACAAGACCAAAAAATTCAATATGTTCTCATCTTCCTTACAAACCTTAAACAATTTAGTTATTGTGGTTACATTGGGATCCAATTATTCTCTCAAACATTGAAAAGTATATAATATCTCATATAATCTCAATGCTACACTTTGGACATTTTGTTCTATCATAGAGGGAGCATGGGTTATTTGTTGTTCCTTGAGGGCTTGCAACTCTTCTTCAAAATATTTTATTGATTTTTTTGTGCCCTAATGAATGGATAATATTATTATAGTGTGGGTCTCTATGTAGGACTTAAAGTCATCAATATAGTGGGACTAACCCTTCTTTCTATTTTATCTCTTTGATAGAGAGTAGATTTCATCTCTTTCTTCCAAAATTAGAACTCAACCAATGTTATCTTCTATATTCCTCTTATTTACCCTTTGAATAGAGCTAGTTGATTTATAAAAGAGAAATCTCATAGTTGTAATCTCAGTGATTTTCAAGTTTGGCCTCTTAGAAGTTGATGTTTCTAATTTTTTGGCCTAATCTAGAAGAGTCAACTTTGATGGATATAGTGGTTTTTCCTCTATTTAATTATATTATATAGGCTCAGTCTTAGGGGATAGCTTAGGCATTGAAGGCCATATTCTTTTCGACTAGTCTACATTACATAAATGTGGCATGGGATAAATAATGTAGACTAGTTTCTTCTTGCAAGATCTTTTGGTGGCTACCACTATTGTGGTCTGTACTTTTTGTGATGAGGGCATTGGTGATCCCAATTGAGTGGAAGAAGCTAACACTTGGTTGAGGGGATGACTAGTGATAATAGAAGAAAATGTGGAGAATAATGGAGAAATTTTATAAATAATTGTGAAAAGAGGTCCAAAAGGAGATGATAACACATGAGGAAAAGAAGAAAGTATTGGTAAATAAAAAGTAGAGACAACTGGCAATGAGATTATAAGAGAATGGCCTTTAGGGGTAGTAGATAGATCACCCTTACCTAATTGTTTACCAATAATGGGTGAATTTCCTTTTAATCCTCATAATATCATAACCTTAGCTTGATATATCTCCTCTTCATCCACCTCATGGCTTATCTCACCCACAATTGAAGGTTGTGTCTGCTTTCTTGGTTTCTCTATGGATGGTGTCTATAATGTTTCTACTTTGGATTTTATTTTATAATAAATTATTGTCTTTTTTACTTGAGTAGTCATTTGTTGGGTAGGAAGGGGAAGAGTCATACTAGATATTATGGTTTCTAAATATACCATAACATGTGCAATATCTTCATCATAAGAGGACTCCAAACAAGTTATTTACTCATCTCCCCCAATAGTGTTATCCTTCACTTGAATTAGTTATTCTACTAGTTCTTGTTTCACCTTCACTAGTTTAACAGTGGTGATTTAAACATGAGGAGTCTACATTTCATATTACACATCAGTAGATAATGCCTCCCCTACACCTTAGTCTTTGTCTTTCTCTAAAGTTTTCATCATAGTAGGTGGTTTTTTGGGGACTTTACTTTGATCTTGTGGCTATTGTAAGGGTCTATTATTCCAAAAATTCAAAAATGTCCATCCCTTCATGGTAGGACCCTAAATTTTTGTTGGATAAGTATAAGGGAAGGATATACTTGGATTACTATAAACAATTCCTCACTCATGCCAACATTCATATCCCTTTCATTGACTTATGCATCATATCTTTCATTGAGGAATAAGAAGTCATGATCAAAAGGATCATGCTTATATGGGATGCCCAGATTATAAACTTTTTATTGGACTTTCCTGTGGGGATTCCAATCCCTATGTAGTAGAGTAGATAAGGCATAATCCTTACTTATACTACCAACCTTTCTTAAATGTATTCATTATTTGTATTTCATCCTCTAAATTATGAGATGGGATCCATGGAAGCTTCTCTTTTTTCTCTTAGTCAAGTCCTCATCTATCTCATTCCATAACTAATATGCAATCTCTTTATTAGTAACTTTCTCTAAGATAAATTTGGGGAGGCAAAGGGGGTTGACCTTGTGTCTAATAACCATGATAAAAATTTAGTTTGGGTATAGCCAATAATCACCTAAATACATGAGTATATTGTCAATGTTATTAGTTATCATAGCTAGAGGTTCACCATGAATTTTCATCTATACTTGAAGATACAAATCCTTTACAATTCTAGACATGTTCTTCACACATGCATACATGTGGATGAATGAGTAAAAGTCACAGATTCTATTCTTTATGTAATTGGGGTTTAGATTCCATAAATCCCCATTGTATCTCTATATATTCCCCATAATTTCATCCAAAATATATGACATAATGTATAGGTTCCCACCTTGTGGCCTCCTTTCCTTATGTAACATCAATTATTGTAGGTAAATATTGATAATATCCCCCAATGCATAGGTATGATATGAGATGATAAATTAATTTATTAGTGGTACCCACTCTAAATGAAGGAATTAGATGCCTAGGTGGCCAAATAAATGGTTTAAAAATGTCATTCCAATGCATATTCCTATCTAAAACCTACCAATGGACATAGGGTTCTTGGTGGCTCTCCCATAAGAGGCTAATTTTTCACTACTTATTCTGTGTTATTTTTATTATTCCAATTAACCACACTTAAAATCAAAGGTATCATATAGAATGTGTAAGCATAAATGCCTCATCAAGGCATCACCAAATATGAATGTAATGATAGTGTTATTGTTGATATAATGTAGGAAACCACCATCTACAATTATCCCTTTGAAGAATAGGTTTCACATTAAGTCAATGTATGGCATGAATTATAGATTAATAACTACATAATGGAGTTCTTAGCATTTAAAGGGTAGTAAATTAGCTTCAACTTGTTTTTATTTTGTAGATATGTCTTTCTTGAAATTGAATGGGTTGATGTTATCTATGACCTCCCAAAAATTTAAGTAATGGGCATAGAGACCCTCAAACACTTTTACATCAAAAATTATATCTAGGTATTCTATAGAATCCTTGATGGAAAAAATGGATGGCACTAAGTATCCCTTGTAGGCTCTAGATGAAGATGTCATTATTGGTTCTAAGTGCTAGTAGGATTTAAGATCTTAATAATGGTGGCTTGGCACTTTGTTATGTAAATTGTATATTGTTTGAATGTAGATAGGGCTTTGTAATCATAGAAAGAAATATACGCTTAAATTTTATGGAAATTAAGGGATGTGAGTTTGGTTAGTGGATCAATGTTATAAGTTATTAACATTAATTTTTACTTCACGCACCATTAATATCCAACATCTACAATCTCATCACCTTCATTTAATTTTAACTTGCCACCTAAGCTTAGTGATCATGACACGTAGCATGGTTACTCATTCGAGAGTACCATGGCACTATTATTTTTTACACTTATCACTATGTCATTTATTTGATAGTTGGTATTCACATTAACATTGAATCATGACTTTGTGAGCCTAGATTCTTGAAGATAAAAATGTTCTTTAGAGAGTTTTTTGAGAGTTTTCACAAAAGCCAAGGTGCTAAAACTTTTCCTCAAAGACCAAAATGTTGTTCAGAAAGATTTTTTGGAGGAATATTTTGAAGACCAAAACTTCCTAAAGACCAGAGTTTAAAAAATAAAAGCCACCACATAAGAGGTGCCAAAAAAATATCTAAAAGAATGTTCATGATTGAATGTTCTTGACTAGAACAATACCTAAAAGAAAGTTCTTAACTTAAATTTCTTAACCAAATGTTCTCTAAGACCAAAATATTCTGAAGGTTGAAGTTTTGAACATAATTTCTTGAAGAAAAGCTTTTAAGAACAAAATCATCGAAGACTAAAATGTTCTAGAAGACTCAAAATGTCCATAATTCCTCATAAGTGAATCTAAATAAATGAACCCACAGAAATAAATCTAAATACCTGATATACATAATGAATTTCCAAAATTTCCTTTAATAGATTCGTTTGAAAAAGTCTTTATAGTAGAAATGGGGTGTAAAAGAAAAAAGGTTTACCCAAAGTGATTTAATGCTAAAAATATCCAATTACCATAGATATTATAACCAAAAAACACATTCATAACCCAAATAATAAACAATCCTTTAAAAGGGGGGATCCCCATTTTTCCATAGAAAATGTAGGGTGGGGTGTTTTGAATACAATAAATGATGACTCACAGGGGTGAATAGTCTTGAGTTTCAAGAACCCAAAATCTAAAATTTTCCAATCCCAATATCAATCATGAACAATACTAAAAAATAAATGATTATCTCAAAAATATGAAAGATACTTCTCATAACTCCATATAACATACTTACATTATCCTTACCTTGGACTAGTGTGTGTCAAAGTGATATCTTCTATTCCTTATCAAAGGTTTAGAAAAAACATGGGATGAGATATAGGTTAAATTATGATTGGACATTAATTTATAAAATTTCAAAGAGATTAGGTATTTCTATACTACCAACTAGACATCCATAACCTTGATAGAAATACCTTTGATCACCCTTCCTTCCTCCCATGATGTGTGATACATTTATTCTATTTCATCATATAGGATTTTAATCCTTTTTTATTTTATTTTTAATATTATATATTATACCTCTTTTATCATTTTTTATTTTTAATATAATAAAGAAGAAGGTGACCACCTTGAGCCAGTGTTGGTATAATTGGGTTCATTGCAATGTCCCTGTCAACTTTAATCACATCAATAGTTATCAACTCAAACAAGTATTATCATTTAATGTGCATTTAATCTAAGGAGATCATAAAATATTTATAAATTTTCATGGAATTGTGGGAGTATCTTTTATATACATAGTGAAATCACCTGCTTCTTAACATCATTATGATTAACTCTCTCATTGTTTACCCAGACTGGAAATTCTAATGTACAAGGTATAACTCCATCGATTCAAGTTAGATTAAAAACACACATGTGGTTGTTTGATTATACTAGGAGTGGTCAATTATATTTACATGAAATAAAAAGGAAGACTATTTTATAAAGTGAGAAACTAGCTAAAATAAACCATTAGACTAAGCAAAGACAAATGCAAAAATCAAGAACAACTAATCTTGAAAGTGTAAACTATTCTAATGAAAGCAAATGATTGAAAGTTTGAAACTATATAATAAATAAAATATAACCTACCCCTACCTGTACCATAACATCTGCTATTACTTAGAAACATATCCATATGGATTAACCATGAATTAATGATTCAAAAACTATTCATTGATTGGATATGTCAATTTGTAACCTCAAAGGTCCTTCAAATGGAAAATAATATTACCCAAGATCTCAAATATATGAATAGTTACTATCCATAGTGGGGTGAAATTTTAAATCTATCCTCTATTTTCATGGGATTCTCCCATAGAAACATCATGTTATATATCTTGAATGTTTTATATTTTTCTCCCTTATTGAACCATCTTTTAACTACATCTTGATGCCTATTGAAGTTTTATAGAGCTTTTGTCCTAAATTCTTCCATTTTTATAATATACATCAATATAGACTCAATACTCTCATTGGGTTCCATGTATTCTTATATGAATTGATATGTTAGAAAGTTCAACATGATTAGGAACACTAGTTATTTCCCATAGAACAATAGATATGGTGAGAATTTAAGTGTTTGCTTATTCTAAGTTTGGTCTACTCAAAGGATGTATTTTAGTAAGATATGACACTCTCTAGGCTTATCCATAATATATTTATCAATAGCATCAATGAGGTTATTGTTGGTTGATTCAGCCAGTCCATTCCCTTGTATGTAGTGATTGGAGGATGATCTAATTATGACTCAACTATCATGGGATCATTCTATAAACTCAACTAATTGAAATTTTAGCTGATTATCACAAACCAAGGAAATAGGAGTACCAATCTTGGTTGTGATATGTTATTCAAGTAAACTAATCACATCTTGTGCTCTTGAATTCTTAGTGGTTTTTTCCTTAGTCCATTTGGTACAAAAATATATAGCAACGAGCATAAATGTGTGCCCATTTTAAGAGTTTGAATTTATAACACTAATGAAATCTAAGCCCCATTGGGTGAATGGCTTACCATTAGTCATAATATCCATGGGAATTATTGTGTGCACTTTTATTTTCACCAAGACATGACATTCATGGCACATTTATACACAGGAGTGAGCATCCTTGAAGACTATTGTCCAATAATATCCCATTCTAAGTATTTTATGGGTTGTGTTATTACCAAGTAGATAGCCACTACCAATATTATAATGTATATTTTCCATAATCTCTTGGTCTTATTTGCATGAGACACTTTTTAAATATATGCCTTCATAGTTATTCATATAGAGGATTCCCTTCTTGATCATGTAATAAGCAACTTTGAGCATTAAGCCTATTTTTCTCTATCTTAAGTTCTTGGGGACATGTTATAGTGAGTAAGATATAAATAATACTTAAATATCAATCCTCTTTTAAAACCTGTGTTTGGAAAACTTCTTCGATGGTGATGTATGGGTTTGATTTAATCATGAACTAAAAAATTTCACATTCTCTGATGATCTTAGAAAGTTTGATCTGAATATCAAACCCTTGAAATTTTGTCATCCATTTACCCCTACGCTCACCCAAACTAATATGTCCTAGTGTAAGCTTGATAACAAGATCTCATACAATAGTAATGCTCTTGTTCCTAAGGATGTGATGTTTAAAATTATTAACTACTTTGACAAGAGAAAAGATATTTTTGTCAATCAAGGAGTATTTAAGCTTCACGCCATTTAAGCTAGTGCTCATAAAAGATATAGAGTGTTCACTTTATTCCTTATTTTATGTAAGTACAACAATAATGGTATTATATAAATTAAATGAATATAGGAAGAAGTATATAGTAATGTCTTGGATGAATAACATTAGGGCCTATGATATAGCCTTATTAATTTATTAGAAGGACTTCTTATCTTTAGGTGTCCATTCTACTTTGGCATCTTATTTGAGCATTGAGTTCAAGGGTCTAACAATCTATACAAATACTAATATGAATTTTCTCACAAAATTAATCTTCCCAAAGGAATTGAGTTATTTTTTGTTGTTTAGAAACATTATTTTTTAAATTCCTTAAATTTTGTCTAGGTCAATGGTGATCCCTTATTTGGTAATAATGTGGCCTATCAACTTGTCTTCATGAATGCAAAATATGCTCTTTTTAGGGTTTAATGAGATACCAAATTTCCTAAATCTATAAAAAATAGACTAAATATGATAGATATGATCAGCCCTATCATTACAAAAACTAGTGAGGTCATCCATGAATATAATTATGCATTTGCCTATCAGTCCCTAGAATATGTGATCCATCACTCTTTAAAAACTAGTTATAGTGTTCATCATCCCATAAGGCATTCACTTATAGGAATAAGTTATCCATTTTGTAGTAAATGAAGTTTTAATTATATCCTCTAATTTTAATAATACTTGATTATATCCTAAAACTTCATTTAAGAAAGACATCCTTCCATAACCAGTCAGAGTTTGTATCACTTCATCTAATAAGGGAAGGGGATAGTTGTCTTTTCAAGAAGCTTTATAAAGGTTACTAAATTTGATGCATAGTATAATTTTTCCACTCTTTTTCTTGACTTGGACTAGATTAGATAGCCAAGTTGAATTCTTGATACGAAAAACTATCTAGGCACTTAAAATCTTCTCTACTTCCTTTTATATTAATGCTTCTAAAATAGGATTAACTGCTCTTTAACTCTGTCTAAATGGTTTATGATTTGTCTTGAATGGAATTGTATGGGTGATGACTTTAGGATTAAATATCCTCAAGTCATCATACATACATACATACATACATACATAAAATTACACCTTTGTATCTAATAATCAATTCCTTAACCCATTACCTTTCATCTAGAGTGAATCTTAAGCTAATATTGATGAGGTGTGCATTCCTTTCACCACCTCAATTTTTTGAGCTCAACTTGGATTCATTAACCTTGACCTACCTTTATTGTTATTCTTAAAGATCCATATCAAAATATATTTCCAAGGTGATCATCCCCAATGGGATATGATTTTCCTTCAGTTGGATGACATCCTCTTCATCCAAATCTTTGTGATACCTATGGCTTATTTATTCATCATCAATCATCTAGGACTTAAACTATATTGAATTGTTTATAAAATGGATGATATGTTGATCATCAACAAAAACATGAAAATTTTCAATATTTTTTGGCACTAATGGACAAGGTACCAATTTAATGGATAAATTTTATTCTTTTGACTCCTATAGGGGTGCCAAATTTTCTGCTAAAGTGGCTAGTGAATCAATATCTTGATTTTATTCTCTTGGAATGAACACTATATTGAAAGCATAAAATGACTTGATTAAATCCTAGTATTTATGATTGTATTTCTTCAAATATGAAAATTTACATTGATATTTATTCTTGACCTGGTTAATCACTAGTTATGAGTCTCTAAAAACTAGTAGTTCCTTGATGTTTTTCTTAAGGGAAAATTACAATCCCAAAATCAAGGCTTCATACTCTACTATGTTATTGGTACATGGGAATTGGAGCCTGTATGTTACTAAGTATTTATTTCTTTATGGATTAACCAATTTCATACTAACACCTAATCCTTGATTTGATCTCACTCTATCAAAATGGAGAATTAAAAATTAGGAAGGTCCCTACACTTATTCCTATGGTTCATGCTTCATAGTAAATGTATAAACTCTAAGACTAAAAGACATATAAATTAATTCTTCATTAGCAATGTTGTAATTTCTAATAATATGTTGCATCCTTGGCTCTCAATTGATCTTGATTTAGTTGTAAATACCCTATATGGTAGCCAAATGTGAGAGAAATATATGGAAATATATCTAATGAGTGTCTTAAAATAGTCTCTAATCAATAGTAGCTCATACCCTTCAAAAATATCAACTACCAATATGTCAATAATCATTTGGACTTAACATTCTAATGCAACTTAGATTATAAAATAATTAAGTTCTCCTATCATAGGCACTATTTTTTTATCCATCTATGAAATATTCCTCTTGGATGGACTTGGGATAAAACCAAACTTATGGAAAATGGAGGTTAACATCACAATTACTAGAACTCCAAAATCTACCAAACAATAATGTATATTATTTCTAAATATAAAAATGGTTAGAAAGAATATGGAGACCTCAAGATTTATTTTGTATATAACAATTATGTTAACAATTTTTGTCTTTTATACAATAGACTTGCTTGTGATAGATTTCCATAAGATCTCCTTTTGCTCAATGATTTGTGCTATTTCATGAAGAGTGATATTGGCCTTGATATTATTCATATTTTCAACAATTTTATGTTCTCATTTGTTATTTTCTTCTCTATGTTAAGGCTATTTATTCCATTTTGGAGGAGGGTTATTGTCTGCTTTAGGATTCAGGGGAAATATTTTGTTATTAGGAGTAAAAGTGGTAAGAGGATATTTGTTCCTTAGATTGTAATTATTATTATTAAACTACTGAATCACTTACACTTCATTACAATTGTCCTCTAGAACTGTGTCATCTTCACTAAGGAAGGGAAACTTGTAAGTTTCCAAGACCATAGATAAATTTGATGAGCTAAATTCATTAGGGAGATATAGAGGATTCATTATTTGATCATATTCAATCATTTCCATTTGAAATATTTGAAAGGATACACATAACTATGCATATTCCAATTCCCTATGACGTGATGTGTTATGACCTCTACACCAATTACACAAAGCTATCTCCATGATATTAATTTATGGTAGATTAATGGGTTGTTGTTGTTTTATTGTAATTATGGGTCTATTGAAAGACAGATTGTATCTTGGGAAGCCAAAATTCTAATTCTAATTATGATTCAAGGTATTACCCATCCTTTTTTGCATATTCAAAAATTTAGTGCTTAACCGTTCTATCATACTTTGTATAGAATCTTATACAACTTTGGTGGAGTTAGAATCCTGAGTGATTGTTATGTTGGTGTGATCTAGATGTTAATTTTTCTATTTATACTGATGCCCATTCCTTTGTGCTTAATTGTTCATGAAATTATAATTCATATTTGTTTCTTTTTGTGATATGAGAGGCATAGTGTACAATTGATTTTGGTTGAATGCAAGGACATTTAGATTAGCATGTGATATTAGAATGTAATATGTAAATACATTATTAAATGTTTCCCCCATAAATTCTAAGGATTGAACTAAAAATTGAGATAATTTTTAATACTAACATCTCCTTTATACACCAACACTAAAATATTAGTTATGGCACCTCTCCATAAAAACATTAAAATGATGGGGTCTATAGAATTTTTATATATATCAAGTGTTAGATATATGTCTAGATTATACATGAAATTTAGCTAAGTGTACATATTTTTAAATCTTGTATTGAAGGCATAGATTAACTCATTTGGATCCCTCTTCATGTTAGTGGAATTTTGATACACTAGAATTGGATTAGTAACCTATTCAAACTATGTAAGAAAAGTATTTTGGATTTCATTCCATGTTGTGATAGAACTTTCCTGAAATTTAAGATACCAATCATAAGTATAATATTGTAGAGTAAATGGAAAAATACCACATGCAACATCCTCATTGGTGGCATTCATTAATCTCAAAGTAGCCTTGAAATATTTGTTGTGTTGTTCTACTATACTCCCACTTGGGGGGGGGGAAGGTAGTTAGGTATTTATTTGAGTTTTTTGGTAGATCATGTTGGTCTCTAAAGATGGTAATAATAGATCCAACTAACTAAATTTGAGCCATAGGATGATTAATAAGTGGGATGTTTCTTATTAGGGAAGGTATCCTGGTTTAATGTACCTTAAGGATGATAGGTACTATTATAGGCCTCATATGATGTGACAAACGTGAAACAAAAAGTATAGCTTAGAATATAGACCTTATTACTCTCTTATGTGTTTCTAATGTAACTCTATGTAGTGATTAACCTCTACTATTGAGAAAACACACAAGTGTACCCTCCTTCTAGTGCCATATTTTTGTTTCTATTGATGTGGGTTTTATACACACCTAAAAAGAATGAAAGAGGTAACCTATAATGTTTTAGGATCTCTATGGAAATAGAGTTCCACTCTAGGGCATGATTTTTAGGTGTGTGGTTAAAACAACTAGATGGTGGAATAACAGGTTGAGCATATAGGTTGTTTAACTAGGTTTATGGATAGATATATGAAATCTAATAGAAACTAATCAATAAATTTGTTGGATGGATGGAGAGTTACTCTATGGTGGGTATATATTAAATAAACTCAAATGAGGGGAAAGGTAAGGCATAAAATAAGGTTTTATGTTCTTGAAATGTCATTTATTTTTTCTCTGGTGGACAAGTATCTCCAATACCAATGTTTGCTACTTATAGCTATTTCACACTCATGATAAATCATAATTATTAGTATAGGAAAATAAGTATAGGAAGATCAATGATCTCAACAAGATATTGTTATCCTTATATTTTTTGTTGAACACCCTTATCTGAGATATTACAACTCAGACTAGGAAGTTATATAGAATAGCTAAAACACACACCTAAAAGAATATACCAAAAATAAATACTCCTACACACCTCTAATTATCAACTCAATTTATAATAATTACTTAAACTAACAAAATATACCAATCTTTAATAGTTTTTTCACATATAAGATCAACATTCATCAATTCAGATTCATCCATAGAATTAGCACACCTCAAATTATTATGTTGATATAGACAATGAAGCTAAAATTTAATAACATAGAAAAAGAAGAAAAGAGAACAAACACAGTTGCATGATAATCAACAAATTAATTTCTTCCTATATATTGATGAAAAAATCCAACCCTTTGAAAGAGGATACATGTATATAAATGACTTAGGGAAGGGGTTGCCTCATCCTCTGAGTGTAGCAAAACTTCAAATTATATCATTGTAATTAGAGCTTAAGTTTTTTTTAGATACAAAATTTTATGTTATAATTAATAAATTACATTAGTCATGCATGTGTACATGCTAGAAGAAAAATCAATTTAATTATAACATAAATATAACAATGTTTAACTAGTCATGATTAGCTAAATAGGTATTACATACAAAATTATAAAAAAAATAGTATTTGATTAATGTTAATTTGTCTCTTGATTGGCACTACTTGTTGTGGTTAGATGTAAAGTGGTGATTGGAGTTGAAGTGGTAGGTGTATTGGAGGCTGAAGTTGGAGTTGTAGTAGTAGGTATAACTAAAGTTGTAACTAGAGTTGAACTGGAAGTTGTGGCTAGAGCTAAATGAGAAGGAACTAAAGTGGTAGGTATTATTGAAAATAGGACATTAGGTAGAGTATAAGTTTCTAAACTAGTAGGTGGTGCTAGAATAGATTTCTTCTTAACATCCAACTCCTAATAGTGTTTATATCCACTAGCATGTCGTGCCTACACTATGTTCATATCTAGAAGATAAGGTCTGTTCACCCTATCCAATTGTGCCATCGACCTCGCATGCTCAATTTTGGTAACTCATAAGCCTACCCAAAAAACTTATACTTTAGTGACCTTCTTCCTATATGAACTCATATTTACTTTAATATCTTCTAAATTTAATCCTTGTAAACTCTACTTGAAATTATCTAAAGCTTTCTATAAGATTTGGTCAAAATATACCTAGATACTAACCTCTTAGTGTTATCCCATGCACATGTTAATTATATCTCTTTCAAAATTTTCATTATATACTTATCATGTTTTTTGATCTTTGTAATCAAAGCATCAACAACATTTACCCATTCCTAGGCCTCTTGAGTCCTAATGACTACTAGATTTAGTGTATTTGCTACCTCAAATGGGAGTAATCAATTTTAAATGGATGAATGACTTATGAGTAGTATACAAGACATAAATATTTAATTTTTTCTCATATTGATTGAGAACCTTAAATAATTTAGTTATTATGGTTGCTTGGAGAGCCAATTATGCTCTTAAATAATGATTAAATCTAATATCTCATATAATCTCATTGTTGTACTTTAGACATCTTATTATATCATATAGGTATCATAGATTACCTATTATTGTTCATTGAGGGTCTCCATCTCTTATTATAATTATTTTATTTCCTTCTTTATGCCTTTATGAATGGATAACATTTATCTAGTGTGGGTCCCCATGTAGGACATAAAGTCCTTAATATAAGGGGAATGACCCTTATTTTTATCTTGTCTCTTTGAAAGAGAGTAGATTTCCTCTCTTTATTCCAAAATTAGAAATTATTGAATGTTATCTTCTATCTTCCTCTTCCTCACCCTTTACATAGAGCCAACTGATTTATCAAAAAATGAGCTCATATTAGGCATCTAGGTGATATTCAAGTTTGGCCTCTTAAAATCTAATGCTCTTAATTCCTTGTACCAATCTAAAAGAGTCAAAATGATGGATCTAGTGGTTTTGCCTCTATTTGATTATGTTATTTAGGATTATTCTTAAGGTATAGCTTGGTCATTAAAGGCCATATTATTTTAGACCATTCTACATTACCGAGATGTGGCATGGGATGAACAATGCAGATTGGTTTCTTATTGAAACCCTGTTTGCTCGTCACCACTTATGTGGTCCACACTACTCTTGATGAGGGAATTGGTGAGCCAAATTGAGTGGAAGAATATAAAACTTGTGTGAGGGGATGATTAGTGATAGTGGAAGTAGATGTGGATACTAATGGATCAATTATAGAAACAATTGTGAAAATAGGTCTAAAAGGAGATGATGACATGGGAAGAAAAGAAGAGATAATTGGAAAATAAAAAGTAGAGAAAATTGGCAATGAGATTATAGAGGAGTGGAATTTGGGGGTAGTAGATAGAGAACCCTTACTATATTGGTCACCATTAAGGGGTTCCTTTTATTTTAATCCTTGAATGTTTATAACCTTATATTGATGTAGCTCCTCTCCATCCACCTCATGGCTTAGATCACCCTTAATTGAAGGTTATGCCTTATCACTTGGTTTATATATGGATGGTTTCTATGGCTTTTTTGCCTTAGATTTTCTTTTATAATAAATTTTTATCTTCCCTACCTAAGGAGCAATCACTTGTGGGTAGGAATGGGAAGACTCATAATAGATGTTATGGTTATTGAAGATGACATAATAGGTGCAATCTTTTCCTCATCATATGATTATAAATAAATGACTTCCTCCTCTCCCATAATAGTGTTTTCCTTCACATAAATTAATTATTATACTGGTTCATGTTTCACATTCCTTAGTTCAATAGTGGATTTCAAATTAAAGAGTCTGCTCTTCCTCTTTCACATCAATAACTGATGTCTCCCCTACACCTTGTTCTTACTCTTACTCTGGAGCTATTATCATATTAGGTGGATTTTTGGGGTGCTATATTTTATCTTACGTATGATATAAGTGTTCAATCCTACTATGTAATGAGAATATTCAAAAATGTCTTCTATAAGTGTTAAATATTCTTATTTATGAGAATAACTATTGATTACATTGATTCAATCCTAACCCCTCACCATAAAACATCTTAAATATTTTGTAGTATTCAAGACACTTCACCATCTAGTCTCATAGAATTGGGGCATGTGAAACCAAAAGATCATACAAGAATCACCTCTAAAAACATAAATTATCCAAACCTCTCATACAATTGATAACGTATACTCTTTCCCCAACCTCTATACCTCAAGTAAGCATCCTTCAAAATTCAAATAGTATTTCTTCTACTAAACCACATAAAATGCTTCAATAAATAACCACATCACCTAATATCAAACAACATAAGCCAAAAGTGACTTATCAACATAGGTTTCACTATGCATCCAACCTCATTTCAATGTATTTATTACAAAATTACACACATTTATCCAATAATACTCTAATGCGTTATGACAAATGAGATCCTATCATTGCAATTTACCATCTTCCATACCAAATTCCTTTCTTATAACTTATGATAACTTATCCTCTCCCTCATAATCAACTAATGCAATTATTATTTGAAATGAGTACCCCTTATTCTCCATCCACAGGGAAAGAAGCTAACTTATCTAGATCTAAAGATAACATTCTCCAATAGTATGAAGAAATGTCCATCCATGTTGATGAAATAGTTTACACCTCTCTCTCACTCAAGTTTCATATCTCTTCTATGATTCTCAATGAGATATTTCTTCCACATAAATCTATATATACCATTCATATTGAGATACCTATTCCTTGTATTCAATATACAACATAAGAGGTACTGCATGAGCATCAATATTATTCTACCATGCCTAATTTTTCAATAGAGATGATATGGAAGGAAGTATTTTCATGAATTTATATTAAGATTAATGAAACTTTGACTAATGTCATAATTTAGCTGCATAGGGATGTGTTAGATATTATGGATGATATTTGTGGTCAGATCTGTTAGTATTTTTTAACACAACATGACATTTTATCACATTATTTATCTTTATATTACATGATTTGGATCAGATTTTTGATTCATTTATATATATTATATTTTATACTATTTGTCAACATGATTTCACTTATCTTTTTTCCCTTAACCATTCTATTTTTCTTTGCGTATTTTACATGGTTTCATTAGCTTTAGCTTTATCTTATGGCTTATTCTATTTTTTTATGGCTTTAAACTTATGCTTATCATTTCAAAATTTTCACATAAATTCCTTTATCTTCTCTTTGAGGATTGTTTATTACTTTCAACTCAATTAAAGATAATTATTATTTTGACATTTTGTTACAAACCCTACATTCCCTTAGTATTCTATTTTCAGCATATGATTATTTATCAAACATTAATTCTCATTGTAGTACTTATATATATCGATCTATTAGATCTCCATTTTCCCCTTATTTATTTTTCACATAGTAAGCATACATACAGTTGAAACTTGAGATTACATACTAGGTAATAGGTATGCCTAAGTTGTTTAGTCACTCATATCTCTGGTTACTTAGTCTCGTATAACCAAAGTATAAATCTCATTCATGTGTATCACTTTTATCACCTAGGATGGTTATTACAAATTCATAGGTAGGAAGAATCACAAAACCCATCAAAGGGTTAAAATCCAAATTATTTAAAAAAGGCAATGATAAAAAATAATTAATAATATAAAAGTCTAATCACACCAAAAGATGTGATTTCCTATTTTTATCACATCTCCTTTTCCAAATCAAATATTGAACTCCACAGTTGGCCTCATGATAGAGCCAAGGTCCATTGGGGTATGGTAGGCTAGTAGATTGGGATAGGAGAATAAAAAGATCTATAGTTCTACATATTTTCTCACACAAGTACTCAATCTTCATAGTAGATCGACAACTATATAAGGGGTCATGAGGAATGGGAAATATGTTCTAGGAAGGTACACCCATTTTAATTTCTTTATTTATATCAATTTCACTATTTGATCTTAGTATTCCACCTATTTGCCTATATATTTTTATGCTTATTTTGAGTAAGTATCCCCTATATTTTGATGTTTGTTAGAATCTTAGTGTTTTTCTTCTTACCTAGTATACCTCATGTTTACTAAGGTTTTATTATAAACACTTATCTCTTTCTTTTTGTAATCCTTATTTCATTACAATAGTCCTAATATTTCCACTTGATGACTATTATTCTGTTAGTTGATCATACCCTTAGGGTTTCCCTTTGTGAGTTGTAGTAGAAGAACTTGGATAGGACTAGACATTCCTCCCAAAATATTTCCTTATTTTCCCCCTTATTACCATTCACCTTGTTTGTGTTCTCCTTATGAGTTGTATTATAAGACCTTGGATAGGACCAAAAATTCCTCACAAATTAGTTCATTAAATCCCATTAATTTATTCTGACATTAGTAGTGAACTTATTGGTTTTCCCTTTGTGATTTTTAGTAGAAGACCATGGATAGGACTATACAATCCTCACAAAACATTCCCATAAATTTTCATACTATGACCACATCATAATAATAACCTATCAATATTACATGCTTCAAATTTGATATAATTTGTTTTACATTATGATTTACATGTCCTTTATATACTTCCCTTATTAATTTAGTATGTTTTATGCTTACTTCATAAAAATTTCACTTTATCTTCTTATTTCATGATTGTGTGTATTTTTACAACCATTTTATTAAATTTTTCATACTTCACATGTTGATTTAGTATGATTGATTAAATTTATTTTATTTTTTTCATACCATTTGTTATATCATGTTTTTGACTTTATAAATAAAAACCATACTTACCATCTTGATTTAGTATGACTTATATTTCTTTTATTTTGGTGCAATCTACTTATACATGGTTCTAAACATTTTTTACTTTTACTTTACCATTTTGGTTTACTATATTTATTCATCTTTTATTTTTACACATTTCTCATCATGATCTAGTGCATATTACATTTTATGATTATTTATATACTTTTCTAAATCATATTATTCTATTTTTAACCATGAATATGTGTCACATAATATGATAAAATAAAAACACACATTATATATTTACTATATCATATAAAAAAACATGTGCTAGAAAGGAAATACATCTATACATCCATTAATAACATCTGTACAACTCATAGATAAAGAAATATCAATATCAATATATAACATGATCTTTATACAACATAATACAAGTACAAATATAATGTATACATCTCTAATTTTATGTTGTATAATATATATCTAGTAGATGAGCCACACTAACCATAGATGCATATGACTGACCCTTGTAAATAGTCTACTATAAAGAGCTAGTCTAGGATCTTAGACCATCAACTTATCCCTATAGAATCGCCACCTAAGAATGCACATGTCTAATATCTATCATAGTATCCATATTGACAACTTACTCTTGGGCTAATGCCTATCAGGTTTGTGCCTATCCATATCCAACTCTAGGAGGTAGTTATAGCCCATTACCTCATGTCTCTAGCTACCTATATGCCTCTCTAACAAATTGAAACTAGCTAACATATGCTAGGGAATATGGTACCATAGGGTCCTCCATAGTAGTATTATTAAGATGCCCTAACACCCCATCCAAAATCCTCTTTGAACATATATAAAAAAAAAACCAAATATACATTAAATATCATATGTATATATATCCATACCAAGTAAATAAACAACTATGTAATTAGTCATATGTCAAAAACATAAAACTTAAAGCATTACCTACCAATACTAGTGTCACCAACCATGGTCTCCCCATCAACCTAACCACTAATAACCTACACTATAGGATACCTATGCACAAATAAAAATCTTAGAGATACCACTTATACACATCATGTTCCTATCCTCATATATCTCTCTATATACCAATTGTGTCTAGCCTCTACCATGGGATATCCATGTGTGACTGTTATCTCTTATGTCCTCTCCCTTTGATGGTGCCTCTATCTCTTTGGTGCCCATGGTAAAATCTATAGTCCATGTTATGGTTCCATAGTATCTTCAACTACATCCTTACCCTCTACAACCAACACTATCATATTATTTGTCTCTATCATATCCATCCTCTACTACTACACCTAACCTACCTAAAGTCTCAATCAATAAGGCTTAATGATAGGTATTTCTATATATACCCTTGTACCCACTCTACCTTTAGGCTCTTTAGTATGTCATACCCAATAAGTAGTCACTATTAGGGGAGGCACTAGGTGTTGTAAACCCATATATCTAGGTATACAAGATATATGATGTGGCTCCACCCATGAGGTATAATTCCCAATAATGCACATGTGTGCCAATATAGTAGCCATAGTAGCCCATGTTGACAAATTGGATATAATATCCATATAGGGATACCATAAAATATACCTAAGAGGAACTATTTATAAGTTTGGGGCATGAGGTACAACACATAATACATGATTTTGTCACCACCTCACCACCTGAGGTAACATATCATCCACACTATGGGGAAACCTAGTTGGATAGTACATAAGAAACCTATCATCTATCCAAATACTTAATAAAAACATGGGGACAATAGTATCCTACTTCTATGTCAACATGTCATGCATGTCATGCATGAGTTACACCCAAATAACTAATCCCAAATCATATAGGGTACCTTGCTTCATGATCGACTAACAAAAGGCTACCACATATAATAATGCCTTCCTATTTTACTTGTGAAATAACACACATGTTATTACAAGTCCTATCACAACCTTTTATATTTCTAAAAATGTTAATATATATACATCAAACAAGCATACCTATAATCTAGGAGAAATCCTATTTGATCCAATTACCCAATAGACTAGGGATCACCTCTCAGCCTTAGCCTCTGATGCATCAAAAATAAAAGGAGCCCTAGTAATGTGAATTCCAAGAAAATAATGGACATCCTCTAAGGTGATGCTCACTTATATAGTATCCTCATCTACCTCCCATCAAAAAGTGTTGGTTAGTCACTCCCATACTTCTAAGAACATGATGACTAGAGAAACATTGAGAGGTATCTTTTGCATATCCATGATACCTCTAAATCTTAGGGAAGTTAGTCATGATAATTCATCATATATCATTCTCTCTAGTAAATCTAGAAACCTAGATGTACCCATTAGGTGCTAAAAATCTATTCCATCTCTTCAAAATTTCAAACACCATAGAATATATTAATACCAATATAAAAATGATGAATATACATTATTAAATTTATTAAATTATTAAAATTTAACTGGTTCATCAAAATTTTCTTACTATTTTATAATTCCCACACTTTCCCAACATAGTCAACCCTTTTTATACTAAATCAACAATGTCATCCCTCTATACTAGCTATGTCATCCCTCTACTACACAATTGGCCCATTTATGTAAATATAATTGGACCTTTTTATGATAAATCAACCCTTTTCTCATTTCTTCCTACTAAGTAAAATTTTTTTCTGTAGATTCAGACTAATTTAACAAATTACATTAACACTCTATTATATACTAAATCAATAAACATGCACTAAGTTGGCCCCATCTATTTTCTAACTATGTCAACCCTCTACTACATAGTCAACCAAACCAAATAATACTAGGTCAGTCCTATACTATATAATTGACCACTTTGTTCCCTCTCTCTCTCATTCCAACTAAGTTAGTTGGGCTAACTCTATTTGAAAATGGTAGTGAATTTTTAACTATCTACCA
>JARHVA010006228.1:0-172500 GCA_037957365.1 Torreya grandis | reverse complement strand
TTTGTAGGGACAGTTTCTGGCCCAGTGCCCCTATTTTTTACAAACATAGCAGGAATTGGGCAAATCTTCAAACACAAACCTTTGATTTTTTTTACCATGCTTTGAAATTAAATCCATTTTTTCTGGGAGGTTGTTCAAATTTGCAACTTCAACATAAATTCTGGCATGTTGAAGTTTGGATCTGGTTACCGTTGCATTGTCCAATGCCACAAGTTCACCAAAAGCGCTGGCTATACCTCTAAAAATGTCCTCATGCCAGAATTATAAGGGAAGTCCAGGAAGTCTTACCCAAATGGGAGTGGTTAAGAAGAAGGAATCTGATAAGTCCATATTGGGCTCCCATTTTTTAATAGTTAAAGAGCATTTGCCAAAAGACCATGGTCCTCCACACAGAACCTTGTTCATATCCTCTTTACAGTTGAAATTAAACAGAAAGAAGCCATTCAACATTGGAGCCATTTCAACATCTCCTCGAATAACCCATTTCCTTTTAACCATTTTGGAAAGGGATTCTAAATCTGGTCTTGCCCCTAAAAATTTACCAACTAAGGTGGATTCCAATGAAGACATAGAAAAATCTATTAAAGGATCAGGGATAAATACTTGGAACTCACCTTTCTCCCAGCAAGATTTAGTAATAACCAGCGGGAAGAGAGGTTTTTCATTGGATCTCTTGCCAAACAGAGAGGACCACTTCCTTTGTTCTGAGTGCTCTGCCTTCTGCACTTCTGAGGATTTTTCCTTATTTAAACACCCTTTCTCTTTCTCCCTTTCAGTCTTTTGCCCTAGCACAGCAAGAGAATAATCTTGTTGGGGGTTACTGGTACCACAAAAAGGATCCAGTCCGTTCAAAGGTAAGCCAGTCTTTTTATCAGTAGAAAATTTAGATCCTTCATTTTCTTTATCCTCTCCTGTTATCCCTTCTCTGTTTGTGCCTCCTTCCTGGTTTTCCACCACCAGTTTTCCATTCACCTTCCACCCTTCATTTCCCCTTTCAGGAGGGGCGTCTTCTTTCTGCCTCCCTGCATGTTTAGCTGTAGGTTCTGGGATTGCTTCCAGCGTGCCCAGCATGCCCAGCGCTCCCAGCGCGTCCCAGCGCTTCATTCAAAATTCAAACCATGCCTTTGCGCGCCTTCCACCTTCCGCCTTTGGAATCCTCAAATGTTATTAATCCCTTGAAGATGACAAGTTAGAGTTCCTTATGTTTAAACTCATAAATTAAAAGTTATGTTTAAGTGAATTGAAAGCTATAGCATAACATGTATGTAATATTAAGCAATAATGAACATTGAGAAGTATTTGTAATACATTTACCTTAGATTATTTGAATTGGTTTGAAGATGAATAGATAAAGTTACCAAACATAAAAATAAAGACAAGGGTTAGAATAATTATTGTAATGGGGATAGAATAATTAGTAAGGAAGTAAAAGAAAAGAGTTATATACAAATAGAAGTATATAGATGACTAATGAAGATATTTAACCCAACTAATAAATTAAGAGGAAGTATAAAGTTCTGCCTAATTAAATATTTCATCAATAGGATGCACATATGTATACCTAAATGCACTATATGAAGGAATTAATTCCTATAGAGAAGAAATGATAATTGTAGATGCCTCTAAATATATATTATGATCATATGCTGAAATATAACCCTATAATTCATTTCTCATATGCCCATGTAAACCTATATTTTCATGTGAAATGGAGAATATTTAACAACCTATAACTATGGTGAATATTTTTAAATAACTTACGGTGCCTTAGGAGATAAAAACTTATTTATGTTTTTCTACTTAGGAGAGTGCACAATGCCCTTTGAATCTAGATTAACATTCTCATTCATAATTGTATCATGATCATAAGTATATAGAGAAATTTATTCCATTATATGATCATGATCATGAATATATGGAGAGATTAAAATATGCTCTAGAAATACATATATCATACTCTTTTGTATAGAATTCTTTGGAACATGATTGAGATAGTGAGCGTAATGATAGTCAACCCATGTTAATAGTTGGAGACACGTAATTTCATTGTTATTGATGTTGAGTTGGTGTAATTAATAATTTATTAGCTTATTCATTTATACTTGGTTTAATTTTATTTTTCACCAATACTTGTGTGCTTCTATATGTAAATGTACTCTTAGTAGGATTTTAATTCTAAGATACTCTCTTTAATTGAAATATAATCAAACCATCATGGAAAACAAAAAAAATATTATTTTTTATGTTTTCCAATGTTAATTATATTATATTTAAAATTTATTTTAAAATTATTGAATTAAATTTTGTAATTTTAGGTTTTACATAAAATAATTTCTCCACTATCTTAGGCCCAGAATAAACTAGTGTAGTGATATATCTCAATGACCTCTCATTGGTGGTTACATGTTACAATTGATATGATCATGCCCTAATTATTTTAAAAATGTAATTTTTTATGCATTATAGTATATTATATCATTAATGACATTTCCTATTCTACATTCACCTTATATAAGATCTTGAATGACCATTGGTTCCTTTCTAGGTTCATATGGTAATGTATGACGTTTATGAACTTCTTAGGATACCTTACACTTAGAAAGTGACAAAATAAACTTAATGTACGAATTTTTTTGAGGTATGTACAAGATATCCAATAAATGTATATTGTAATTAGTGGTATAGGGAATTAGTTTGTTGGGTAGATGCTGCTGATGGATTAGAATGGGAAGGGTTGGAAGATCTAATTGGTTAAGTTGAAGTATATGAACAAGGTTTTGAATGAAAGGTGATAAGGGATGCTCATGGTGATATAAAACTATTTCACCATCAACATACTTATGATTTAGATTAGTTAATTTTGAAGAGATGAAAACTAAAAAACCCTCAATGTAGATTAGGACAAGGTAATAGAGTTCTTACTCAATACCAGGCTTAAGAAACTAGACGAAGTTGGATTATAACACCCTTGGGATTTTATCATCTCTATCTAGTTGAATATGACCATATAATTTTATCATTAAATTGATTGAGATAGGACACGTATATACTTGAGGATAAATAAAAGTGTGGGGGAGCCTCAAACATGAAGGTTGCTAAATTGGCATACTGAGATGTGCATGGTTCTCACTATTAATGATTATATGGGGTGAGATTTATCATCAAGATAATTTATTTGGATGATTATAATATTTGTGATTAGAGTGGAATGTAAAACTTGAATTCTAATTTTGGAATCAATGTCACTCTGAAGGGTACTAGCTGGTATAGAAAATAGTGATTTAAGGAATATACCTACCCTATGGAGATAAGGTCATTCTAGGAGTGTCATCCAAGGGGTAAAGTGATGTCAGTTTATAATGTTTAAGTGTATAAATTGTCTTTTTTTTTACATGTACTTGTTATTTTAAAAGGTTATAAGAAAGGTTTTTTTACTTGTTCTCATGTTGACAAGGTTTGGTTTATGTTTTTTTAATTTTCAGTAAGGTTTTGCAAATGGAAATAAAAACTATGCCACTAGTTGAAAGTAAAATGATAAAAGTGATATAAATAAAATAAATTAAAAATATTTTTATTTTTTACTATTTTCTAATATTTTTATAATATAATTCTACTAAAATGAAATTAAATGAATAATGGAATTTTTAATTTTTCCTTTACTTTAGGAATGCAAAGTTGAACCTATATGTACTAAATAAATACTATTGTATTTTTATTTTGAATTAAAATTAATGAATAAATAATATGAAAAAAATATTCAATATGAATATTTAAATAAATATGTAAAATTTAAATTGGTGTTATGTGATGCAACTTTTACATTTTCCTGATCTAGTTTGTATGCAAGCTAGTATGAAATATTTTAGGTTTCTTGATTGTTTTGTATGATAAGAGGTTATGTATAGTTGAAAATATGTAATATTTTAATTATTATTTAAAAAAACTTTATTTTATATTTAAATAATATAAAAACTCTAGAATACAAAATTTTCTCCTTGGTTCTCCTATCTTCTAGTGTATGTGGATTTGTTGATGTTTGTTTGTGAATGTGTGCTATGAGAAAACTCAAAATAGAATGATTTTAATTGGATGTAGATAATAATGATATTAATATAATATATCTTAGGATATATGCATAGACTACTACTCTTTAATATTTGTGATTCTTGGATACAACTAAGAAAATGAAACTACTTTTCTAATTACAAAAGAATAAGAGAAGATGATTTATCTATTTTTTGGAATTTTATGAATATTTTTAAAATGAAAATATATTATAAAATTAATAATACCAATATAATGAAAAAATGATTGAAACAAAAAATAAATAAAATTCTCCAATGAGACAAATGCTAAGATCAACTTAAGATAAAGAAGTAGTTTGTGTGAGTATCTAATCCTAAGGTAGTTAGTTAATTTTCTCACTGATGAACTTGTAAAATTTCTTAAAATGAGGATGAAAAAATAATGGAATCACAATGTGACAATATATAAAAATAAATAAATTTGATTATGGTTGATTGGTCATAGAAAATAAAGGACTGGTTGTAGACTATTTAATCTATTCTCCAAACTTTTTTAAATAACCAAAAGATGACTAAAAATTGAGGAAAATTTTATTAAAAAAAATATCACACTTTTTTTTATCTATTTGAAAAAAATTATTTTTCAATAAATAATGAAAAATTCATACAAAAAATTCTAAGAAAAGTGAAATAATTTTAATGAGGAAGAAGAAATTGTGACTTGGAGTTAATTGAATAACTAAAATCTTGGTCATGTTAATTTGGAGGTGATTTAGATTGACATAATCATGATTAAATGTGAGCTAGGAAATAAATAAGATGAACTCAAGAGAAAGAAATAAAATTAATGAACAATGCTTGGAAATTGAAGTCTCTAGAGTCAATTTTTTAAAATGCTTAAATTATGATGAAATCATCACTCTATGAACGTATAATTTTGAAAGCTACTATGGTGGTTTTTGAACCACTATATTGGGTCTATTAACCACCAAAGAAGTATGTAAATCCATCAAAATGGTTACATAATCACTATGGTGGTTTATTCACTCCTTAAAACATTTTAAAACTAGATGGCTAAGGATTTAAAATGAAAAATTAAAGTTTACAAAGGATAGAAAAGAGGTAAAAATCTAGAAAAATTGGAGAAGACCAAGGCCAAACATGTTTTAGTAGATATCATTACATCACCATCAGAGTATTCATGAAATGTTACACTATGCAAAATCTAAGTGCATATAGATACATTTGTATTATTAGATTGTGAAATAGAAGAAGGTGGAGAAGCTAACCCTTTAAGATTGTTGTTACATTTTTAAAAATTAATTACACTCTTATCCATAAGTTGTTTGATCTTTATGTTTCAATTTTTAATTATTTATTTATCTCTATGCCCATTGATGTGATCATAATTATAGAAAATCTTGGCCACACTCATGTTAAATGATGTGTAAGGTTATGTCAATTAGAGTTAAATGTGTTAAACCTTTTATAAGGTTTCATTCATAAAATATAAATTGATTTATCCTTTAGTAGTTTAAACTATATGGGTCGGTTCATAATAGAAGGGGTAGGAATCATGTAATTTTATTCTTTATTAATTTGCTTATATGGACCTCCCTTCTTAGATGGAGGACGACTTTTGATAATTTAAGTTTTTGACTATTGGAAACTTTTATTATTATAAACACATGTGATTTAATGCATAATATCACATTCATAATTAAATACATACATGTAAATTTGATAATATAACTATAGGTATGATAGATTTACTTTCCCTAAAATAAAGGTAAAATAACTTTAATAAAGAGGAATTATTTCTCCAGATTAGATAATTGATATATTAATCAATTTAATGTCATTTTAATCCTTAAAATATAATATTATATTTGTTCATCATGACATTGTTTAATGTTTTTGAGATGATCTAAGGGTTTTTAGGACTTATTCTCATTGAAATGTGATAAGAAAACTTCTAATTTATCAAATAAACTCATATAATTACTAAGTAAATCATAAAACCACTTTTAAGGCTTTACATTTTAAAATTTTATGAAAGTTTTATAGTAACACTCTTCCATCACATGAATATTCTATAAGAGAAGATATAAAGTGCACAAGGTGGGTATGAGTACCTCCATATCCATTAAATGATTTAAATGTTAGAATAATAAACCCTTATAAATATGGATGATCGATAATGTATCATAATCCATAGATGATGGAGTTAGATATTAGATCTAAAAATAACTATCTATGTGTGTAAGGTCACTAACATTAGCCTGGGGAAACTAATTATCTATGTGTGTAAGGTTACTAACATCATCATGGGGGAAAAAAATATTATGACTAAGGTGGAAATTATTGTCTTAGTATATTCTGGCTCTCTAGAGTTGTGTTTAACCCTTTTTAGAAAGAGTTATGGGGATAATAACCTAATAAAATAAATGGCTAAGTTATTCTAAAAGTAGGCCATTTAAAAAAATTAGATTCATAATATTCTTAAACAATTTTAAATTATACAAATATGCTAAATATATAAATTACCATGATCAATAGTAATTTTAATTCTTAAAAGAATGTAATACTTTGATTATTCATTGATGTGTAGATAGATTTAATAATTTCAAGTACAAGATGATTCAATGTAATTTTCTACTCTAATTTTCTAGATTTTAGAAATTAGCTTTGTAGTAGCATGAATACTACCATCAAAATTTGGATTGTATCATTGATGCTTATGTCATAGTTTAGATGATTATTCCCATGATGAAGTATAGGTATGTTTTTGTAAATTCCACATGTGCATGTTAGGGTTTGCTTTCATATGGATCTATACAATTTTGTTTAACACTTTTTGGAAAGATTTATGGGGATAATAACCTAATAAAATAAATGGCTAAGTTATTATAAAAGTAGGCCATTTAAAAAAATTAGATTCATAATATTCTTAAACAATTCTAAATTATATAGATATGTTAAATATAGAAAGTACCATGATCGATAGTAATTTTAATTCTTAAAAAATATAATACTTTGATTATTCATTGATGTGTAGATATATTTAATAATTTCAAGTGCAAGATGATACAATCTAATGTTCTACTCTAATTTTCTAGATTTTAAAAATTAGCTTTTTAGTAGCATAGATACTACCATCAAAATTTGGATTGTAGCATTGATGCTTATGTCACAGTTTAGATGATTATTCCCATGATGAAGTATAGATATGTTTTTTCAAATTACACATGTACATGTTAGGGTTCACTTTCACCTTGTAGATTCTCTATTTGAATTGTATGCATAGGTTTTGGATATTAGTATGTAGCTCAAAACATTATTTCATCCAATAAGGTCATGCAACCTTGAGAAACATTGGTTTTTGGGCTCAATTTAAGTAAATATATACTTAAAGATCCCTATTTTAGTTAACATTGACTACATAATCAATATTATGAATAGGGCCTTAAACCAATGTAGTTCTCCCCTTATGTGAGTTTGTGTATACACACTTATGTAATATGTTATATGTGAGTGCATGTAGTGGTATATATTTTAATTTGACAAATAATTCTCATGATATACTCTTTAAATGATTTATAATTTTAATAATATTGATTTTAATATGGAAATAGGGAAGAATAGGGTGGTTTTGCAAGTTTGAGAGGTGCCTTTGCTTGGTAAAAAACATGTGTCCCTGTTTTGTACCATTAAAAAAATAATGAGTGGTATTTTAGTTGTATTTATATTAAAATTTTTGAGAATATATCATTGGAGGTTTAATTATGATAAATATTTTTACCCATATTTTTTTAAATATTTGAAAAATTGATCATTTATAAGGTTTAAACTTGAGACACTAATGTGGACACTAGTGTCCAAGTTAAATTGGTAGTGTCTAAGAGGATATAAATATGTTGAAAATTTTTAACTATTAGAGTAATATATTAACTATTTATTATGCATATTATGGGCTATAGGTGATCTGGGTAATCAAAATATCAGTATCAGACTATAAGTTAAGCATTTTGTCACCATGAGATTGTGAGCATGAGACTTTTAGTAGTGAAAAGGTCATAAACTAAAGGGTTGAGACAATAATGATATTTGTCATGATTACAATACTATTTTATCTTATAAAAGATAGATTTATTATCTATATTTATACCCACTTAATCTAGTAATGCATAAGGATTATTTCACTAGTTTAAAGGAAAATAAATATATACTATGGTGTGTACAACAAAATTTGATTTAACTTGAGCCCTATTTAAATTTGTTGATTATGTATTAACTAAAACCAAGAGTATGTTATATTATAATTAGTTTATACATTATAAAAATTAAATAATAAAATTATTGAAATACAAGAGAGCAAGGAAGAAGTACACTTATGTGTTGATGCAGCCATATTTCCCCTTTGGTACTTCTCTTTGGTAACGATGATTACTTACTAAAGAATTGGAAAAAGGTTCACAATTGAACCTTGGATATGTGAAAAGGATAATTTTAGGGTGAACATTCCAAAAATATGATGCAAGGGTGAGTTTTAATAAGGCCATCAAGATCACTAAGTCTCAATCACAAAACTCAAGTGTATACATTATCTAGATAATATTTCCCAGGTAAAATGGTGTAAATTTCTCAACATAGAACTTGGAATTAGTTAAAATTGCATTAAGTTCATTAGATTTTAATTTTACTAATTAATGGAGGAAACTAATTCATACATATAAATCTCAATCAATGTATTTTGGTAAGATTGGTGCACAAATATGTATATAATGTAAATATATATCAATGATTTGGTACATTTAAATGGCATATACACCTATAATATGTATAAATATGGAGTATATATAAAAATTTAACCTATGATTTTTTAAAATTTTATAATATCTATCACAATTCTGAAAAAAATCTATATTGAATATGTGAAAATTGGTGTCAAATGCATACTATTCTAACCCAAGAGTATGTTTAAATCATGTAAACTATATAAAATTATGTCAATTTTTCCAAATATATGTGTATGTGGACTCATGTCTATATGACATGCCCCTAGTTATAATCCCCCCCCCCCATTATGAGGTGAGGGGAATTCAATGTGATATTCATCTTATCTCAAAAGAATAAGATAACCATGTTGAATTTGTATCAATCATTTCATAAAGAAGCATATAGTGGTATCATGTCTAAATATATGTATTAATGAAGATCATAATATACAATCATAAAAATCCATAAGATGTATGATATGTATCATGACATATAGAATTAAAAATCAAAAGTTTAGAAAACAACCAAGCACACACAAATGAGCACTCAATGTCAAACAAAAGGGGTATAAGGAGATTGAAAAGGGGAATGTTCAAATGTTTCACATAAAAAGGAGAGGACATATTACAATTTATACACACCAAATAAACAACACTCAGTTACACTATGGCCAATAAACAAGGAACATGTCTAAATGTCCCATAATCAAGATAAGGTATAAATAAAAAGTACTCTCAAGTAATTGCTGTGAGAAAATACATAAGGAAAATATAATAAACTATCATAAGAATATCATGACATTCCGTACATTACTTTAGTGTAATGTAATAATTATGATTAATAGAAATAGATTCCTTTAGTGTAATGTGTCACGTGAGTAGAGGAAAAGTCCAACATCTATATGCTCATGTATCATGGATCTAGTGAATGACTGTATCACACTCAATTACCCATAAAAATATGTGTATAGAAAGGAAATGATATGATATATATTAAAATAAAGTAAAAACATATTTAAAATCTAATAAACATGTAAATTCTAAGTTTTTTTGTACTTTTGATTAATTTGAATGTTTTTATATTTTCTTGAATATTTTGATATTATGAATTAAGGAATGAAAATGCTATCCAATTATCTCAAATAAGTAATGTTCATAGGTTGATCTATGATCATAATAAGTTACCATAAATTGGTCATGCTACCAGGGATCATATATGTGTACTAAACTTGGAATCAGACAATTTTTAATATTCTACCTATGCCTCAAGAATATGGTTATGAAGTTGTAGTATAAGTTGTATTGGTTCATGGAACCCATTTATCAGTCATATATTATTTTTTGAGGGAAATTGTAATTTTGGGTCTTTGTACCCTCTTTGAAACATTTTCATATGGTCTTAGTAATTGGTTGGGCCATGTAGTTATATATGAGGACTCTCTATAGTCCATATGAAATAACCTCTCTAGTATCAATCACCTAGGAAAGAAGATTGCATTTTTATTAACATTTCACTCATGATTAATCTTAATAAGTTGTATAATTAATTATTTTGGGATAATATTCTCTTGTTATAGTATATTTTCATATCGAAACCCTAAAACTATGATTACCCCACTGGCATGAATATATTTGAGACATATATGGACTATGGATGGTAATGTGCATAGATTTTGAATCCAAGGTCATTTAAATAACATATAAAATACATATATATATATGGTATAATTGAAAATGTGGTGGTCACATGTCCTAGAGAAACCTATAAAGGGAAATCAATCTCACCAAAAATATATTGTGATTTCCTATCAAATGCTTTGATTGTCTTGGTTTAATGGTATAAATCATCATTTATATATCTCAAATATGTGAGTAATTTCATGGTACATACTTTATCACTATAATCATTATAAAATATAACACTATGTATAAGTTGATGATCAATATGCGTGCTTATAAATAATTAGTGAAGATATAAATCAACATCCAAAATCTTGTTATCATCAAATGTAATGGAAGTCTTATGAATGATATGAGGTATCTCACCTCTAAGTGTGATGATAACAATATTTAATGGTTTCTCATAATGTGTTAGAGGAGGATGTGCATTATATGACATTTTCACTTTTGGTGCTTCAAAAAAATTATCTTGTAATGGATTATGTAATATCTTATAGTTTTGATGGTCACCATTATGTGATCATGAATCCTTTGGTGGATCAAAAAATGTGATATTTTTGCTATAAATTAGGTATTAAATCTTGTGATTAAACTTGTAACATATTTTTATGACCCCACCTCAAGAAGCATTTTTTTGTTATTGGCAAGCTAACCTTATAAGATCATCTTAGCCAGATTGGCATTGTCAATACTCAGTACAGTTGATTACTTTATTTTAAGACACTATGGTATTGATTATGATGAATTATTAATTAGATGTATATACCTAATTTAGTTATGACATATTATTTTATTATGTTGATATCAAATTTTATTACCATTGATGTATAGTTATGGACCAAGAACCATTGATGTTCTATTTGATGGTTACAGGAATAGGTTGAATGAATTAGGCTAATTTGTGGACTTCAACCATTTGGTAAATAAGGAAAGTTTATGAATAGTCAGGTTGGTACCAATAGGTAAAATATCAAGGTGATAGTTACAACCATGGTTTGTATTTAGTCTTTTGATTCTAGTGACTTCATTTTATTTGTCTTTGTGTCATTTTGAGAATCATCTCTTGTGTTTTTAATTTTCATTTTGTTTGGATTTATTGAGTTATGGGATCATTTATGGTCCCATGTTTTCGAATGTAATTTTCATGTTTGAGATTATGTTTTGAGTCTCCTTTACATTTTTGTTTTTAAACAACAAATTTTCCCCATTATATTTAATTGGGTAGTCTTGGACATAATCCATGATGTTTAACATTGTATTAGCTACCATTTGGGTGGTTAGAACCCAAGTTGAGTCATTGACTCCCTTTAACCAATGATGAAATTGTTTTGTTATAAGAAAATGGGGAATTTTTTATTAACATGTCTTAGCCTATTTATCTTCTTAGAAACACACACACACACACACACACACACACACACACACACACACACACACACACACACACACACACACACACACACACACACACACACACACACACACACACACATCTTTCCTTGGTGTAAGATTAGTTTGGTGTAGTAATAACTGGTCTTGACTTGACAATTTATTTAATTAAAATATCTTGTCAATTTGGTGCATTGACTTCTTAACATATCATGGATTGATTCATTTCATTAAAAATCTAAGTTTGTCATGACACTAGTGGGATGTGGCTTATCTTAGTTTTTACTTATCATTGTATTTATTATTTTAGACTTGGAATTTTTATTAATATTTTGACTTGGAAACATGGAGGATTGGATGGAAATTTTAGGTAGTTTGGGAAAAAACATTCTTGGTTGTTAATTTTTTTAACAAATCATAGATGACACTTCAAATCTCCCTTACTCCAAGTAATTGACCTTGGAACACTCAAATCATTTCACCCCTATAAGCAATAGAACATAGAATCTAGGATTTGGTCAAAGGTGAATGTTTTAAGGAGTCACAACCTTCTACCTAGGTCCCATAGGGGTTGGGGAAGAAAGCCTGAATGTGGGCCATGGAAGAAAATCCCTGAGTGTTCTTGGGAATGAAGGGATATGTAAATAACAAGGTTTAACTGATATAATAAATCATGACCTCCTACTAAGCTTGTAGCTAAAAAATGCAAGTAAGTTTTGCCTTAAATTTTATGGACAACAAGGGAACTATGGGCCTTGGTGATTTGGGGGTTTTTGGAGGAAACTAAATGAAAACACATGTTATTTTCCCATATAAGCTAGAGAAATGGTTATATATATTTTGGAGAATATTGATAAATATTATTTGGTTTTAGAATTGATGTAAAATAATAAACCCATTATATGAGATAATTAATTTAGATTTATGTTAGTCTATTATGGAATTTTGCTTATTTTGGTGCTACTTGGCTGGTAGGTTAAGTCACCTATGTGGATATTGAGAATTTTTATTAATAGAAAAAAGATTGTTTGAAATATCCATAGGGATTTAGGGTATGACCTATATTGTTTAATCATAAAAACCCTATTGGGTAAAATATTATAGAATACCTAAGATTGTTTATATATTCTAAATGTTGATGGAACAGTGAACCACTATAGATTTTATGAAAGCATGGTTTTAGAATACTTTTGGCCCAAAATTTAATTTAATTTGGGATGGTTAAAATGAAAGATTATAATTTTATCTAAACTTATTTTGGAAAAAAAATAATATTATAGGGATTTTAAATTTCACTAAAATATAGTTATATTTTATGGACATATTGTTCCTTGTAGATGTTTATATTCCTGTTTGGCATGGAAACAATTTATCCTTATATCCCCTACTATTATTAGAATCAACTAGGTCAATCCTCATATTTGATAAGGTTTTTATAGTTGAGTGTATTTTTAATTTATACAAATTTAATTAATATCATTACCAAACTTAATTTTATAACCTCTTTCATTTTATTGAAGCATGGATGTGCTTAAAAACTGAATTAAATAGGTTTTTCATGTTTGGCCTATGGGGTTAATTATGATTACATGTATACCACCTGTAATATGGGAATGTTATTTATAATGCCTTTAAAACATATGGTATTAGAGTAATTTTATAAATCATTTTATCTTTTTAAAATAAGATGTGATGTGTATAATTTGGAGTTTATTCATGGTTGATCCTAACGTCTCTTCTTTTCGACTAGCTCTTGTAATTATCTCAACCATGGTATGAAGTTTGAAAACCAATAATGATTTAATTAAGCTTTTAGTACCTATGTAAAAGTGGTTTTAAGTGTTTTCATTGGTTTTAACTCTCCATATTAGTAAATGGTAACTTTACCTTCTTGGCTTGATAGTATATCATGGTAAATTTAATCTAATATCTTTCTTTGATCTTACTATGGCTAGATTTTTTGTTAAATTCTTGAGTTTTTTCTTGGTTATGCTAATTTTAGGAATGGTAGTATATTTTATCTTAGCATTAAAATCAATTGAAGCTCTGAAACCATGAACTTAGATTTACCTCAAAATCTATCTTATTAAGTTTGAAGCTACTAAGTTGAGCAGAACTCTTATGCTCCCTTATATGAATGTCCTTTATTGTCTTCTATATGGATTAAGTGTTTTACAAGTTGTTATTTATTGTCATCTTGGTTCATGTGTTAGACCTGGTGTTACTATATATTTCTAGTGTTTTTATATTAAATTTTTGATTATTGAGTGATGTACCAAGGTTGTGTCACTTATATGCTTTTAACTTTCTAGTAAAACTCGAATCCCTAATTCCACCATATAGTTAATGGTTGGGGTGGTCAGGGCCACCAATGGTTGGGATAATAATGATATACCTTGGGGTTTTTCACCTTTAAAATCATGTAATTATCACCCATGGAGTGGTTTTTTGTGCTTATAGTTGATGGATACAACATGTTAGTATGTTTTATATATTTGTTGATCATAATGGATTTACTAATGTAAATAATTTTTATAACCATGATGTGAGACTTGTATCATGGATTATAATAATGTGGTAATATTATGTTAATGATACACATGCATGGCCATGCATATATCATAAGAGTACCATCACAATGCATGGGTATTAAGTAGCTAATGACTCACTTATATATTCCTAATTTGTCATATTTATTGAATGGTTGTAATAAGGTAGTTTTATAATTCATGATGAAATTATTATTATTATTATTATTATTATTATTATTATTATTATTATTATTATTATTATTATTATTATTATTATTATTATTATTATTATTATTATTATTATTATTACTACTACTACTACTACTACTACTACTACTACTACTACTACTACTACTACTACTACTACTACTACTACTACTACTTAAGGAAAGATGAATCCATTGGAGCAATAAGTACTCTTCTAAAAGTTGTATCTTTACTAATTTGGCATATGGGAGAAAAATCATGCAATGATATTCTTGTCTAATTTTTTTTCATGAAAGGAATCTTCCCTTGAGATAATTTATATGCTTAAGTATGAATCTCCTAAATTATGTGTGGTTATATGAGATCCATAAAAAAAGTTACAATAGTATACATAAGATGGAAAACGAGTCTCGAAAAGAAATTGATTATTATTACTAAATTACTCCAGGTTAAATTATTTTTGTTTCAAAATATGAGAAGTTGGCCTTTATAGATGAAGGATTTTATCAAAAACCATATTGAAGGTTTCCAAACATAACTTTTTGGTTAGTGATTCATGAATAAATATGTTGGTTGTGTTATGGATTGCAAAAGTGTATTACTTAATGTGTTATATTTAGAAAATATTATTATCTTCTTAATATGGTTTTGATAATCTTAAAAGGAAAATTGAGGCATTATTGACTTAAAACTATTTCTAGAAAAACTTGAAATTGAACGTGATAAACTCTTGCAAGTTTTTCAAATAATCTAGGTATCAGCTAAAATTATGCCTTCATGATTAATAGAGGGAATAAAGGGGTTGTATGTAGTTGTAGATGTAACTATTTAAATCAATTGAAGTGACTTATTTCAAAATTTTAATCCTTCATATATGGATGCAAACTACTCTCATGACTATGGTTATTATAGCTTCCATGCATAATTATTGGTATTTATCATTGATTCTAAAAGTTTTGATATAGAATCTTGGTACTTTTTATACTTTGTTAGAGCTGGACAAGTTGTCCATAGACATTAATTTTGTTAAAGTTTAATGATTATCTTTTAATATTCCCTCTCTGTGTTGATTATACATTTTTATTAGAGGGTTAAATCTTCTAATGGTTTTGGTTTGATTTTATATGCAAATGCATGGTATATGTATACCTTAAAATAAAAAAAACACTACATAAGCTCTAATGTGTTATTTATATTCTTTTATTACACCTACCTATACATGGTAAATCTTGGCATATGAAATATATGCTTTAGAACTTGTGTAAATTACTTAAATTTACTAATCTCATTTCTATGTTCACTTATTTCTAAAAGCAAATAAGTGTGGAAATTGATTCTAGATAATATATTTTATCCTTCTAGAATGTGATTACATTTCATTAAAAACATATAATTAGATATGTTTCCCTCCATTATTAGGTCATGGATGCATTGCATAGTAAGGTCATGGACGTATTGACTAGTTTTAGTTTGGCATCTATGTTTTAAGGCACTTGAATTTAGCTAAGTTTGATCATTTTATGCACTTTTTTTGAGTATGGGAAGGTGATCCCATTAAGCATTTACTATGCTAATAATATTTTTGAATGTTGGAATTTTATTTATATTATAGTAGAGCATGTTTTTATTAAACCTAAAATTGTCATCAAGACATTGATTTAATTATATGGATAAAATGAGTATAAAGGATTGTATGTTGTAATTAATCATTGATACTTACTTATCTTGTAATTGAGATCATATGGGACTAGCATAGTTATTAGACTCTTTTGATAATGAAAAAAAAGCCATGTTATTAGAATTATATTCCTTATAATATTATTGATTTGATCTTAAGCTAAGCTCCATTAGATAAGTTTATGGTGCTATGGATACCAAATTAGAGATTAGATTTATGTAATCTCAAAGAATTCTTCTATAGAATTGCCAAGTATTTTATGGGCTATATTGGCAATTAGATAGGTATCTCATAACAATTGATTGGATTTCCTTATGTATCGATCTGAGTGGCTAAAAATGTTATCCACCTTTGGATGTCTTATATCAGATGATTTAATGAGTCAAGGTTTTATATATATAATAAAATTTTGTTGTTTGAATTTAACATCAAATTGGATGTTTGGGAGTAGTTGGATCTTTAGCTCTCAAATAGGATCCTATTAGAGGCCCAATATATTAAGTGGGGTTAATTGACCACTAAATAGTATTATTGATTGGAGTAACCTATATTATATAGAATTTGGAGTTTAAAAATGTGTGCATGCATAATGATACACCCCAAACTATATATGCCTTGGCAAGGATATGCTCTCATATAGAAGTCTTTACTAGTAACTTAATTCTAGTTACATGTCTACTGCTGACTAATATCATGTTTATTAGGAGCACCCTTGGGTAAAAATACACTTTATTGTTTTATCATCTCATCCATTTATGTTTGGGCCTAGCACGTAGTGTTTCTTTGTACTCTAAAATTAATGATTCTTGAAGTTTTTTTAGGTTGTTCCATCTAGTATTAGTGTATTATTTTTACTCTAGGAAACTCTGGGACTTGAAGAGTTACTATGCTTTAGATTATGGTAAAAACAGGTTTTGAAAGGGAACCCGAAACCCTGAACAAAAGGAGAAAGATAAAACATTAACGTCCATAGGCAAGCCTTAAGTGTTCTTCACCAAAGTAACAAAACCAAGAAACAAAGACCTAAAACTAACAAACAAACAACCAAAGATAGACCCCAGGTTTTACAGAGACCTGGGAACTCCATAATAAAAGTTCAAAAAACTAGGTACCAAGACCAGAAAACACAACCAACTAGCAGAACCAACTAAAAGAACCATGAACTATTCTTCTAGTTCTAATATCATCTTCACTGCTTCCTTACCTTTTGCAACAGTGTCTCTAGATGGCAGCAGTCACCTTCGTAGGTCCCTCTTGCATTGCTTTCTTTCTTGAGCTTTGTCTAGTTCTCTTGCTAGGCCCCTCCAAAGTTTTGATTTCCTCATTTGCTCTTTTTCCAATGTTAACAACAGCAACACAAATGCTAGAGGTTACCTCCTCCATATTTAATTTTCTTTTCTTTATGAGTTCCCTTAAGTTGTTCTCATAATCTTTGAGTTTTATGGGAATATCCCTCAACTACTTTTCCATGTTATTGATTTTTTTCCAAACTGCCTCCTGTTTCCCCTCCATTGTTACCATTTTCCTATTGATTTCCATTATCTCCTTATATGTCCATAGATCAAATTGTAGAGTAGCATCATCTTTGCACTTAGCTAGTCTAGTAGGTTCGTTATTCTGCCTTTTGTCACTCTAATCATCTGTGTTCTTTTTAGGACTGCTTCCACCTTCTTTAATATAGTCCTCCGTTTCCCTTCATTTTTTTTCCTTTGTTTCAGCAGGGCTAACTTTTTTGTTACTTACTTCCTTTACTTGAGCTCCCATTTCCAATATTTGGTTAGCAACCTAAACTAGATTTTCATTTTCATTAATTGGATCAGGGTCCATAGCAAGATCATCTAGATCTTTATCAATTTCCTCAAACACTTGCTAGTTTTCCTCAGACTCATGGTTGCTATTTTTAGACTTTTCCTCTATAGTGACTCCTTCTTTCTCATTCTTATCTTACACTTCTTCTTCCTCACTAGAATTTGAATGCCCACTTTCTATTCCTCGTTCTTCCTCCAGACTCTCCTCCCCAGTGTTTTCAGAACTTTCCCACTCTGTTTCCTCATTAGCAGTCTGGTTATTGAAGCTTGGGAGTTTGAATTTAGCTTTTTCATTCCCTTTTACTATTTCTTTCTTATTACTCCGTAAGTCCTTATATTTTCCCGAATAAGGATTCTTTACAATGGCCTTATTCTTGCAATGCCCTTCAATTATAAGAATTAACCCCTCATGCAGGATGGGATGAGAATCCTTTTTCTTATGAGCGAACAGACTTTGGAGCAAGGAAAAATGCAGATAAAAAGGAAAGGAGATTCTTACTTTGTGTCTGAAGTGATTGAGAAATACAAAGTGAAATTTGTGGACTCTTTTGCTTCTTCCATCAAGTATGAAGTACTCACGGATACAGCATAAGACATCCCTCTGGATGCCCTTAATCTGCTCCAGTTCAAAAAAATCTCCACTTTTTTCCAGCTGCTGCTCCTCAACATCTGTTTTAGGGAATTTGCAAAAATCCTCATTGGAAATGCTTGTCTACTTTGAAAATTTAATTCCCTCCATTGGAAGCCCCATCACCTCCACTATGAATTCCTCAGTGAGATTCACCGTAATGCCATGCAAGGTAACCTTATCATCAGTCCAGTTTTTGAAAAAAGTCATTGTGATATGGGGTTTTGAGCCATGAAGCCATTCCATATAACTCACAACCTTTCCTCTCTGCAGGATCTTCCAGACATCTTCTTTTGCTTTCCACTCTTCGCAATATTTGGGTTCCTGCTTCCTTGGTTCTCCTTTCCTATTTCAAGCCATACTAATCTCCTTTAACACCCAACCCCTATCAGCTAAACAATGAACCTCGACTATTACCAATTTGGAACAGAACTCGCCTATATTTTGGCACATTTTGAGTCCTCCTCATGTACTCTAGAACATTTTTGTTTAATGAGTGTATATCTTCCTACGTGGATCCACTCCCCCAAATCATTAGTTTTTTATTCCATTCTGATCTCTCCCTCCTTGGAATGAATTGGATCATGATGAACAAGCACTCTAAGATGCACGTTCTTGTTTAATGTCTCCTACCAGCTCACCTTGTGTCCTACTCGGATTGCATAATTTTCTATCCAATCAGCAACTCCGTTTGCTTCACGGTAAGTATGGGTAATAGTGACTTTCTCAAATTTTTTAATTAAAGTTTTCATTTCCATCACCATAGCCTCTATTGACCATGAGACAAAATTTTTATTATTTAAGATATTTATGATATTCAAGGAGTCCCCTTCCAACCATAATTTAGAATATCATGATTCAACAGCTAGCTTAATGGTTTGGAGGGCAGCACAGGCTTCAGCAATATGGCAGTTTGACTTACCAATGGGAATTGTAATAGCATTGATTACGTTTCCCATATGGTTATTCAAGACTCCTCCACATCTTGCATTCCCTAGGTTCCCTTTAGTAGCTCCATCAAAGTTCCCTTTGATCCACCCATGAGGGGGGACATTCCAAGTTACACCAAGTCTAGGATTTTCATTTTTTACATTAGACTTTTATGATCTTAAAGGATTATCAATTTGAAATGTAGGATTAGGATCCATTTGCAATGAAAAATTCTCCTTGATAGCTCTAATGATGTTCTGCCCCACTACCCATCTTGGAAGTTCTTTAATTCTGAGAATATGGTTATTTTTTTCTTTCCATATTCCCCACCAAATATGGGGAAGAGTTAGTTTCCATAAAAAAAGAACATCAGGATTCTTAGAGGGATAGTACCAACTTTTAAAAGATAGATCCACACTTTTATGTTGAATCCAAGCGATACCCCAAAGATTGAGGATTTCTTTCTAGACTAGCTGCGTAAAGGAACAGTTCACAAACAAGTGATCTCTATCTTCAAAAACCTTTTTTGCATAGAATACATCTGTTCACTATGTTTATTCCTCTTTTTTGTAAGTTGTCAAGAGTCAATATTTTGTTTTGGATAAGGGTCTAGAAGAATATTTTGATTTTAGGGATGAGTCCCTTGATCCAGGCCTATGTCCACAGTGGTTGGTTAACATTTATCTTTGAAGTAAAAATGGTAGAAACTTTAAATTGTCCGCTAGGCTTGTCATGCCAAACAATCTTATCTTCAAGATTAGAAAAGAGGGAAATAACATTGAGGGATATTTGAATATTATTGAAACCTTGATCAATATCATTAAGGTTCACCCAAGAATTGTTCTACCAGTATTGATTAACCTTTATTCCATATCTTTGCTTACAATGGTCAATTACTTCTTTATCTTGGAATTCTTCTATCAAAGGGATTTATTTTAACCAAGCATCCTCCTAGAAATTCACCTTTTTCCATTACCTACTTTCCAGGAGCTTCCTTTTTCTAAAACTTGTTTAGTACCTTGAACAGCGCCCCATATAGAAGATGGACGGGTTACGTCAGGGTAAGAAAAGAATTCAGAGAGGGATTTTGCATTAAATAAATATTTTTGCTTCCATATATTGCTCCATTCTTTATTTTCATGAAAAACCCTCCATCCCTGTTTTGCTAAGAGAGTTGTATTCATACTTATTATATTCCTTATTCCCAATCCTCCTTCCCTGAAAGGTTTACATATGCTTTCCCAAGTAATTAATGACATTCTCCTTTTTTCCTCGGTTCTTGTCCAAAGAAAGTTTCTCTGGATTTTTTCAATTGCTTCTGCATATTTGGTGGGAATTCTGAAAAGACTTAAAGCATAAGTAGGTATGCTTTGAAGACTTGCTTTGAGAAGGGTTAGCTTTCTTGCCTGATTGAGAAAATTTCCTTTCCATCCCGCTAGTTTCTTGCTAAATTTATTAATGAGATCCTTAAAAGGCTTCAGGGACTTTCATCCCAAGAGGGAGACCCAGGTAAGAGGATGGGAAAGAACCAATAGAGCATTCAAGAATTTTAGCTATTTTTTTCTGTCTCTGAATAGGGGTATTAGTGAAAAACACTATCCTTTTGTTCCAATTAATCAACTGTCTAGAGGCAGAAGAGTATAAATTTATAGCTTGCGTCAAAGTTCTAGCTTCCTTGACTTCAGATTGCCCCATGAAGATAGTGTCATCAACAAATTGTCCATGGGAGCATATTAGAGGATGAGAAGAGGGTTTAAGACCCTTAAATAAACCTTTATGAACTAAGTCTCTTATATATCTTCCCATACAGTCAACCATAATTATAAATAAAATGGGGGATATAGGGTCCCCTTGTCTCAATCCCCTTGATGGATTAAAGAAATGGGATGAGTTCCCATTTACTAGTACAGCAATTGAAGTAGTAGATATCAACTGATAAATCATATCAACCACCTTTTGTTCAATGCCAAAAGCTGTTAAACTATTTGAAAGGAATAACTAGTCCACCCTGTCATAAGCTTTTGCAATATCAACTTTCATAATGAATCCCTCATTATTAGAACTAAACAACGAATGAATGTTTTCATGAATAGTAATTATAGAATTGAGGATTTGTCTACCTGGGATAAATCTATTTTGTTGGTTGGCAATAATTGAAGGGATCACTTGAATAAGTCTAGATGTAAGGACTTTAGATATGATCTTATAGAATGAGTTGCACAGGTTGATTGGTCTAAACTGATCGGGTGAGTCAGCTCCTATCTCTTTTGGAATCAGACACAAAAAAGTAGAATTAACTTCCTTAAGTATCTTTTTGGCTCCAAACAATTCCTTCACCACATTATTTACGTCTTTACCAACAAATTTCCAGAGTTTTCGATAAAAGAACATGGGAAATCCATCTGGTCCCGGTGCTTTATCTCCTCCTAGAGAACAAATTGCTTTGAATATTTCCTTATCCTTTGGTATTGAGCATAACATTTTGTTATGTTCCTTTGAGACCATTGGAGGAACCATGCGAAGGATATCAGCCTAATTTTCTAGATTGATATTTATGTCAGCCTTCATCAGGGAAGAGAAAAAGGATATCATTTCCTTCTTGATTTCTTTTTCCTCTGAAATCTTCTGATCTCCCTTATTTAGGTATTGGATTTGAGTTTTAGCTCTATGCTTTAGAGTGGAAAGGTGGAAAAACTTTGTATTTTTATCTCCCTCTTTCAACCATAACACCCTTAATCTTTGTCTCCAATAGATTTCTTCCTTGGTTATTATTTCTTGATATTGAACCAGCTTTTCACTCTCTTCAGTAATGAGTTCTGAAGTGTATCCATCTTGCTAAATTTTTTCCTGAATTCTACTAATTTCCTCCTTGATTGTATTCTTTTTCTCAAAGATATTTCCAAAACAATACTTATTCCATTTCTTAACTTCCTTTTTAACGTTTTTGAGCTTGGAGACAACTCTAAAGAGGGTCGTACCCTCAATAGGTATATTCCACCACTCCTCCATTTTACTTTCAAACTATGGGTGCTACAACCACATATTTTCAAATCTAAAAGGGTGATTCTTTTTCAGATTCCTTTTGGCTGCTATGAAGAAAAGAGGATAATGATCTGATCGTATTCTATGGCACGCTACCAACTTACATATGTATTCTTTTGTCCAATTTGGAGAGATAAGGGCCCTATCGATCTTGCCTTGTATACATTCATTGCCAATTCTCTTATTACTCCAAGTAAACTAAATTCCCTGGAGTTCCATATCCATTAGTCCTTTGTTTATAAACTCCATTAGATCAAATCTCCCTTCCAATTGAATAGTATTACCTCCCTTTTTCTCATGATCATATAGTGGTACATTAAAGTCTCCCATTATAATCCATTGACCACTAAAGTCTTTGCTTTTGAAATTTGAGATAGTCTCCCAGACCTTTTTCCTTTGGAACTTGACATTAGGAGTGTAGATATTTACAACATACCACCTTTCCTTCTGGTCAACACTAGTTATTTTAACAATCATAAGGTTTTTACTTTCCATCAAAATTGATCCAGAGTAATGATTCTTCTTCCAAAGCATCATAGTACCCCATGAAGCACCTTCAGAACTACTAGCCTTAATGGAATAATTTTTAAAGTCTTTGATCTGTTCTGCTTTCTCTTTACTCATCTTGGTTTCTTGGAGCAATAGGAAATCCGGCTTTTGGTCTCTAACAAAATTCCTAACTATATTCACTTTGTTAATACTATTTAACCCCCTAATATTCCAACTTAATATTTTCATTACTATTTAATTAGGTATATTCTGGTAGAGTATTCTGCCTTCCATCCGCAATATTCTGTTTGCTTTCCATCTCTCTGATCTTTCTTGCAGATTTTTTTCCAACTTTATCTGGAGAGCCAACATCCGGTTTTATCTTGGATTGTGGATCATTTCCTTTTCCTTCTTTTTTCAAGAGATTCCCGTTAGGTTTCCCCTTAGAGCTTCTCATCTCAACATTCTTTATATTCTTCTTTTTCTCATCTTTTTTCTTTTGGTCTTTTGAATTTTTTCCTTCCTCTTTCATTACTTCTGCTAAGGGGGTCCCTTTCACTGGAATGTTATTATCATCCTTGGTTGACACCTGACTCTCCCCCAGCTAGGTAACAGGCCTCTCTCCTTCCTCTAAATTTTTCCCCCCTTCAGGGTTCAATTCTCCTTCCTCTATCCCATCATTGTCCTTTACATCTTTATATTGATCTTTGATACTATGGTGGACAATGATTTGATTTAATAGGTCTGTCTTTTCCTCGATGGATGTTCAACTTCTTTGTTCTCTGAGTGCATCCCCTATTCTTCATTCAGGGAATTTTTTCTTTTAAAGAAAGCTCTTTATCTCCTATAGTATTAAGAACATCAGCCTCTTCATTAAAATAAACTTCATCCTCTTCTATACATAGATCTGTTGAGACTTCTTGATTCTTTCCTATCTTTCGATTGTCCTCTTTAATTTTCCATATTTTCTTTTGTCGGATCTTAAAATTTTTTTCATCCTGGACCTTCCTAGGATATGTTTTACCTCTAAAGGGATAGTTCTTGACCCGATGCCCCTTTTTCTTGCATGCATAGCAAGAGTTTGGCAAATCTTCAAAGACAATCTCTTGGGTTTTCTTACCAAGCTTTGATATTAATTCCACTTTTTTTGGGAGGTGATTCAAGTTTGCCACTTTTACATAAATTCTGGCACTTTTTAGTTTAGTTCTTGAAGCCGTGTCATAATATACTACCACTAGTTCACCAAATGAGCTAGTTATTCCTTTAAAAATGTCCTCATGCCAAAATTCTAAAGGAAGTCTAGGTAGTTTAGCCCATATAGGGGTAGTTAAGAAAAATGAATCTGATAAGTCCATATTTGGTTCCCATTTTTTGATTGTAAGAGAATATTTTCCAAATGACCAAGGCCCTCCACTGAGAACCTTATTCAAATCTTCTTTACAATTAAAAATAAAAGAGAAGAATCCATTCACCATTGTTGCAATGTCAACATCTCCACGTATAGTCCATTTCTTTTTGACCATATTTCTTAGAGATTATATATTAGGTCTTGCTCCTAGAAATTTACCCACAAGAGTGAGTTCCATGGATGACACTGAGAAATCAAGTAAAGGATCTGGGATAAAAACTTGAAACTCACCTTTCTCCCAGCATGATTTAGATGTCACCAGTGGAAAAAGGGATTTCCCTGTAGGTTTTTTTCCAAACAACGACGTCCATGTCCTTTGTTCAAGGAATCTTGTCTGTCTTTCAGGTGTATTTTCCTTTTTATATGTAGCATTATCTTTCACATTCTCAATGTACTATTCTAACATAGTATTCAATGGGGGATTTTTGACCCCACTAGTAGGCTCATAAGCACATGGATCCTTACCCTTGTCAGCGTCAATCAACGATCCTGGCCCTCTATTTTTTCCTTCTTCCTCTAATATTCCCCCAGGGTCTGTCCCTCTTGCCAGATTCTCCCTAGTTCTTTTCCCACCCACAAGCGCTCCATCCGATTCAAATTCTATCCTACATTCCATTCCTGAAGAGTTACTATGTTGATACTAATGAATAATCCTAATTAGGTAGAGTTGTGAAATATTCCACAAATAAACTTAGCCTTATTGGGATAGATAATAAAGTGTTGTGTTGAATATGCTAGTATACCAGAAGTTTCATACATCTCTCATAACTAATGATTTCAAGGAATTAAAATTTATTTGATGTTAGTTGATATCACCCCTAGCCTTGGTTGGGTCAACCCTTCCTGAATTTGGTTGAATTAAGGAAATATTCACCTACCAACCATTAAATCATATGGATGATTTAATGGAATATAGGTGATACAAGATTCATTCTTAGAATTAATGGAATAATGTACAGTATCTATTATTGGCTTGTATGGGTGAAATTTCCAAATATGCTTGGAACATTACAACCTAAGGAAGACCAAGGGTTCAACATAAACCTAGAGGGAATAATAAGGTGAAAATGGATGAATTACATAATTAAATTAGTAGATCTTAATATCTCCAGTTATAAAGGGAGTGCTTTGAGCCATTAAAAACCTATGAACTACAGTGGGAGTGATAACTGATGTTCATTCTTTGGATAAAGACTACTAGAAATTATTGCTCAAGGAGATGAATATCTTGCTATTATTTAATTAATAGAACTCAAATGCTGAATTTTTTAGATCCAACATGACACTTCAAGAGGGATGGTTTTAGTGGAGTAAAACTGTCTCCACAGGATAAGTTAATTATGATGAACAAGGCTTCCCCTTACCTCTTTTTATGAATATAATAAGATTGTTATGGTTTAGAAAAAATTTATTGTAGTGACGTTATTAAAAACCATGGTAAGTAGCTATAAATTATGGTTTAGACTAAGAGTCACTATATGTGATTGGTGGTAGTGTTACAACAATTATAATGCTATGACAAATGCTTGGTAATCATTGGCTTGTCTAAGGTAATGGACTTATAAGCAAAAACCACTATCTAAAATGTTGATTGGTTGGATAATTACAACCATTATGTATCCTAAAAATGGGCAAGCTTACGAGGTGATAAAAACTTATGCATTTCAACCAAATTAGGCTTGATCTTGTTGTGCTCTTTTGAGTTAAATTAGAAAATCATGTGCTTTCATAACTAAAGGATAAACTTAAAATGTCTATGGAATGTTTATTTGAATCATATATATGTTTTTCATATATGATAGTCATGGATATGTTTGATTTCATGAGGATGTTATCATAACCATGGATGTGTTTCACATCCATGAAGATATTTAATTTAATCCTAGCTAAATTATGCCTTCATGGGGATGTCTATTGTGACATTGGATATGTCCTACATCCTTGAGAATGTTTATTTCATGTCTTGATTGGACTTGTTGATTATGGAAAATTATAATTTTCATGTTAGTGATATAACATTCACCTTGAGCCTTAGATAAGCTCACCCTTTCCCAAAGCGATGTTGTGACAAAGAAAAGATCACCATTCAACCTTTGACTACTTATATTAAGTCAATATGGTAGAATAGTGATATAATTTTACTATTAGAATCATGAGATAATGCCTTGGTGACCATTTATAGCTTATATAAGCAAAATATATATTAAGGTTGAAGTATAGTATCCTAGGAGGACCAAGGGCAAGACACAAGTTTGGAGGGTCTAGTGGGGTGAGTGTGACTAAATTTCTTGGGAAAGTTAGGAATTTTGGGGGATCTCTTATTTTTATTAGGTAGCATGAGCCATCTATCCACGATGTGTGAACATTGTTGGTAAAATTCTAAAAAATCATGAAGATAGATAAGCCTTATTAGAACATAACCTTCTTTGAGTGAATGTGATCATAATATAAGATCAATAAGACTAATATTGTGGTACTATTTGATGGGTATCTAGTTTTAATTATATAGCATTTGAAAATCAAATGGACCAATGGGAATCATGGACCATTTTGCTTCACCTTCCTGTATGTTTAAATATTATAATGTGAAAAATACCTTGGCATGACTACCTATATCTACATGTGTGCCTATTATATATATCCTTCATACATGTACATTATATATATTATATAAACCCTTATGAGGTGTGAAGTGATTAACCATGTGAAACATGTGAACATTTTATGTTATTAATCTAGCAATTTGGATGTTCAAGTGTATAATATATGATATGAATGTGATCTTATGTTGTTAAACCATGAAATTGTGAACTCTAACACTTGTGTACTATAACTCCTATTATAGAGTCAAATCCTATTATTAAGCTACCAAAATATAGTTTCATGATGAATTTTGTAATCCCACATCAGTGTTCTAGTTATTAGCATCTATGAAAGTATAAGGTTAAGGGTAGAGAAGCATCATGTCCATAATGGTTTAGACTAGGTATGGGATAGGAAGTGGAATCTCTCATAGGATGAAAAACCACTGCTTCCCTTTATATGAAGTATCCACTTGATTAATTTAGAGTGTGCATCATGAGAGCCATATATTGAATGTGATATCTTCATGCATAATGGTCACCTTATGGTTAAGTGTTCCTTTAGTCCCCTCTTAGAAGTTGTTGTAGAATAACCCATGTGAAACCTTATTAAATAGCCTTGTGAAACACCAATTGGTCCTAGAATTTGAACATTTATGTAAAATCATCAAGGTGGTACTTACTAAAATACATACATGTGTTGGCCTATAAGTATAAATATACTATGAATTAGGTATTAATTTGTTATACTTGATAGATATATTCTATGATGAATATATTTATGATTTATTTTAATCATGACTAGAATGTATGATGGTTTTATTTTTAGGAGGAGCATTACAATTCATGATTAGGAAGATTTGAAATCTTGGGTACCTTTTAAATGTTTCCATGAGGTAAGTGTAGTAAGATGGTGGCATTGTGATCCCTATAACCATCGTGTGAGATCACAAAGTTTTGGAGAACATGATTTAATCCTTTGGGTTACATGTGAATTCCTAGAATGGCTTCTCTAATGTTCAATTTGGTTGTGTTTAGGATGCTAAACTAACCCATTAATGATAATGATTGAATTAGAAGTAACAATATAAAATGAGTTACTATCTTCTATTAGCATTCTATGATGAATGTTCATCAAATTATGAGTAAGGCATAACATGTGATGGTAAAGACATGGATTCAGATTTTGAACATGTAGGAATATAGTTGGATTATGCAATTCCAACTACTATCATGTAAGGTTGTATATTTTTATGGTAATTTTTACTCATAATAATAGGGATAACGAGCTATAAACTAGTTTTCTATAATAAACTTTGATCTTGAATACATGAGCACAATGAAAATGTTATATATTCCTAGCTTACATAATCTAATAGCTATAAAAAGGTGTGCATGGAAGGTAGTGAAAGCTCTTTATTATCATTTATTGAGGTGGGAAAATTAATTCTCATGGCTAATAATGTTGTTTTTTCTAGAAAGGATTAAAAATAATACCTATATGAGTTATTAAATTTTAACAATATCAGTAAAGCTATGTTGAAATGGTGTTATACCATTGGTTAATGCTAAAATAAGAACATATTTGGGATGATAGACCTATTACCAAGGCTGTAAATATTCTAATTGGTTATTAATGAATGGCTTGTGAATCATAAACATTAACTTATTCCCCATGTTGGGATATGTGTATGGACATCAAATGTTATAATGTCTTGTATAGATCCAAATTATTCTTCTTGGTGTCATTAAATGACACATGAACTAATAATACAATTATTAGGGCTTGGTTAAGTAATGACATGTATATCTTTATAATCATGCTTGAAACATCAAGTAATTGAGGCTAAATGTCTCCTACCTAGATGGCGTGTTACATCCCCTCATTTTATAGATAAGTAAGCGGATGCTATTCTTAATAAATTTTATGATTAAGTTGTATAAGTACAAAATAAACATATCCATACTTGGAAGATTTTGTTAAATTAGCAAGGGTAGCCACCCATGTTGAAAAATCAACCACTAATGGTTGAGTAGTGGAACTTTTTGTAAAAGGAATGATAGAGTCTTTTTGGATATACCTTGTCCCTAGTTGTAATTTTATTCTTTGCGATGGAATCTCTCTAAGAGGGGGATGATGTTATGACCCCACATCAAGAAGCATTTTATTTTTATTGGCATGCTAACCTTATAGGATCACTTTAGCCAAATTGGCATTGTGACTATTTAATACAATTGATTACTTTATTTTGAGACATTATGATATTGATTATGATGCATTTTTCAGTAGATGTATATGCCCTAGTTAAGTTATGAAATATTACTGTATGATGTTCATATCATATTTTATTACCATGGATGTATATTTCTGGATTAGGTAATACTGTTGTTCTATTTGGTGGTTATAGGAATAAGTTGAGTGAGCTAGGCTTGTTGGTGGAATTTGGCCACTGGGAAATAAGGAAAGCTTTTGAGTAGCTGGGTTGGTACCAATATGTAAAATATTAAGGTGAAAGTTATAGCCATGGTTCATACTAAGTCTTTTGATTTTAGTGACTTCATTATATTTATCTTCATGTCATTTTGTGAATGATAACTTGTATCATTATTTTTCATTTTGTTTGAATTTATTTAGTTATGGGATCATTAATGGTCATGTGTACTTGAATGTCATTTTCATGTTCAAGATTATGTTTGGAATATCCTTTGCATTGTTGGTTTTAAAATTTTAGTTTTCCCCATTATATTTAATTGTGTAATATTAAATGTAAGCCATGATGTTTAACATTGTATTAGTTACTCTTTGGGTGGTTGGACCATGATTTGATTCATTGACTCCCTTTAACCCATGATGAGTTTATTTCACTATAAGAAAATGGAGATTTTTGTATTAATGTGTCTTAGCCTATGAACCACCATAGATTTTTTGGAAACATGGTTATAGAATATTTTTTGCATAAGAGTTTTGATTAGCCTATTGACCTCTAAATCTCTCTTCCTGAGTTTGAAGCTTCTAAGTTGAGTGGAACTCTTATGCTCCTTTGGATGAATGTCCTTTCTTGTCTTGTGTATGGCTTGAGCGTTGTATAATTTATTATTGCTTTTTGTATTGGTTAGCATGTTGGACCTAGTGTTACTATCTATTATGGTGTTATTTTATTAAATAGTTGATTGTCAATTAGTATACCATGGCTATGTCACCTATATGCTCTTAACTTTTTGATAAAACTTAAATGCCTAGTTCCACCATCTAGTTGATGTTTGGGTTGATTACGACCACTGATGGTTGGGATCATCAGGCTATACCTTGAGGTTTGTCACCTTGTGGATCATATACTTATCACATATGGAGTGGATTTCTATGCTTATGGTTGATGGATCCAACCTATTAGTATGTTTTATATATTTATTGATCATAAAAGTTTCATTAATGTAAATGATTTTTATGACCTTGGTGTGAGACCTGTATCATGGATTATGATAATTTGGCATTGTTATGTTAGTGATACATGTGCATGGTAATTCATACCACATATGGGTAGCATTAGGACACACTTGTATCAAGCATCTACTGACTCACTTATATAATTTTGATTTGTAATAATTATTGAATGGATATAATGTGGTACTTTTGTAATTCATGGTGAAATTAAATTATTGTTATTATTGTTGTTACTTAAGGATGGATGAATCTATTTGAGAAATAAGTACTCTTATAAATGTTGTATCTTTACTATTTTGGCATATGGGATAAAAACCATGTAATGTAATTCTTGTTTATATTTTTTTTCATGAAAGGAATCTTGCCTTGAGATATTTTATATGCTTAAGTTTGAAGCTTATAAATCATATGTGGTTATATTCAATCCTTAAATAAGGTTAAAATAATATACATAAGATGTCAAACTGATCTTCAAAATAAATTGATTATTATTATTGAATTACTCTAATTTAAATTCTTTTTATTTCAAAATATGAGAAGCTGGCCTTTGTAGCTGAAGGCTCTTATTAAAAACCACATTTAAGGTTGTCTAACATAACTTTCTAGGTAGAGATTCATGAAGAAATATGTAGGATGTGTTATAGATTGCAAAAATGTATTACATAATGTGTTATCTTTGGAAAATATTATTATCTTCTTATTATGGTTTTGATACTTTTAAAAGGAAAACTAAGGAATTATGGACTTAACATCACTGCTAGAAGAAATTGTAATTGAACATGTTAAACTCTTGTAAGTTGCTGAAATAATCAACATATAAGTTAAATGTATGCCTTCATGATTAATATAGGGAATAAATGGATTACATACAACTATAGATGTGGATATTAAAATACCTTTAAGTGACTTATTTTATCATGTTAATATTTAATATATGGATGAAAACTACTCCAATGCCTATGGGTATTAGAGTTGACTTGCATAATTATTGGTATTTTTCATTGATTCTAAAAGTTTTGATAGGGAATCTTGGCATTGTTATACTTTTTTAGAGCTATAAAAGTTTTCCATAACAATATTTATTTTATTAAGGTTCAGGTTTATCTATTAAGCTTCCCTCCTTGCATTAATTATAAATTTTTATTAGAGGGTGAATTATTATAATGGTTTTGGATTGATTGTATATGTAATTACATGGTATATGTATACCTTGAAATAATATAAACACTACATAAGATGGAATGTGTTGTTTATCTTCTTTTAGGACACATTACCTATATATTGGAAATCTTGGCTTATGGAGTCTATGATTTATAACTTGTGTCAATCACTTAAATTTGTTAATCTCATTTTCATATACACTTATTTCTAAAAGAAATTAAGTGTGGAAATTTATTCTACCTAATATATTCTATCCAACTAGAATATGATTCTGTTTCATTAAAAATAAATAATCAGATATATTTACCTTCCTTATCAGGTCATGGATGTATTTAATGGTTTGTGCATGGAATCTATGTTTTAAGTCACTTGAATTTAGATAAGTATGATCATTTTATGCAATATTACTGAGTATGGAAAGGTGATCCCATTAAGCATTTAATATGCTAATAAGATATCTCAATGTTGGAATTATATTTATATTATAGTAGAACATATTTTTATTAAAACAAAAATTATCATTAAGACATTGATTTAATTATATGTGTAAAATTAGTATAAAGTATTATATATTGTAAGTAAAAATTGATGCTTACTTAGATTGTAATTGAGATCACATGGGAGTAACAAAATTAATAGACTCCTTTGATAATGGAAAAAAAGCCATGCTATTGGAATTCACTTTCTTATAATATTATGGATTTAATCCTAAGCTAATATCCATCAAAAAAGTGTATGGTACTATGGATAAATAATTGAAGATTCGATTTATGAAATCTTAATAAATACATCTATGGATTTGCCTAGTATTTTTTGGGCTACATTATAAATTAGTTAGGTATCTCACAACATTGGTTGGGCTTCCTTATGTACGAGTATGAGTGGATGTGAATTTTTTCCATCTTAGGATGTATTGTATTGGATGATTTAATGACTCAAGGATACACACACACACACACACACACACACACACACACATTTATACACATATATATACAAACATATACATATATATATATATATACATACATATATACATACATACATACATACATACATACATACATACATACATATATATATATATATATATATATATATATATATATATATATATATATATATATATATAACCTTGAGTCATTAAATCATCCAATACAATACATCCTAAGGTGGAAAAAATTCATATATATATATACATATATACATATATATATATATATATACATATATATATATATATATATATATATACATATATATATATATATATACATATATATATATATATATATACACATATATATGTATATACATTTATATATATATGTATATATATACATATATATATATATATATAAATATATATATATACATGTGTGTGTGTGTATGTATATATATATACACACATATGTGTGTGTGTGTATACACACACACAGATATATATATATATATATATATATATATATATATATATATATATATATATATATATATGTATGTATGTATGTATGTATATGGTTGTAGATATATAGAATTATTTAGATTTAACATCAAATTAGATGTTGGGGAGTAGTTGTATCTTTAGCTCTCAAATGGTATGCCATTAGACACTTGAGATATTGATTAGGGTTAACTGACCACTAAATAGTCCTATTGATGAGATTAACATATATATATATATATATATATATATATATATATATATATATTGGAGTTTATCAGTTTGTGTATGCAAGACAATACACCCCAAAATGTATAAGCCTTAACAAGGACATGTTCCAATATACAACTTTTTATTGGTGACTTAATCCTAGTTACATGTCTACTGTCAATTAATAACATGCTTATTGGGAGTATCCTTGCATGAAAATCTACTTTGATGTTATCTCTTATCATCTATTTGTGTTTGGGCTTGGCATATATTGTTGCTTTTTACTTTAAAATTAATTATTCCCATTTTTTTTTGTGGTTATTTCACATCTATTGATATAATTCAAAACAAGTTAGTGATAGTCATAATATGAATTTGCATCTTATCCATTTTTTAGAGTTTGACTCTTATAAATATCTAAGGGAGGAGGGATAGATATAACATGACATTGTTCTAGATTATTAACGAGTAAATTGAGAGACTTAAGTAATAGTGTAGATTATCTCTTAGGTTTATTTGATAATATGAGTTGATTAGGTTGTTGTGACACTATATTCACTATTTTTGTTACTTCATTCTTAGTCTTTATATGTTTTATTATATATCTTAGCTTTATATTGATATAATTTCCTAATATTTGTTCTCTATTAGAGAAAACATACAATAATTATATTTCAATGATAATCATTCTTGTATTCAAAACTATGCAAGAATAAATGTAATAATTGCCTTGATTAGATTGATTTCACAATCGATTTAGAAAAGGTACATATATAGGTGGAATATAGACATGGACCAACAACCTCATGTATGTGATATTATCTTCCAAAATGATCTAATAACACATAATAAAGATAAATAACATGTGTATTAAGAGCTGATGCAAAGGTAAAAACCTACAGTAACACCCCCCTTTAAGCATAGCTTAGGTGGGTAGAATAATTGGGTCAAAAAAACTAGGGATGGTAAGGTACCCAAGTAAAAAGGAACTCTCATAAAGTGAAGCAAAAGAGGAAACCCATAATAATGCCCCTAGAGAGAGAGAGAGAGAGAGAGAGAGAGAGAGAGAGAGAGAGAGAGAGAGAGAGAGAGAGAGAGAGAGAGAGAGAGAGAGGAGAGAGAGAGAGAGAGAGAGAGAGAGAGAGAGAGAGAGAGAGAAGGCTAAAATACCCCACTAGAAGATAAAAATATTGCATCTACCCTATATCCTAAAAAGAGATATTTGGAGTGATTATTGATCAAAAGTAGATGAATGAAGAGTGGATCACCTTGGAATAGTGAATATATTCTCAATGTTCTTGATGGATCTTCAACCAAGGTGTGGATCCTATATAAGGAATTTTACTCCTCATTCATATTATATAGGCTAAATGCTCTATTAAATGATGGTGCATAAGAAGTAGAGGTGAAGCAAGAATGTAGAATGCCTTGTAACTATGTAATATAATAATCAATATTTAATGAGTCTTAGATCAATATACCTACTCCCTATAATGTTCAAAGTGGACCAAAAGTATGTGGATTAATAAATAACTCCTCAGTATAGGGAAAGTCATAATGATATGGTATATGTAAGTCCTCATCACTAATATAGTCACTTATGCTAGAAGATGAGTCCTCATCATCGTAAATATGATCAGGCTCAAAAATATCATCAAATTTAGTTGATTTTAATGAATAATAATCTAAATTAGAGTAAAGGTCAAAGTTTGTAAAGGTATTCAATCAATTATAATTATTTACCATTCCCACTACCACTATAATATCACTATGAAACTCTATGAAATACACTAAATCTAGATAAAACTCAACTTGCATCCTAAACCAAGGTGAGAAATTTGGTAGACTAATAGAACATTATATAAATGTGAGGGAATACTTAGAAAATTATTGAATGTTTTTCCACTATCTTAAACATTATCTCTTCTAAAAACCTATGTATGTTGTCACCTAATTGAATAGTGGCCATGTCACATGGTTTTAAAGAAGTGAACTCTACAAGAGAAAAATCCATGTGATGTGATGCACCAGAGTCAATAACCAATGTAAGAGTTTGAGGTACAACTAAAATTATGGCCCTACCTTTTAATTTCTCCTTACCATATTCTTTTTCCTTTTATTTACCATTTTCATTTTCCTTGGAATATTCTAAGGTTGATGAACTTGGTTTGTTAGACTCAAGAACACCTATATTATTCTTATCAAGAATGCTAGTTAGGTGGTCAATATGATTTTTCAAACATTTATTTTTCATTATTGTTTCTTGATAAATACCCACATTTTATCTACTCTTTATTATGATTAAAAATGGAAGAGGAGGCATCATTGGTTGATTTGGAGGAAAGTGTATTTTGATCATTTTCCTCTTGATCCTTTTTCTTATTTTTATTATCCTTGTTATTTGAAGTGTTCAGTTCCCAATTTCCAAGAATTAGATAATATGGTTTTGATGACTTTAATGTACCCATCTGTATTAACATATCCTAATTTTGAGTCATGTCAACAAAAAAATCATCTAAAGAGGAAATTTTATATGCAACCCCAAGAGAAATTTGTATGACATGGAAAGTAGAAACAAACATAAAATAGTCTAGACCTAATTTAGACAATATATAAATAACTAGTTGATCATCTTTCTAATATATTCCACAATATTTTAACTGCAATCTCAAAGACTTAACTTAGTGAATAAAGCCTATAAGGTGTCAAAGCTACTAGAACTTAAGCTTATAATATCATTCTTTAGTTTATGGCCTCTCATCACATATATCTTCCCATAGATATTTTAAAGTGTGGTCCATAATTCATTAGGATTTTTTGAAGATTAAACATGCAATAAAATATCAAGAGACACAAAAATCTAACCATGTTGTCACAATAGTTAAATCATTTAACTTTTTCTACATTAGCATTTGGTTTAGTCTAAGTTATTATATTTATGTGATTCAAACCCTTGCTCCTTAGAATGGTTTGAATTTTATATTTATTTTTTATAATAGTTAAAAGGCATGAGAATACTTATGAAAACTAACATCCATAATGCACATAATGAAATGATAGACACAAGGACCTTGAAATATTAAGCAATGACCCCCCTTAAATTTTTATAGTAACATATCACACTTGAGTGTTAGACATTAGACTCAACCAAGAATATATTCATTATCAATAAATTCCCATGATGTCAAAATAGATTAACACACGTGATTAATGCAAAAAAGTAAAGAGGGATGTCATACGCTATCATCAATGCACCTATAAGGAGTAAAAGTGTAATAATATTACAAAAAAATGAAGGAGAAGTAGAAATTTTATTTTTCCTGTGAAGGGGGTTTGACCTCTTACCAAACCAAACCTCACCCTCTATCTTTGACTAGAAAGATTAACAAAGGATTGTTAAAAAAAAAATATATATATATATATATATTCTCCCTCCTTTAAAATACCTCACAATACCTCCACCAATAATATTGTTTTATAACAAAAAATAATAACCAAACTACTCTCTCTTTAAAATAAAATCCAAATCCAAAAAATTGCATCCACTATTAACAATTTTATATAAAAACATTTTGGTGGGGCTTGACCCCTTAATCACCCTCCACCTAATATCTTATAAAAATACCATACACCCAACCAAACTATTCAAAGTTTCAAACATTTATAAATGAAAATACATTCTTATGTTTCAAAATGTAATGCTTAGATTTTTTAGTAATAAATTAAATCACCTATCGAAGCTATGATTTTTGAAAACCATTAACTTGGTGAATTGCCAACAAATGACATAGGCAACATAAGATGATAGTGAGGAGCATGTAAAATGGTGGTTTTGAGAGTTCAAGGTTGAATAAACTATTTATTTCAGTGTAGAGAGTGGTTTTGAATAATTGGATCAGAGGTTATATGTTGAAAACTAACTTAAGCACATGGTGGATGCTCTTTACATCATGGGCGGGATGTGTAACACTAGGGTTGATGCCAATGGAGCTAAAACTGATGCAAAGGGTAGGTTGAAGTGTATAAATCTCTATAATACCTCTCAATACATTTCAAAATCCTCTCAAGATTTTAGCTTGGCATGATGTTGAGTTCATTACATTGAGCCCAATCTCTTGTAAATGGTAAGAGGTTTTAAAAAAATTGGTAGCTTCACAATGGCAATGGGAAAACTTGAAACCACTCCTCCAAATATGGTCAATGGATCATATTTGTATAGTGGTTTGGTTATCATGTAGAGAATTCCATAATAAGATCACTCAAGGCCTCCTCTTTTCCATCAAGCCCTCCATTGGAACATTGTTTTATTATTTTTTTATGGTGGTTTGAAACCTTCGATGAAATTATATTAAAAATATAAAATTACAAAGCCAAAGTGAATTGGAAAAAAATAGTTGCACATAGAGAGTTATCAAATAACAAAAAAATCATGTAGATTTGAAATAATTATGTGTATTTTTAAGAAAAAACATATGCAAATGTGAATTCCATTGTCATATGAAAATTAGAGAACAAATAGACCTCATATGAACACAGAGATTTGTAAGTTTATTCTCAACAATTTATGTTATAAAAAAAATCATAAATCAATATTATATTTAACAAAAAATGATGCTAATTACAAGAACCTTGAAACTTTGATACAATGATAAAATTTATCAATAGTTGATCTCTGGTATAATAAACACACAAGAATTATATTGCAATGATAACATTGATTGTATTCATAACTGTGCAAGAATAAATGCAATAACTAGATTGAGAAAATAGATTACAATAGATTTATGAAAGGTACATATATGAGTGGAAGATAGGAAAGACCCAACATCATCTTGCATGTGGGATTATCTTTCATAATGACCTAATAACACATAAGCAAGTGAAGTAACACAAGTGTAGTAAAAACATATACAAAGGTAAAAACCTACACTAATAGATATAAAACATGGTATTTGATGTAGTCAATTTTTTGGATACACACTTAATTTTATTAAATTCAATACATTTCATTTATTTATTTTGTATGATATGTAATAAGTCACAAAAATATTTAAACCTATTTAAGATAATAGACTCATCATGGGGAAATTAAATATATCTTGTAGCTCTTTATCTATCATCGGATTTGTCATTTTGGACAACATTATCATGTATCTCAAAATATATTCATTTATGGTATCATTTGTTCCTTTCTTTATTTTTGAAATTTATGCATATGATATGTATTTTAAGTAATTTCGATAGATAAATGTGCTATAAAATGGTCCATTAAAGGTTTGAATACTTTCACTGATCATATAGGTAGATCATAAAATGATCTTAAATCATAGTCCTTTACACTTCTTGGAAATAATTTGGTCATGAAATTATAATTATAATCATAATCAAAATGTAAAGAATATAAATATAAAATATTCTACTCAAAGTCACCCTTTTCATAAAAAAATGTGAACTAGGGTGATACAAAACTAACTGGTAAACAGTACAAAAATATCTTGAGTGCAAGATGATTTTGTAATAAATCTTATGAATCAATAGCATGAATGTATTTTAGATAATTTTTTATTAGTATTTTTAACCTTATCCTCCAAATTTTAAATAACTTGGATAATACTTTTCATAGTAGACCCATTCATATTGATATTTGATGTTTGGGAAGTCACCAAAGGGGATGCAAACATGTCTTATGTTGATATATGCATTGAAAATAATAATTGAGTTAAAATATTGATTGTTCCCATGGAGGATGTAGCAAATATTTGTTTGTTATTTAGTGAAGAATGGATTGAAGGTATATCCCATTCCCCAACTAGATGTAGGAATCAATGGTGTACTCATTGGGATGGATAATGGAAGTGATGTTTGATAGGTAGCCCCAATATTTATATCAATAGAGAGAAATGGTTATTCATTAATGAATTTATATTTTTAGTTTCCAATATAGTATTTAGGATATTTTTGAGATATTAAATATTTTCATGAATATGCTCTTGATACATTTTAATGGATTTAAATTGATCTTGATCTACTTGCTCAATTTCACCTTTCTCATGTGCTTTATTGTTTTCATGATTAGATTCATCCTTTATGATAACTTTTTTAGTATTTTGATCATTTCATTATTAAAAATCTAATTATGGACATAATTTTATGGGGCATTAGCTTGAGACATTTTAGATGTTGAAATAGGATGTTCAATATTATCAATAGGTACACTACCTATTATATCACTACACTTAGATTGCATACAAATTAATAAAATTTAAATATGAATAATTATTACAATCTAAAACTCTACAAGATTGAAAACCCTAAAATAAGATAGTATTTCCATAAGAAGACTCGAAGGTTAGGATAACCAAAAATTTAAAATATTTTTTGTAATTCTTAATGGGATAATATACTAATTAAACAAATGGATAATCTATTCTAAAAGTAGACCAAATAAATAATTTAGATTCATAATATTTTGATACAATGCTAAATTATGAAAATATGCTAAATATATAGAGTATCACATACAATAGTAATTTCAATGATTAAACACAAAGAATAAATAATACATAGATTATTCATTTATGTGTATATATATATGAGAAGTAAAAGTGCATGATAATAAAAACTGATGTTTTGACCTTATTTGTCAGATTCAAAAAATTAACTTTCTAGTAGACTAGACACTATTGTTAGAATCTTAACACTAAAATCAATGCTTATGTCCCAATTTAACACTTATATTCATGATGAAGTATAGGTATTTTTTTTTAAAATTACAAATGTTCCTATTATGTTTCACGGTCACCTTTCGTATTCTCTATTACATCACGTGCATAAGTTCTAGATATCAATATGTATCTCAAAACCCTATGTCCTCCAATTAGGGCATGTAACCTTTAAAAATATGGGTTAATGGGCTCAAGTGAAGTATAAAAAAACTAAAATACCCCCTATCAATTATTTCATCATATTTATTCAATAATATAAATAGGAGCTTAGGCCTATGTTTTCTACCCTTATGTAGGCATGTGTGTGAACAATTGTGCAATATACTATGCATGAGTAAATATAGTGATCTATAGTATAGCTTGATAAATAATACTAATTTAATAATATTTAAATTTTGTATCCATGTACTAATACTGATCTTATGATTTATTTGGAAATAGGGAAGAATATGGTAGTTTTTCAAGCTTAAGAGGTGTTTTACTTCACAAAAGATAAATATGTGATTGATGTGTAGTTTTTTATTATAATGAGTTGTAATTTAATTATATTTATATCACAAGTTTTGAAAAAAATATCTCATGGTATGGTTAATTAAAATAAATATGATAAACAATGTGTTAAAATATTTTCAAATTTGATCATTTGTACGGTTCTAACACTAGTAACATACCTAGGACACTAGTGTCAATGCTAGTGTCCAAGTATAGATGGTAGTGTGTGGGAGGATATACATATGTTGAAGATATATAAGTATTAGATTAGGAAATTAATAAGGTTTTATGTATACTATGGGCTATAGGTGATATATCTTATGATAATATCAAGGTCATACTATGGGATAAACATTTTGGCACAATGAAATGGTGAACATGAGCCTTTTAATAATAGAAAGTCATGAAATGAAGGGATAATTCATGAGTGATATTTTAAATTTTAAAATATTATTTTACCATATAAAATATATATTTATCATCTATATACTATATAGTTAGCTTCACATACTTGTGATACCTTTGTATGTGCAATATTAATGAATGACTATGTGAACAACTCTATATGATAGTATCATTCTCCTCGAACCTTAGGTCTGATTATATAAAGGTTAGAAATATATTAAAAATTTGGGAAGTGTAATGGGATGATTTTACTCCAATCACCCCAACTTATTATTGAAAATTTATTATGTATCTAATACTCCTAAGATGGAAGTCAAGCCACATGTTTTTCTTAAATTTAATGTGAATGTATAATTGTGCTCCTATGTTATATCAATGCATTTAGAATATATCTTTCAATACTTGAAAATATTTTCTAATGAATTGGTTTTATGTGCTGTATACTTGAATTATGTTTGATCCTAGTGACTAATTTACAATTTGGGAAGAACATGGAAGATTTTCTCAATGTGCAATAATATATAGATGCTTGACAAATAAGTGCCAAGTGATTACTAAGTGTGGGTTTTATTTTTAATTTTATGAGTACATTTGGGAAATTTATGATTCCAATAACATTATAATAAAATGGTTTGAACCATAGGAATGATTTATATTTGAAAAATAAATATTGTTTGGTGAGGGTCAGTAACATCAACCTCATATTAGTTTCATCGATGAAATTTTTTGATGCTCTTTTTAGTGTCTGTGATATAGTAATGTGATTATTATTATATGAATATGTTTTAGTAACATATTTATATGTTTTAAAATATATTGATATGTTCTTATAGGTTATTGACACCAAAATAGGTAGGTTAGACTCATACAAACATGTGGATGTGAGAGAATGGTTAATAAGAGGTATATATCTGCACATAAGTCATATAAGGTGAATGTAGGTCAAAAATAAAATTGTAAAATGTATAATAATATATATATTAGTATCTAATGTAGGTGAATACTTAAATTGAAAAGGATGAATATTTAAGTTTTCCTAGTTTGAGACTCCAATGACTATGGGGAACTATACACATATAAATCAACATGTTAACCCTCATGTAGTTGACTTATGAGGTCTATCTAAGACAACCAATTAAAATATGGTAGGATTAATATTCTATTATTTTTTTTACTAGATGAATATGGTTGAGTGATTTGAAAATGAATATCTATAAGGGTTGGTTGGCTAGGTTGAGCTATAGGAGCAAAATTTTGATCAATAAGTGGAAAAGGATGCTTGAGGTGATCTTAAAATAGTTAAACTACATCATATTTTTCATTTAAGTTGTTAATTGTGATTTTATATCATTATAATTACATTTGTAATGGACAAGCCCAAGGTAATGAAGTTCTTGGTACTTTGAGAATTGGGCAAAGTTAGGTTTAAGGACTCTAGGGATTTGGACTGATCTATTGGGTTGGGTTTGCATGGATAATGTAAATAGATAATTAAATGGATATGATGATTTTGGACCTAAGGATAAATGAAAAAATGATAAAAATTTTAGGTTTTTGACTTGATGAGCTAGGGTACAAATTGGTCTTGCTACTTGGGCTTCTATTGGGTAAACTTGCTCATCAAGAGAGTTCAATGGGATAATAATGAGGTTTGAAGAGTGGAATGGAGGAATTATATCATAATATATTAGTTTATGTCACTCTAAATATTTTTCATCAATATGGGAAGGGAACTATATAAATTTTACTACTATGTGTGGTTTAGCTTGTTCTGGAAGCATCATTCACGAGTGAGGTAATGATTATTTAGAAGTCGAATATTGATTACTTATTTTTCTTTAAAAAAAATTGATGTTAGTTTTATTTTAATTTTTAAATGATTAATTGATTACTTAATTTTTTAATGTTTTGTTTTAGTAAGGTTTAGTCTTTTTCTTATTTTGACAATGCTTTCGTTGGGATTATTTTGTGTCTTCAACAAGGATTTGTAAAATCAAAGAAAACTACAATAATGATGAAAATAATGTAAATAATGTAAAATAAATGAAATATTTAATATATTTTATATTTTATTGTATTTTTATGCATGGAATGATAAATAAAAATTGAATTTAAATAAAATAATGCAAATGCATATTTTTGGTCTTTCCCCTAATTTTAAGAATACATAAATTTGATTTTGTGTTAAAATCAATGATTTTTTATTCTATATTTTTTTTTTGTGAATGAAATTATAAAATAATATTGTATTTAAATATTTAATATTAAAATGTAACATTAGACATACAACTTAGATTTTTTTATATGTAATGCAATTTTTGAATTTGAAGATGTATTTTGTGTATGTAAAACTAGTATGTTTTTTTAGGTTTTAGATGGTTATATAAGATTTAAGTTAAAATGAATTGATATTAAATTAATTTATTCTGATATATTATTGTGATATATGATTTATAATGACTCTAATTATCATGCAAGAAACTAAAACAATTTGAGATGTAATATTTATTTTTGGTTTTCTAGTTTCGTGTATGCAATTTGTTTGTTTGTGCTTGTGTGTGTAACTTTGTAAGATTTGAAAACATAAAGTTGAATTTTCTTTTTTTATGTATATAAATGTATATTTCAGTTATATTTTTTTGATATAATACACAAATTTACTATTCTTTGAGAAAAAAATGCATGAATGCAATTATTATGGTTAAAAAAATGTTTTCAACGCAAGGAAAAAAAGGAAAGATGTTTTTTTTTTTAATATTTTATAAATTAATATTTTAAAAATTAAATATATTATAGTAAAAAATAAATATAATGCAATAATAAAATAATTAAAAAATGAAGAATAAAATGAATTCTCCAACTTGACCAAAGTAGAGATTAGATGGAGAAGAATAAGTAGATTGAAATATTCAATCCTCAGGTAACTATCTCTATATATGTTGCTCAAATGGTGACCATGGAACTATATCCCAAGAGGGTAAAAAAAGAGAAAAAAATAAAAATAATAAATTGAATGAATAAATAACTAAACAATGGTTGGTTTCTCATGAATGACATAATACTAGTTGTAAATTCATGGTTATCTCTCTCTAACTTATATGAACAACTAAGAGACTAATGTTAATATTTGACTAATTTATTTGAAAAAACATAAGGTATATTGTATATATATATAAATTGTATAATTTAATATCTAATTCAATTTTTAGAAATAAAATCTAAATAAAAATGGAATACTTATAAAGGAGTAAAAGTTGTGTAGGAGTTAATTGAATATTTATTAGAAGCTTGTTGGAGTTAAATTGTAAGTGGTTTAAATTTAATTAATCATGAATGAGAATGTATTGGAGGATAAGGATAAAAATGTGACCAAATTCATGCATTACTGGGACATAGTTTTAAAACATATTTTATAGTCGAGAAATTATCACATCATACAGATGATGGCTTTATAACCCATAATGGATTTTCTATGAACTACCAGGATTGGAGGTTTGTCAATGATGTCTCCAAGGTGACCAAGGATGTTGATGAGGTGTCATGTGTGCTATAATGATAATGACAAAGTGTGCTTTAGTGTTCTTACATAATTTTTCAATGTTTGCCTTAGATAGGTAGATGGTGGATGTTATTTATTATATGGTCATGTTGTATAGACCCTATGAAGTGTTTTTAGTGCTTTGAGTTCTTTTTAAAGTGAAATTAATTAATTATATAAATCATATGAGTGTCTAGGTTCAAGTATTCATATTGATAGATAAAGCTATGTGAGCAGATTGATGACATTAAAATTCACATGTGTGAAGGTTTCAAAATAAGACTGATATATGGATAGTTTACCATAAGTGAGGATATAATATGGTTAAATTTTTATGTCTAGACATGGAGCATATAAAAATTTATTAAGGTGCAAGTTTGGCTTCTCAGACAGAGTTCAATAAATTCTGATACTTAGCTAAATTTGTGATATCTAAGATCTACAATGAGTGTTGAATTGGGGGATGAAGATATATGGATAGAAATTAATATAACTAGATAAAGACCTAATGTCAAGAATTATACTTTTTAGATAGAGATCAATGGTAAACATAAAGTCAATAAGTCAAAGATCTTGAGAATCAACATGATGAAGACATGTGTCACATTCACAAAGTTTGAGTAGTAGATCAAGATCGATGGAGTAAATTCAACAATGTAGATGAAGATAAATATTTTTAATTATTTAATAAGTAAAAATAATGATAATAAGGAATGTATGGATTCCAGGTGGTATAAGTTTAATGAATACTGACTATAGGGTACGTAGAGGGCACATAGGGCTACCAAGTAGCTTGATCTCAGAAGTGAGGATATAAGATGAATGGTGAAAAATGTAAGTTAAAATTATAAGGATTGAAAGGAGTTATATGGATCAAATTTTAGTAATATTTTTGAGGAATTGAGATGAATACATGTGTCTACATATGATTTTACATTAACTAGTGATTGTTGGCCTTTGAATTAGCAAAAGGATAAACTAGTGCTCAATATTTTAATTATATATTTTGATCTAGGATGAATATATTAATGGTTTAAAATTAAAAGTTTAAGGTGAATTCAAGGAACATTCATATAATATATTTAGAAGTTTTGAATGTCTGTAAAGTCAATTATATTGATCTCTAGAGTTGATTGAAGGTTTGAGCATGTTTGTAAGTTACTTGAGAAGGATATTTGAGTTTTTCTTTATGGTATTTTTATATTTCAAGATGAAATAAATATTTTATATTGTTTTATACTTAATGATAAAAATATTTATAACATTTTAGGTTTTACCAATCCATATTTAGTATGAAAAAATGTTTAAAAGTTGACTATGTTTGTTGGAGGCTACAGACATTTTGAGTGACCACTTTATAGAAGTGAGTTGGAAGAGTTACAAGAAGAGTTTAAAAATAAAATGAGCATGGAGATGTTTTATAAGTATAAAAGGATTATGATAATTCATTTTTTGTAATTATATTCCCTTAATCAGATATGGAGTGTCAAATTAGATTGATTGTATTTTGACTGTATATGACTAGTATGAATGGTCATTTTGAGAGAGTTGTTTTGAGTGCTTAGAGGTTGTGTTGAAGTATCAAAATCAAATGAAAGAGTTTCAAAGGTATTTAAGGTTTCACCCATGTGATATAATAATATGGATATGTGAAAATATTTGAGTAGTTACTTCGTAAGTTTGAGACTATGTTTTATGTGTTTAAAGGCCTAAAGAGTGAGGAGACCTAATTAGTAGGTTCAAGTGTTGAGTTGGTGTTCTAAGTGTCATGGACCCATGAGGGAATTATAAAGTGTATATTAGAGATAATTTTTATATTTTCTATGATTTTTTTAATGTTGAAGGTGGTCCAAGAGTTTGCAAGAGTAACATGTGGATGTGAAGGCCTAATTGTTTTGTGTCTTATTAATCTCTAATGGAGGATTAGAGTTCTAAGGACTATAACCAGCCTATGAATTGGATTTTTTCACCAATTTTACATGTAGTAAGACATTTTAAAAATGTATAAAATTTATGATAATAATCTTGGCTAAATAGGATGGGTTAGACCAAGAAAGTCGTATAAATACTAAGCATAATTGGCCTATTTGGAGTGGTATTGAGAGAGTCTGGTACTAAGTGAAGGAGAGAAATTTGAAAGAGAAGGTACATGTCATTTATAACCATTAGAGATAAAATATTATCAATCATGTTTATTTGATCAAGTTGATGTAGGAAGACACATAGGTCATTGGACTTAATAATCCTAGAAGAAGCAAATTGAGTGAGTAAGCCGTAGAGGTTATTTGAGAAAAATTGAAGGGTGAAGAAGAGTTCAAGCAAGAAAATTACATAATTAGGATTAGAAGACATAAAATTATATGTGGTGATTATATCAAGGTAGTTGAATGGGTGCTCATTTTTTTAGGGGTTGGTTCCTCCTTATGGGATGGGTGTCTCACTAAATTAAGTGATGGATGTTCCTCGATTAGTTGGTACTGGTTTAAATATTAGATCTTGTTGTTTTAAGATTTTAGTCCATATTAAAAGTTTCAGTGGGTTTTATCCCCCAAGAAGGTTTCATGTGTTATGTGTTTGATTTTTCTATGTTCATTAAAATGATTAATCTATATGCATCATGATTGTATGTACTGAATGTTTAAAAATTAGGAATTGAATTGGATTATCTTTGCATCACTAATTCACCCCCTGTGATTTTACCTCTAATAATTGGTATTATAACAAGACCTTTTTTGAAATTTTAACCACTTGAAGTTGATCTAAGATATAATATGGATAAAATGGAAAGTAGTTGAAAAGAAAAGGACATCATGTGTGATGAAGAAGGTTACCATGATAGTGGAGAAGAAGAAGTGATTTATGACAGTAAGGAAGAAAAAATTGATATAAAAGTTGAGATCATGGGTGTAATTGGTGAATTAAAGGATAAAAATAAGATGAATCATAAAATGAGGAATTTGATCAAAGGTCTTGAAGCACAAGTCAGTTCTCTAGAGGGAAGTTTTTTAGGCAAGTCTGAGAGAGAGAGAGAGAGAGGAAAAGAAGAATCAAGAATAGATCAAGTATATTGAAGAGAAAGCATGTATATTGAAGGATTACATGGATAAAGAAGATAATGAAGATAAGAAGACCATCAAAGATCTTAGAATTTAGTTAGAGGCTACAAGTTCAAGTATTAGAGCTAGAGAAGTTGAATATGTTCAATTAAAGACTGATCTTGTTTCCCTAAAAGATGATTATGAAAAGTTAATAATAAAGTTAGATAATATTGAAGAAAAATAAAATAAATTAGAGCAAGACAAAGAGGATGATATCATGAAATATAATAAGTCATATCAGGTCAAGAGCAAAAGAAACAAGCTAATTAGACATCTAAATACTTCAAGGTATGCCAAATAGATTATGGACCATTATTTTATTTATCATCTTGTTGGTCATAGGGAAAAGGACTATGTAAGAATAAGAAATAATTCAAAGGTAGATCACTTCCATATTCAAGGAAAAGGTATTGAACACATTATTTTCTATAGTTGTCATAGAGTTGGTTATATTTCTAGGTTCTAGAATTAAAGACTATTTAGTCAAGATAAGTTCAATCAGTCCCTTAGAGTGCAAGAAAGAAGACCAACTAGAGAGTGCAAGAGGAGAAGAAATCAGTCAAAGGAAGATCACAATCATCATTAACAAAAAGGTATGAATGATCATATTTATTTCATATGTCATAAATTTGGTCACATTATTAGATATTTCAAGAATAGGTTAAATGAGTTCTCAAAGTAAAACAAGGTGTATGGAGCTCCTAGTGTGCAAGGAAGAGGTTACACAAGGTTATGGAGACCTAAGTATATTATGAGATATTAGACAAAGACCATAGATAGTTTTTTTTTTCTATGATAAACATGAAAGAAAGACAATAACATATATTGTTACCATTTGTTGACAAATCTGAAGTAAAGAATGAAATCAACTGTCCATTAAAATTCAATCAAATGATGAGGTATGACTAAAAGTCAAAAAAGGTATGGAGATATGTGATTATTATGAGTTTTAGTAATTTTAGTCTCCCTATGTCAAAGGGGTGTCTCTATCTAAGCTTTAAGGAGACACTTATTAGTAAGAGGAAGCATGGTGGATGCAAGTTGAGTTCTTGACTGATGTTGTAGTATAAGAAAGGTCATGATAAGATGTGTTGGCTTACTATGAAAGGACATGAATAATTTTAGTGATAAAAAATATGATCTAGTTAGTCAAATAGTAAATAATAAAACATGTGATCTACTTCCTAGACAAAAAACCAAGAATGTGATAGGCACTAAGTGGGTCTCTATAAATAAGATGAATGAGAAAGGAGAGGTCTTAGGAAATAAATCTAGACTAGTGTGTAAAGGATATGCTTAGGTTTAAGGGATATATTTTGATGATAATTTTTCTCTATTGGTAAGAATGGAATCAATTAGACTCTTTTTGGCATATGTTAGTTTCAAAGTTTTTAAGGTATACCAAATGGATGTGAAATCTACCTTTTTGAATGGAAACTTAGGAAAAGAAGTTTACATTGATTTACATAAAGGATTATTATTATCAAGTGATCAAGACTATGTGTGAAAATTTAAGAAGGATTTATATGGTGTTAAACAAGCTCCTAGAGCTTGGTATGATATACTAGAAAATTATCTTATGAGTCAAGGTTTTAAAATATGGGTAGATGATAGCAATTTGTATATTAAGACTTAAGGTAGTCATCAATTACTTGTAGTTGTCCATGTTGATGACATAATATTTGGTCCTAAGAATGATAATATGAGTAAATAATTTGTACATGTCATGAATACTAAATTTGAAATGTCTATGTTGGGGGAGCTTTCATTAATTTTAGGATTGTAGATTAACTAACTAGATGTATGGACATTCATTTCATAAGCTAAATACATCAATGATATGCTAACTAAATTTGATATGATGGAGTGTAAGCCAATGAGTACCCAAATTATTATAGGTTGTAATTTGAGTAAGAAAGATGACTCACCAAAGGTTGATCAAACCTTGTATAGATCCATGATTAGAAGTCTTTTGTACTCCACTACCTCTAGACCTAACATCATGCAAGCAGTAGGAGTTACTGGTAGGTTTCAAGATGATCCTAGAGAATCTCACTTGAAATCTTAATATATCTTAAGGTCACTAGAGAATATGGTTTATGGTATGCCAAGAGTAAATAATTCACTATAAATACATACACTGATGTAGATTGGGCTGGTTATGTGGATGATAAGAAGTGTACTAGTGGTGTTGTTTTATTCTTGGGTGAGTGTTTGGTATCTTGTATAAGCAAGAAGAAAGCCTTAATATCCCTATCCACTATAGAAGTTGAGTATATAACTCTTGCCTCATGTTGTAATTAGTCTATATAGATGAAGCAAACCTTGGAAGACTATAAGTTAAGGAAAAAAGAATCTTGTCCCATATATTGTGACAATACTAGTGAAATTAGTATCTCAAAGAATTCTATAATTCACTAAAAAACTAAACACAATAATATTAGATATCATTTCTTGAGAGAATAAGTGAGCAATCAATGTGTTAATTTGGAATATGTGCCTACAAAAGAACAACTTACAGACATTATGACCAAACCATTAACAAAATCAACATTTAAGTATCTAAGAAAAATATTGGGAGTCATCTCCTTATTTATAAATCAATAGAAGGTTATTGGTTGAGGGTGAGCAACTAGTTCATGAGCTTTCTCCAATTATTTAGGGATTTTGGTCTTAAAGGGTCAAATTGGTTACTTCCAAGTGTTTAAATAGTTAATGGAATTCTAGTTTGTTGAGAAGTCTTTTTTAAGATATCATGATTTATATGGAGTGTCGAGTTAGGGGGGATAACTTGGATAGTTTGAAATGCTTAAAGATCTATTCATGATGTGAGGGGGAGCATATGTGACATGTTCCAGTCGTAATAGAGATATGAATAAGTATACTATAGATGTGAACTCAAGTATGTTTATTTTATGAATTGATCAAACCAAGGAAGGTGATTTGTCAATGTATTGAATCCTCATGCATAAACAAAGGAGGAGCTTTGTAAATAGTTAGGTTCTAGGATCAAAGAACGTTGTAGTAGAATTTGAGATAAAAGGTATAAAGGTAATTGTTCTGATTCATAATTGTTTTAAATGGTCTAAATATGTTCAAAATGGTGCCTAATCTTAGGTGACTTATGGGGATTCCATCATAATTTTTTAAAGGTAAGTTCATACAATTTCTAATGTTCATGTATGTTTTATCTTCATAGAAGCTATGTATGATCAAATAAGATTGTATTCATGGAGAATTTTTGAGAAGCTCCAGGTAAGAAGAGGTATGAACAATGTTAGGGGGAGTCTATATCATCTATTAAAGGTGTAAATTTCCTATTATTGGTCCTTAAAGTCCTCTCAAGTCTATAGGTGTAGAAGTTGAGTCCACTTTGTCATTATGTCAAAGGGTGAGAAATTTCTTGAAGAGAGATAAAGTTTGATCATAAACTTTTTACAAGTGTTGACATCAATGAAAAAGTGGGAGATTGTTTTATGATTTTAAATTATGTCTCCAAGGTGATTAAGGATGTTGATGAGGTGTCATGTGTGCTAAAATGACAATGATAAATTGTGCTTTAATGTTATTGAATAGTTATTCAGTGTTTGACTTGGGTAGGTAGATGGTTAATTTTATTTATGTAATGGTAATGTTTTAGGGACCCTATTGTGTGTTTTTAGTTCTTTGTGTTCTTTCAAAAGTGAAAGGAATTCATTATAGTATTCATATGAGTGTCTAGGTTCAAGTAGACATCTTGATAGACAAAGTTGAGTGAGTAAATTGATGACATAAACATTCACACATGTGGGTTTCACAAGTATATTGATATATGGATAGATTACCTTATGTTAAGAGATAACATGGTTCAATTTTTTTGTCTGAATATGGAGCGTATCAAAGGTTATTAAGGTGCAAAGATTTGTGATATCAAAGATCTAAGATGATAATTTAATTGGGTGATTAATATATCTAGTGAGAAATTAATATAACTAGATAATTATCTAATATTGAGCATTATAATTATCATACAAAGGTAAATGACAAGCACTAAGTTAATTAGTCAAAGATCTTGAGAATGAATTCGATAAAGACATATGTTACATTCACAAAGTTTGAGCAAAAAATCAAGATAGATAGAGGACATTAAATTATGAAGAGGAGTATAAATGGTTATAATTATTAAATAATTAAATATAATTCTTATAATTCATGTGGGGATGACAAGTGTTATAAGTTTATTGGAGATTGACTGCAGGGTATCCAAAGTGCACACATGGCTGCCAAGTGGCTTGATATTGGAAGTGAGGATATAAGATCAACAATGTGTGATGAAATTTAAATTAAAGAGGATAAAAAATATATAAATGGCGTGAATTTTATAAATATATTAGAGGACACGAGATTAATACATTTATCTATAGATGATTTTTATTTAACCAGTGACTATTGGCATTTGAATTAGTAAAAGGATAAACTAGTACTCAGTATTTTTCTTATATCTTTTGATCTATGAATTTTTTTTAATGTTTTAAAAGGAAATTTTTAAGGTAAATTAGAGTTTAATATGGGTAATATATTTATAAGGTTATAATATTTGTACAATCAAATTTACTACACTCTAAATTTGATAAAAAGTTTGACCATGTTCTATAAGTGACTTGAGAAGGATATTTGAGTTGTTATTGATGGTATTTAGATATTTCAAGATGAAATATCCATTTAAGAGTTTTGTATATTAAATTATAACCATTTATGATTATTTTTAATGTTTGACCAATCCATATTTAGTATGAATAAATGTCTAAAATTTCACTGTGTTTGTTGGAGTCTACAAACATATTGAGTGACCACTTTATAGAAGTGATTTATAAGAGTGTTGAGTAGAATTGAAGAACAAAATAAGTATGGAGATGTTTTATAAGTATAAAATGACTATAATAAGCAATTTTTTTTCAATATATTCCCTTGATTAGATATGGACAGTCAAAATACCTTGACTATATTTTCACTGTATATGACCAATCTAAGTGGTCATTTTGAGATAGTTGTTTTGAGTGCTTAGAGTGCATGTTGAAGTATATAAATCACATGAAGGTGTTGAATATATATTTAAGTATTAAACCATGTGATATAATCATATTTATATTTTAAAAATATTTCTTTATTTTTTTTAGAAGTTTGAGACTATGTTTTCTATGTTTGAAGGCCTAAAGAGAGAGGATACCCAATTGCTAGCTTCAAGTGCTGAGTTGGTGTTTAAAATGGTATGGAAACATGAGGGATTAATAAATTATATATTTGATATATTTTTTATATGTTCTAATCATTTTTTAAAATTTAATGTTGTCCAAGAAGTTGAAATAGTAATGTCTGCATGTGAACGCCTAATTATTTTGGGTCTCATTAAGGCCTAATGGAATATTTGAGTATTAGGGACTATGGATGACCTATGGAGTGGAGTCCTTAACCCATATAATTTGTATGAAAACCTATTTCAAAGGTATAAAAAGTATGTTAATCATTTTGACCGACCAATATGGGTTACACCAAGAAAGTGGTATAAATACTAGGCATAATTGGCCTATTTGGAGTGGTGTTGAGAGAGTGTGGTGCTAAGTGAAGGAGAGAACCTTTGAAATATAAGGTACATGTAATTTAAGACCATAAAATATAAAATATTATCATTCATTTGTATCTAATAAATTTTATGTAGGAGGACACATATGTCATTGGACCTAATGAGCCTAGAAGAGGTAGATTGAGCGAGTAAACCCTAGAAGCTATTTGAGAAAGATTGAAAAGTGAAGAAGAGTTAAAGTAAGATAACTCCATCATCAAGTGTATAATACATTAATTCATAGGTTTTTATTATATCAAGGTATTTTTTTGGGTGGTTATTTTCTTAGGGTGTTGGTTCCTCGTTATGGGATAGGTGTCTCATTAAATTAAGGGATGGGTGTTCCTTGATTAGTTAGTGCTAGTCTAAATGTTGGATCTTATTATTTTAGGATTGTAATCCATCTTGTATGTTTTATTGTATTTTATACCCAAGGAGGGTTTCCCATGTATATCATTTGTTATGTTCTTGATCTTACTATGTTCATTGCAATGGTTAATTTGTATGCATCATGATTGTATGTGTTGAATGTTTAAGAAATGGGAATTGAATTGGATTATATTGCATCATTGATTCACCCCCCTACCCCCATCATTTATTTTACCTCTAACACAAAGGTAGTTTGAAAAAATTATATGATGGTATCATCAATTGATGTGGTGGTTACATAAACCATCATGGTGCTTTTCACCATGCTACATAAAACATAGATAATTAAGGGTAAAAGACTCAAAATTGATTTTTTAAGAGATATGCAAGGGACAAAAAGAGGAAAAAGAATAGAGAGAATGTAAAGGACAAGTTCTGGCATGCTTTAATTATTGAGATCCTCTCATCATTATCATATTTTTGAAATGCTTCACCATAAACAAATTTGGTGCATACAATAACCTCCTTGGTTTAAATTCCTCCTATTGAGTTTCAATGACCTTGAGCAAGACTTTACCTCCACAAGAATGAGATTCTATCATATAATTACTTTTAATATGCATGGGCATATATGTACGTAAAATCAAAGAAAATGAGTGTTCTGTGTGTTTTGAATGATATTTATGACCCATGTATGTTTGTGTGGATCTAAACTTATAAATAAATTGTAATTCTAAGCCAACAATTTGAATTCATATTGATATAGTAGAAAGATATCAACTAACATAGTATTGTATTTTTATTCATGATATAACATATGAGAAAAAAAAATTAGTTATGTATTAGTAATGTAGATACAATATACCAATAAACATAGAGGTATAGAATTTTATCAGCTAGGAAATATAAGGAGGCTACATAACTAAATAGAAATAGATGGAGAATAAATAAATGATATAAATTCAGTAGAGGATAGGTTGATAATAATTAATGTATGATATAGTAGTATGTAAACATATCTCATAAAGTATCTAACCCCACCACTTTCAAGTTTAAATCCTTAGGATGTGCATTCAATGAGATTGATACTTTGATGAATCTTACAAGATAGATCTTTGAAAAAATATAAATATGAAAAATACTAGTGTATATATATTCCCCACCCAAATCTAATCTTGTGTTAGAATAGTGGAACATAGGATGATGCTTTGGGAAAGATACATAGCAACATAAAAGCATAAAGGTAAATGCTAAAATAAATGGTGATAAATTAAAGTAAATAAATATAAACATGTAACTTCATTTAACTTTACAATTATAGAGATAATGTTATATGTATGTGGTAATTTAAGGAGAAAATATGTAATCGTGATAGGTGTACCTAAAAAATAAGAGAAAACTCCAATTCTTTACCAAAAAAGTCTTTAGTGCCATAAAATTCTCTACTTTGTGAGGCTCATACCACTTTTATCAGTTCATCAAAAGGAGATAGGGGAAAAAATATATGAGAAAAGTATGGAATACAAAGGTAAATATCATGAAATTATGATTCTTTTATTAGTAAATACAAATAGACCAAAAGTTAAATCATTATTAATTTTATATTTTGAAAATATATAAATTTGGAGGTCAATTTATTTTAAGATCAGAGACAATGGCTAGAGGATCATAGGATGAAAGTAAATGAGGTCGCAAAGGAGGTACCATAGGAACCATTAATGTAGGTAATGTAATTAGTATTGGGTTTGGTATATAGGGTAAATATAATAAATATGCATGCCATGAAAAATATGTGTAGCAAAATTTTCCACAAAAAGTGTTTAAATGATTATTTTTATAGGTAACAGGTAGGATAAGGAATGTCAAATGCTAGGCATTAGGTATTTTTAAAGCCTCGGAAGTAAATCACTATCAATTATAACTGTATCATTCATGATGATAGAATTATATGGTTGATAATCATACTTTGGAAAATACCATATGAAAAGGCTAATTAAATTATGTGAAATAGGTCATTGTAATGGTCGATACAGTTAAAAATACATGTCAAATGGTTGATATAGTAGAGATAAAGTCATGAATTCATGGTTAGTGATCCCAATGTATAAATAAATTATACCACATAAATAATGTATCACACATAACTCTCATACATAAACACATTTGAAAGTACAAACCAAATTTATTATAATAATTTCAACAATAGGTTAAAATGTTACTTCCAAATAATTAACTATAGGCTATACTTTGATTTTATCTACTAGAGGTAAAATTCAAACCAAAACAATGGATTATAGCATATCTCCAAAAAAATGCAAGTCCTTTGTCCTTTTTCCTCTCAAATTATCCTTCTCTTTCCATTTATAATATGGTAAAGTCTTCTCAAAGGATTGAATATTCTTCTTATCAAATGCCCACCTAAAAACTCCTTACATATGCTCCTTAAAGCTTATATATGATTATTTTTGGAATTTTGTGCATGAGATAATAGTTTAATTCAAAAAAATACTATTTATTTCATGATATATATTTTTATATTTACATACGTACCCTATAAGTTCAATCACCTATGAAAGTCATGCCACTATATCTAAACTACCTATCAAGAAAGATCTGTGTGCATTTAATTTAATGAATCCTATATTTTATGCTTAATTGTCCTTTACATAACTATATGAGAGTATAGGTGGATAGATTTATCTCTACATGGATTAGTCTTATGCTTTTGGTTAATATTATATATACTTTATATCTCACCTCTGTACCAAATTCCCCATGCATTAATTTCAATACATGTACCTTATGTGTTTACTGACACACTAAATGGGTGTTTGTCTTTTGGTTTTTTTAGATATATTTTCCCTACACCTAAATACACCATATTTATACAATAAATTCATATATTTTATTATTTTTCCTCACACTATAATTTCTTTTTGTAACTACCTACGTACCTTTCACTCCTACACACCCTAACAATCCAAAACATTCACAAAAAGACATGTTGTGACTTCATCCTTGTTATGTGCATAATCTTCTACCTGCCACTTGTCTTCACATTCCATATGAAATTAAAAAAACATAACCCTTGTGATAGATTAATTTGTACCATTATTTTATTACATATAATCCCCTATGTCATTAGTCTCAAGTCTTTTAGTTTGTTTTCACAAGACTTAGCCTTGTCCTAATTCATGGGTTTTTTGTTTCCTTATTTTTTTCATGTTCCATGCCTATGTTAAAACATGTAATCCCTTATTTTATCATATCTATACAACTTATATTTGTATTTATTATACACATTTATACTTAATAAATATTTAATATCTCAAAAATGTTACAGCACACAACTTGAGCACAAATAAAATTTTCCAACTTTTGTGCCTCTTAAATAACTACACACTCATTTATATCACTCATAAGTTATAACATCATAAAAATATAATTAGGTGATGGAGTATTAATCTTCCTCTTAAATATTTCTAAGTTAGACTCCCTAGGTAATTAAAATATGAGACCCAACTGACAAATAGGGCATGATTGGTAGAATTACATTTTGGTGGACTGATAAGGCCACAAAGTTCTATTCCACCTAATGTCATTTCTAAGAAATCTTACTTTCTTCTTCTTAATTTAATGGAATCTCACTATGCTATAAATCATCATGTTATTCATAAATATGATACATTCACTCACAATTATAATTCTTACATTCATGGGTCTACACCCAAGGTGCTTCTAACATCCCTTCCCAACACCTATGTACTCCAAACAATATTCCATCTACTATGTGCACTAGATTCTCTCTTTTCCTTGTTATTTTCACTTGCATCAAGTGGGACTACTTGTGATCACCTCATTCATATGACTATCATAATATAATTATTCACATTTGTTCTATGAATATCCTTCATTACCTTCTATTTTTCAAATGGTTTCTACATGGTACTCTTATTTCTCTTTCTCTTACTAACTTTAATCTTATCTAATATCACATACTCTAATTTGCATGTTTAGACTAATCACTACTAATTTATTTATTCTCTTATGAATAATCCTTATTATTTGTATATTTATCATCAATCACACCTCTACCTTCATTCATCGAATTCCACCCATCATGCACAATTATTATTTCACTTCCCTTATCATCTACATGATTTTTTATTATTCATTCACTATCTTTCTTCAACATATACTATTTTTTTGCACAAATAATATTTACCTCCCTTATCATTTATGGCTCATAATATCCTCTTTCATAATTTTGATATAAGTTATAAGTTTTCTTCAACATTCACATCCTTATATGCCTTTAGTGGAGTCTTATCTATAGGCTCTCACTCATGCTCTGACTTAAGGTAAAGTGGTTCACATATTTTTACCTTTATTTCTCCATCCATGACCAATGACTTCATGTATGATTCCATTCAAATATAATAATTTATTTATTCTAAAAAATAAATCTCTATCCCATGGGAACTAATACTTCCCATATACCATTGCTCTTCTCCTCTTCTCTTGTCTAAATTTTTTTTAATGCTAATATGCAATACATTGGATCTAGATATGCAATTAACCAAAAAATAACATAGTAAAAACTAGATCAATGAACACAATGATTTAATGTGGGAAAACCTCCAAGAGATAAAAATTACACAATGTGATTATTCATTTATTTAGAAACTTCAAACCCAATACATAACCTTCTTCAATCTTACTTCTTCTCAACTAGTCTTCACAAAGCCCTTGTATAATATTTTCCAGACACAAATATGAATCAAATCATGTTTATCAAGTGTATTGAGAGAATATGTTTTACCATAGGGGTATGTTGGACCCCAAATTTTGACACTAAGTGTTTAAGTATTTTAGGGCAAAATTGACACACTATAAGAGAATTATGGCACAAGAAGACCATGGCATAGAACTAACCTAACTTAGGAAGACCATAGCACAAAGCCTTCAAGGTATGAAAGGACAAGGGCATAGAAGTATCAGAACAAGAATACATAATCAAATATGGAACATAACTATGAGTAATATGAGATCATAAGAATAAGAATAAGAAAAAAAACTTGGGGAATGCATGGGAAGTGAGAGATAGTTGAGGAGAGAGTCTCAAGGGCCATATATACTTTAAAAATCATGATTTTTACACTGGACCATGAAGAAGAAGACATATGAAAATAAGTAACTATAATAAAACAATAATATAGTGAGCGTAAAAGCCCAAGTCCTTAGGAGAGAAAAATTGATATACTGCCACAACTCTCAGTCTACTATGAGTTTGTAGGCCAATCACCAATGTTGTAATTTATTATGTAACTAATTGGTCAGGAAAAAATAAGTATAAATACCCCTGTGTGGAATCATGTAAGGTGGTTGATTATGGAGAGAATATTGGAATTATGTAAAATAGATTCATAGATATTATAATAAGTTTAGGTGTTGTATGTTTATGTTTAATTTACATTTGAGTATGAACTATGGATTGGATTGACATATTTTATTTCTTATCTTTCATAATGTCATGTATGGAACATGCATTATGAATTGGCAATCCAGTAAACTTCATAGAATTTTTATTTATGTTCATAGTTGTGATAATTATTAAGTAAAGGCCTATAGTAGTTTATTTATTTCTATATGTAACTGCTAATCATATATATGAATAAACTCAAGTATATGACTAGCATATTACTGAGCAGTATAACCCATAGGAACTAGTCTCTTGATGCGTGCTTAGAGTGAGCATGCAAGACCAGAGTCTTATGTGAAGGGGTAGTATGCAATCTTGTTGGAGATAAACTTTAGCACCTAAGAAAACATGATTAAAATATTAAAACCCAACATATTGATTCAATTATTAAGACCCTTCATCCTTGCTACATAGTAATATAATATGCTTGAATGTATAACCCTTGAGAGTGTTAAACAATATATTACTATGGTTGAGGAAAATTTTGTGGTTCTTTATCTTGAACCAAGAGTTTCTACATGTTAGTGAGTAGAATAAAATATCTATAATGCATTATATTAAACTTTATTTGTTGAAGTCCTTGTTCATTTTCATGCTTGGCTATCTTCTTATGCTCAAGATAGATCACAAAATTTTGGGAGAAGACAATCTTAGATGTTATAATGTTAAAGGGATTTAGCATAACTAAGAACACTGTGGACATTATTTTTTAATATATTATGGAAATGAGTGTTGAATATCTGCATTATGTATCATTTTGTAACAACTTACTCTTGTATTAAAGAATCCAAGTTCTAGTTTTTCAAAGCGCCACATTATAAATCAAGAAATTATTCATTGATTTTGGACTCAAAACTCTACAAATAGAAGGCTAAATCCATCCTAGCATGAGCCACATAGTTTGAAGGGGCATATAGAAGTGTTAGAAAATAATTTTATGTTTGGAATGGTATCCAATTGATGAGTATTATGAAATAAAAAATATGATGAAGATCGATAGAGAATCATAGGAGGAAGTAGCATAAAAAGGGACTGGGAGAACTCAACAAGTGTTGTTAGGATCCATATGGAAGTGAGAATTCATAAGGAAGACTCCATAACTTTTGAACTATCCCCCATGACAATTTTATCATATAAAAGAGAAACTAACTAGATAAAAGAGACTGAAGAACCAAGTTTGAACCAACCAAGTTTCCAAACCACAGTGTGCACTCATTCTTTTGAATCAAATAAATTATGTATACATAATTGGGATATAGATAGTGTAGAATCATAAATTGATCCTATAAGGGAAACTATAGTTGAGCCAATTGTAACTCATCTAGAATTAACACTTTATTTTCCTATTCAATGGAATTTCATGGCCTAACTTTGGATGCCTATTAGACTTGTCATTCATAGTGGATATAATACATGCCTAAATATTATTAATCAACTAGATATTGTACCCCATGGAATGGGAATTGATGTTGGAGGCACTGGAGGTGGACTAATAGGTGTCACAAGATAAAATGGTGGACTTCCCCCTTAAGGAAAAGGATCTAGGGTTTCTCAATAGCCACTAACATAATAACCTTAGCTTCTAATAATATATTATGAAATGATGCTCAACATACCTAAATATCAGGACATGGAGAATGTTGTGGAGTATGTACATAAGTGAAAACTCATTTTGAGGGCATGAGACATCACTTATTCTAAGTGAAAGGCCAAACAATTCATGGCCACACATCTAGAGAGACTACACAAGTAGTATAGAAAGTTTGACCCTCAACAAGTAGTAATTAACTATGATTAGCTTAAAATAACATTCCTTCAATAATTTTACATTCTTTAATTTGAGAAAAAAATTATTGTTGAATTGAAAGATATAAAATAAGAGCTCACTAAAAGTGTATGGGAATATGATGCATGATTCAAAACACTTCTCTCAAATATTTCATTTGAAATTAATGTTGCTCAGTATACATAGTTTTTCATGGGAGGATTTTTGATTCCCTTAAAGTGAATGCTATCTCAGAAGACTTTTACTAACCCATGTGAATCCCTAGAATCCACCCTCCATGTTGAAGTTATTGGTAGTAGTAACACTAGAATCAATCCTTTCATGAAATCTAAACTAGATTTAGTGACATCCAAATAGAAAAATTAGCTACAAATAATATGTAAAACACTTATAATAGTCTTTAATGTACTGTATGTGAGTCTAAAGGTCATAACCAAAAAAACCACCCCTAAGAAAACATACGCACTATACTAAAGTAGTCATGTGAAAATTTCCATGAATAACATGATGTACACTCCTATCCTCTCCTATAGTGGGATATGTATTCTAAGGTGCCTGAATACTATAAAATATGTGATGCCTACACCCATGATATAAATAATTTTTAACTAATTATTAATATCCATGATGCGCACATGTGTGGTACATACCAAACCTTTATGTCTAAAAATCAAGATAATAGTGGCTATCATCGATGAGTCTAAGAGCAAGGATGAGGAGGTAGTTGTCTTCTACCAAGAACATGTTATAGGTATGGATCCCTAAACCACTATCAATGGGATTATCTATTTTATCCACCATATGATTTTTGTAAAAATAATCATTGATTGGAAGAATGTCTTGACCTATACATGACCATCACTAAGGAAAGAAATGAAAAAGGTGTAGGCATGATTTACATTAAGAAACTTCACTGGTGGAAATTCTCAAGCACCACAATATCTCAATAGGTGAATATCACTATGTATAGTGATGGATAATCTTAGTGTACATCTATTCCTATTGAGAAGGTAGAGTGTGAAGAGCCTTGGGTAAGCAAGTCTCCCTATGCCTAGACATAAAAGTATGTACTATAAGATACTATGATGTTGGTAAATGAACTATAAGGAGAAATTTAATTTCTTAAGGATGAAAAACCAACACAACATGATGGTATACAAAAGATAATATATCCTTAAAACATGGTGCAAGATGATTTACAAGAGATTTTCAAGCATATATTAAATGAATACATTATCCCATAACTAAGTACTTGGCTTAAAAATAAGGTAAAAACACCAACAGATGCTCAACCTCAATTGATTCAAAAAACTAAGAATCATCAATTGAATCATACTTGGTAGCAAGATACCCCTACTCCTCATAGGATTCAACAATATAAATAAATACTAGTGAATGCTACCATCAATGATTGGGTGCTTTAGGATATCTTGGTTGATACTAGAATTGAGGTTAACATCCTCGCCAACGATGCATTGTGAAAAATGGATAGTATGTCATTGAAACCATCACCACATGTATTGTTTATGGATAATAAAACTTTTACTCTAGCAATTGGCATCCTTAAGAATGAAATTGTTGATATCCTTATATTAAATTTAAAAATTGACTTTGAAATTATCAATTTAATAGAGGCAAATGATTTTCAAACTCTATTAGGGAAACCTTGATGTTATGAAAATAATGTAGACTTAAGTTTCAAAAAGTGCTACATTAGTTTTGAGAATATTAATCAACATGTTTTTATTCCATTGGATCAAACACATGGGCCCCCATACATAATACCTATTAATATGGAAGAAAATATTAACCACATATATGAATTCATAGTTAGATATGGTGACCAACATGATCCTAATCCTGATGGCATCCTCTGATGGATGGACACTCAATCCATTTTTGATACTACAATTAATGTTTGTAATTATTGGGCCCATAGTTACTGTGACCTCACTAGAAGAGTATGTAGTTTCATTGGTAATTGTGAGAATGTTCCACACCAATATCATAAGTATCATAATTTTTTTTACCTTATTACTAAATAAGTTATGAGAAGACTAGTTATAAATACACCTTTATAAATACTTGATGAAGCTCCTAAGTTTCATAGATAAATGAAAGTTTGTGACTTTAACTAGTGCTTTGAAGACTTCTATAACTCTGATAATGATCATATATAATAATTGGTTTTCCTTTTTAATGGTATAATAGGAAGTTGGTGGTGAACTCAAAATGAGTTACTTCTCCATTGGTATGAAGTACACTATTCCTTACATCACCATTTTCATCATGATAATCAAATATGGGGTACAATCATATATAATAGAGTATGAGCATTCGAGCCACACATAGAAGCTTATGAATCAGTGTGGAAGATTGAAGAGTATTTCTTGCCATAGTACCTTCAAGTACATGGTTTTTATTTAAATTTATGAAATTGGGATAGAACATGGTATGTTCATGAAGAATGATATATGGGTACTCTTTTTTGGCATCTATTGAAAGAGAGAATGAACTTAGCATTATCTTACTCATCTTTGAGAATGGATTTATGCTTCATTATGTAGGCCATGTGGAAAGTTGTTGTTGGTGACCCTAGTTCCATTAAAGATCACTTGAGATATATCCATTATGTCCCAAAAGAAGGGATAGTTCAGATTAATGATCCATCGACATAACCCATTCTCATGCCCTATCCTGTCTTTGATTAGGAATGTTGTGAAGAGATATACCTAGGGAAGAAGACAATAGTATTTAAGGTGGATGAAGGTGAAGGGTCCAAATCACCTAACCCATTTGGAAATAATTTGGATGTCCCTAAATATTCATTTGAACATCTCATGATAATGGTCTTGATGTAGACCACCCTTACTCAAAACCAATTTAAACTATCTAGGTCAAAATTGACATAAAGGAAGAATGAAAAATATCTACTATAGGTAATTACTAGAATAGAATATAAGTTTCAAATATATTTAAATTATTAAAAAAATTACCAAGATTTATTCCCAAGAAGCTAGAGTTAGAACAAAGGTGTTCATCCATCTCTAGAAAAAATTCATATCAAATTGGTTGATGATGGTAAACTAGCTAGGAAAAGGCCATATATGATGAATCCAAATCTATGGGCATGTATGAAGGAATAAATTGATAGTATGTTTTTTGTTAGAATAATCATCCTAATTTATCAATCTAAGTGGATCAATCCCATGTTTATAAGTAAAAAAAATATGGACATATTAGGATTTGCATTGATTATAATATACTTAGTGTCATTTGCGTTACTAATCCCTTCCTAATACCATTCATAGAATAAATCCTTAAAGACATTGTTGGGTGTGAAATATATACTTTCACAAATGAATTCTTGGGGCACCATTGGGTCTAGATTTCTAAAGAGGATCAACCTAAGAGTATGTTCACCACCAAATGGGGATATTTCACATATATCATCATGAATTTTGCGTTGAAGATCAAACTTGTTATATTTTACTTTATATTTATTGAGGCCTTTAAATATTTCATCCATAAATTTCTTCAAGTCTACTTGGATGATTGGATAATTTATGGTTTGGTCAATGACCATTATTCTAATCTAAAGCTCATGCTTGAGCATTTATGATTCCTACAAATATCATTTAATCTAAGAAAGTGTCTTTTTATTACACCCTTCGATGTTCTTATAGGACATATTATATACAAGGATGGAATTTTGGTAGACCTAACAAAATTATTTATCATTATTCACGTCCTAGCACCAAAGTTTCAACATGAATTTAATGCCTTTCTAGGCCATAATAGGTATTATAGGAAATTCATTTATGGATATGCAAAGATTGTTTCACCTTTAGAAGAACTATTAAAACATAATGATAACTTTATCTGAACCTACTCTTACCAAGAAGCCTTTGAGGCTTTAAAAGATAAATTGGTCACCACTATAATTCTATAGTTCCCTGATTGGAAAAAACCATTCCATGTCAATGTTGATGCCTCTAAAATGGTAGTTGGTGAAACCCCTACACAACTAGTTGAAGGTCACCTTGATCACCCTATCTATTTTTTTATTAGATAACTTATTCTATTTTAGTGGAATTACACCACCATAGAGCACAAAACACTATAAATGGTTTATGATTTGTGTAAATTTAAACAATACTTGTTGGAAACTCCTTTTGTGTTCTATATAGATCATGAATATTTAAAATATATAGTAAATAAACCTATTTTATATGCATTCATCTACCACTGGATAGTGTTGTTTCAAGAATTTCAATTTCTATCATGGTAAAACCAAGAAAAACTAATTTTGGCCCTGGCCATATTTCTCATTTTTATTATAGAGAACCACCATGTACTATTAAAAATGACCTACCTAATGTTCAACTATTTTGATTTTCTCATGTTCTTGAGGATTTAGAAACTATTACATTTTTATTAACTACTAGCTTAGTGATAGGAAACAACTTATAGTCCATGCTGCACCTTTCAATCTCATTAAAGGAGACCTTTACAAGCTTGGATGAGATGAAATTATCTAAAACTATGTCAATAAATATAATCACACAAATTACTCTAAGAGGTTCATGAGGGCATTGTAGGTAGACACTATGATGGAGAGATTATTACGTGTAAGGTTCTACTAGCTATATTATGGTGGCTTATCCTCTTTAAATATGACAAGATGTATGTTAAGAAGTTTGATATTCATCAATTCATGGGAAAACTAACTCATCAAGATTCTATGTCATTACATCTAATTCTATCTCAAGAACCATTTGAAAATTAGGCCATTGATTTTGTTGGCCCCATTAATCTAGCTGGACAACATATATGTTCCCATTATATCATTATAGCAATAGATTATCTCATGTGCTAGGCTGAAGCCATGCTAATAAGGGATTGTAATGCATCTATTATTGTACACTTCATATGATAATATATCATAACCCATTTTATATTTCCACTAAGTTTTACTAATGATTTTAGTACACATTTCCTCAATGAAACTATTCGCATTCTACTTGTTGAGTTCATGATTGATCATCATAAAATGACACCATATCATCCCTAAGCCAATGACACTATTAAGGTATTAAATTAAATCTTAGGAATTTTTTTTTAATATTGGTTTATTTATTGGGATGATAGATTATATACAGTATTTTGGGCTTATTGAACTACTTATAAGCATTTGAATAAGAACACACCATTCAATCTATTATATGGTAAAGAAGTGGTTCTAATAATTGAATTCTTTGTACTATCTCTTCATATTGTGTATATTATAGACTTATATGATGAGTCATCATTAGAAACATGATTATATTCTTTTTGTAGTTGGATGAATCTTGTTTCCTTGCTTATTGGAGTCAAGATGTTGAGAAATGCAAAAAACTAGCATGACATGATCAACACATCAAGCATAAGACATTTATCCCTAAAATGAATTTTTTTCTCTATGACTCCAAGTTCATGCACCATTATATAAAAAATTATACTCACTAGGATGGTCCTTCTATCATTCATATCATTCAAACTATCAACACTTATTAATTATAAAGATTGGATGGCCAAATTCTTCCTAGAGATTACAATGGTAGTTGACTACGACCATACTTCTCTTCTTAATAGTATAAATTTTGTAACAATAAATCATATACCATTACTTTAAGATTTATTTTTTAAATAAAAATTCCACATTAGTTGTGTAGAACATTTATTTTATATAAATTTAGTTTAATTTTGTACATGTACATTTATGGAGGACCATGACAAACTTTTTAGTGTGGGATAAAAGGTAGTACATGTATTAATGACAATGATGTGTGCATATCTTAAGGAACACAAGATAAATATTCCTAGGGTAAGATATTCCTAACAAATAGTTTGAAAATTCAAAAAAATAGAACAATTATCTTCCACTCCAAATGAAAGCATGAGACATAGATGTCTTTCACTCCAAATAAAAGTGTGGGACAAGATGTGTCATTAATGTGAGAGGATTAGTAGCTATGATAAATGTGTTGACATCATGAAAATATAATATGATTAAATGAATTTATGTTGAGAATTGATGTTTAAAGAATTCCATTATAAATGTATTAGTAACAAGAAGTGATGGTCAAAAAGAAAATGGGTAGTAAATGCAAGTTACCCCCTTGAGACATGAGTGATCATTTTAATTTTTACATTTCCTTTAGGTGAAGAATGAGCTAACATAAATTGATTCCAAATCAAGTACAAGTCAAAGCATCAAAATCCTATAAACAACTATTGAGAGGAACATTAAACTAAGTAATCAATCACAAAGCTAAATTTGAAATACAATCTATGGTAGAAAGAACTAGTAGTTGTAAGTCACAAAGGTAGACATACATAATTAAAGAGAATCAAAGAAATAAAATCTAAGTCATCTATACCATAATAATTTATTATTTTGGGGACATTAAATAGTAATGCCTCAACCTTTAGGCTGCTCAAGGGGTGATGCAGCCTAAGAAAAAGGCTTTAAAAAATGATCCATTATTGACTATACTAGAAGTAATAAGCACTTGGGGGGGGGGAGAAATACTAATCAGAGTATACAAACTTGAATAATAAACACAACACATTGAAGGTGAATAATTTATTATGGTCCACCAAGGGAAGAAGTCACAAGCACCTCCATCCCCATCATTGATAATAGAGGAAATGTTGTACCCAAAAAGAGTGTTGTGCATGGAAAATTGGGTCTCAAAATTACTCTCTTTCACCATATTTAAATACAATCACTGTCAAATAGGGAATGAGGTTGAGTTACAAAATGACTACTAGGTTGAGCACTAAAACACCAAAAAATCAATTGCTGTATGACCTCAAAATTTTCAATGCCTTAGACGTAATAGGGTTATTTCAATTTTTCAACCTTCCATACTTTAAAAAACCCATTTAAGTAATTAATTTTATACTCTCATGGGTCCATGAGTACTACCTCTACTTTGCTAGGTGTAGCATGAAAATGACACCCAAAATAATAATTAAGGTGTCAAGGCTATAGTGATTCAAAATGGATGTGGAGTTTAACTTAGAAGACTCAAAAGAGATAGGGAAAACAATAACAAAACTCATGTACCAAGAATAGGGTCATGCCATGCAGATCAAGAACATGTAATATCTTACCCTCCAGGTGGTTGTGTACATAATCATAACCAAAATCAATAGCACCAATCATTGGAAAGATGTGGATATTACTCACCTCTTTATCACTTACCAAGTAATTGAGGGATTTAAGTATAACTAGGCCATGCATTTTTCCCATAAAATAATATAAGATGCTAATAAGACCCATAATATACTAGGCTATAGGTTTTTATGGGGGGTGGTTTTATTATCAATGGTATTTGATGAGATCAGTGGACTAGAATACACCTTAAAAGAGTTGAAATGGGAATATCTACCTGAACATAAGTCCCCTGCTAAGTGTTATAAGGCATTCACATACCCTAGGCACATCACCCGTACTTATAAAAATAAGATTAAATCATGGTATGATTATATTAAGGAGGGATTTAGGAATGAATAATACATTTTTAAAGACTTTCCCATCAAGGTTGGTGAGAAAGCTTAGTTTAATGTAAAGAAACATTTCTCTTTGGGGTGCATCGAAATGGTCCCTTTTAGAAAAATTTAGCATGGTTGAATCTATTCTATGCCTTCTTGATGCAGTAATTCATCAATTCAATAAATCTCATTTTTGATGCATGACCTCTCTCCTTGTAAATAGACCAAATCTATTTGTAAATTCACACTCTCAAGAAGATATACGTCTATCCTAGCAAGAAGGCTTACAGAGAGAAGTAGGAATTTGATCAGACCAATATTAAGGTCAAATAGACCATGGTGGGAGAACAAGTGCATAATCTATTTTATATGTTACAGCCAAAGAGGAAGACTTCAAAAGGTGTAGAGCATATAAGATAAAAACTTCTACTAGTACCATAACTTGTGAAGAATAAACAGGCTAGGAATGATGCCATAAATAGTTTAGAGTAGGATCCTCCAAAATGGTAGAGGAATACCTAAGCACCACCTTTTAGATCCTCACCACCATAAGCTTCTCCATCTCGACCTTCACCACCACATGCTTGTCTACCCAAAGCTTCACCTCCATAGGCTTCTCCACCCCCACCTTCACCTCTAAAAACTTCTTCACCAAAGGCATCACCACCAAGGGTTTAAACATGAGGGGTTATTCCATAAAGTACACTAGAAAATGAACTTGGTAGGTCAACACCATTACCCCATCTAAAATTAGTGTAAGAAGAACTTGAAAGCCACAAGAAATAAGTGGAGGACTCTAACTCTAAAAATACACCCTCCCTAATGTGATAAGAGGAGACCACTTTTGATGATATGCAATTGGACATTGGGGGTCCTTTTAGTGAAGAGGGAGATGGTTATGATATTCAATAGATGAATAGGATGACCATTAAAATCACTTCTTTAGCTACCAATACAAAGGCCAAAATTCTTGAGCATGGCCCAAATAAAGGTAAGGAGCCTACTATTTTTTAAAGACAACCACCATTGATTGATTCATCAACCAAATTTGATGATCAATATCAAATAAGCAATCTAGATAAGATTATCTATCTTTGGTCACATTTCTTTCCTTAAGATACAACTATTGATACAAGGTGATAAATGTCCTTCCTTTTGGACATGTATAATGAGGAGCACCATTTTGATATTCCTACAGACATCCTCCTATTGAATCCTTAATCCCAAAAATTTCTAAATCCACTATGTTTTTATCCTTAAAATATCTCCCCTATGCAAGCTAGTCTCACATTCTTTAAAATGTCTTTCAAAATCACACACCAAAATATACTTTCTAATTATGACATGCATGATACAAGGAAGAAACATATCTAGCTTTTGGCAATGTATGAGAAAGAGGTTTTTATAAATAAGGTACTTGAATAAGAAGTGGTCATGTTAAAACAACAAATGAATGAAGCCACAAAGGCCAAGGTAAAAAACTTTGAATTTATGTAAATCAATTTTGGGCCAAGAAATGACATTAGTAGATGTAGTGCCTCTCAATAGCAAAGCTATGGATAAATTAGAGACCTTGGTTAATATCATATTAAAAAATTTCAAGGAACAATCTACACTAAGGAATGAGGTATTATGGATGGTGGAGAAGTTTACTGAGTTAGTGTAGGTCTATGAGTATGCTCTCAAAAGAGTTGGGGAATTAATCCCTATCTTGGATGGGATTTTTTTATAAAATATCATAACCCAATAATGTTTTGAATGCTTAAATTAACATAGAGGAGTATCAAAATTAGTAGTTATCAGATGTTTCCCTCCTAATAAAAGATCTCATTGAGCACATGAAGCCATTCAAAGATGTTGAATGTACATAGGAGACAATAAATACACATTATCAATAATTCAATGCTAATTTTGTAGCTCTTTAAGGATATGTTTTCATTGAGGTCTCAACATTAGAAGAAGTTCAAAAGGATTCTAGTGTATCCCTTGACCAATTGATCAAGAAGGCCAATGAGTATCTTGACCAACCTAAGGAGATAAATAAATCAAAGGTGGCCATTAAATAGATAACATCAAAATTGCTTGACACTTTATCACATTGGGATAGTTTTAGGAAGTAGATTGAGCAAACTATGCCTAATTTTTTGGTTGAGGCTAAAACAAAGACTTAGTCTGAGATGGACTAAGAGTGTAGTGTGGCATGATGTTGGACCCCAAATTTTGATAGTCAGTGTTTAAGTATTTTGGAAAAAAATTGGAATGACACAAGAGGAGCATCATGTAAGAAGACCTAACACAAATTTATCTTGGTGTAATAATATCATGGCATAGAAGTAATGAGGTATGAAAGGACAAGCGTGTATAAGTATCAATGCAAGAATACCTAGTCAAAGATGAAACATAAAAACAAGGAACCCAAGAGCATAGGACTCAAAATAGTAGTGGAAAACATGGAGAGTTAATGGGAAGTGAGAGATGGTTAAGAAGAGAGACTCAAAGGCCATCAAGACTTTAACCATCATGAGTTTCACACTAGACACAAATAAGAGGACATATGGAAATAAGGATCTAGCATAAAACAAGAATATAGGAGCATAAAGGCCTGGGTCCTTACGAGAGAATAATTTATATACTACCATGACTCTTAGTCTACTAAGAGTTTATAGTCTACTCACCCATGTTGTCATTTATTATGTAACTAATTGGTCAGGGAAAAACCAGTATAAATACCCTTATGTGGAATCATGTAAGGTGATTGATTATGGATAGAATATTGGAACTATGTAATATAGACTCGAAGAAATCAAAATAAGTTTAAGTGTTGTGTGTTTATGTTTAAGTGACATTTGATTATAAATTGTGGATCGAATTAACTAATTTTGTTTCTTATCATTCGTAATGAAAATTATAAAACATGCATTATGAATTGACAATCCATTGAACTTCATGGCAATTTTTTTATGTTCATAGTGGTGGTAATTATTGATTAAAGGCCTATAGGAGTGTATTTATTTTTTGATGTAACTACTAATAAGATATATGAATTAACTCAATTATATGTCTAGCATGTTACTGAGAAACATAAATGACAAGAACTTGTCTCTTGATGTATGATTCAAGTGAGCACACAAGACCACAATCTTTTATGAAGGGACAATGCACAAGCTTGTTGGGGTTACACTTTATCACCTAAGAAAATGTTATTCAGAGATTAAAAACCCAATAGGTTAAAACTCTATTTATAATAGGATTGAGGGGAGGTCACCATTATAACCAATGGTTCCAAACTTTCCCCTAGGAACTAAATTGGTGATTAGAAATATGTTTTGTTATTTCATTTACGTGAGGTTTTAACCCTTGTTAAGTATAATAATAAAAAATTTATTATTTTACTTAGTGTTAATGGAAAAAAAATGGTACCTAGATAAATGTAAATTTTTAAACATTTTTCTCATTCCAAATGACTTATTATTCCCACACATTGTTACTACCATCATGTGTAACACCTTGATTTTCTTTGCATGGTCCACTACAAATTTTATTATTCACCCATCTATGCTTACATTTTCCTATAAGAACAAAACTTTTTTTAGGTTTGTGTCCTATATTAAGTGAAAAACATTCCTATTCATGGTCAAGTTGGTCCCTTCTATCACTCTTCCATCTCCCTTAATTTAATGCACATCCTTTGCTTAGTATAAAACTTAGTCCCTAGGAAAATTCTATTGTAAGTTGAGATTGTTTTCAGTCATCTTCCCTTACACATTAATTATATGCTTTGTGAAAAAACATTATGCATATTTTTCCCTTAAAATTATTGGCTTGAAAAGGGAAACTTTATCACTTAAATTTCATGCCTTGAAAAGGGCACCTTTCCTCCACCCTTTTGTCACTCTCACATTTATCCTATGTAATTATCTCTTCTTTTATGGGTGACATTCTATCTCTGATTTTATTCATACTTATTTCTATTGGATTTCACTCTATCTCACCCAAATTTTATCCTAATATGTCTTTAAATTTAAGTGCTTTAATATATCTTATATTTCACACAATAATCTCTAGTTACACATAATACTACCCTTTCTCTTCTTATTTCACATCTTTTTATAAGGAAATATCTTCTCTAATACCTCATGTTTTATCTAGGAAAATATTCTTTGGTAAAAAATCCTCTAGAGACCCTCATATTTTTGACTCAAGAACTACCACCTCCTACAAAATTGATAAGAGCATTTATTCCTCTTCAAATTTTTCACAATCCCATTTATTTCTATTGCTCCATATAATATATTGTTCAAAATCAAACAAAATACATTCATGTGCATTACCTCTAAATGAATATTCCCATCTACACTTATAAACCTCAATACTTCAAGTATTTAACAATCACTCAACTTGATACTACATTTTCACTACCTAACTTATCAACTTGGAAACCATCTGATCCTAACAAATTACCATCATTTTACCTTTCTATTTTTTTCTCTCCCAGAGATCTCCTCAACATAATGTTACATTATCATAAAACCTATTTTTAATACCCCCAAGATTTCTAGTGTCCTTAATACCTCTTTGTATAATTTTTTCTATATCCAAGACATTCTATCTCTAATAACCATTCCATAAACTTCTCAAGGTATTCTCTTCTTGAAAAAATAATATATTTTGCTTTAGGATGTTTATTTCTGTGTTCCAACACCTCTATGGGATTCTAATCTCTATCAATTTATCTTATCTTCACAGGATACTTTTTCCCAATAATATTTTTTCCCCACACTATTTTTTCTACAATGTATGCACTCTCAATATTGTCTCCTCAATCATCCTATAAATTTTCAACTTCAAGTAAAATTTCACCTTGGATTTATATTGAGCCAATTATTCATAGTTTTATCTCTATCCATTTTTGCATTATGGAGAATAAATATCTATCTATGAACCTTCTATCCAACATGTTGCATTTGGAAGATGTGTTCTTCCAAAACCATTAACTACCTCATGGTTGGTGATCTATCAATTATTCATCTATTCTCTCTTTTGTGAACTAATTTCCTCTTGGTTGGTGATCTATCAGTGTTTCACCTCTTATTTATTACATATACTAAGTGCCTCTTAGTATGTGATGTGTTAGTGCTTCACTTCTTCTCTTTTATACACACTTATCACCATCTACTTAGTGATATATTAGTACCTCATATTTCCCTTTCAATGTTTATCTAAACAATCACTTTAGGCATTCTTTTTCACAACTCAGTTACCATGCATGTTTTATACATAACCCATAATGCTTTAAGCAACCCACTATTGCATTTCTCAGTAAAGATCCTATTTGGGAAACTTTTATCCACAATCCACAAGGTTTAAAACCTTACTTTGATACCATTTAGTTCAGTTGTGGTAAGGGAGTAAAATGAAGATTTTCCTTATACCACATAGCTAATGTAACAGAAAAATCTCACATATAAACAAGTATGAAAAAACCTAAATCAAATTTATTATATTAATCTCAACAATAGGTTATAATGTTAATTATAGAACTTTAGATAAATGATATTCTTGGATTTAATCTCCCAAAAGTAAATTTTGAACTACAATAATGTATTCTCTTAGATCTCCAAACAAAATCAAAGATTCAAACCTCATTACTATCAAACTATAATTTTATATCTAGCTATAAATTGACAAATCCTTTCCTAAGGGATTGAAGAATATTTTAATTAAATTTTAACTCTACATCTCAATATATGTGTTCCTTAATTTTAAATTCAAATATGTATACCTACCCTATAATTATAGTATCCTATTAAGTTCACACCACTGAATCTCAACTACTTGTTAGGATAGATATACGTGCATTTAATTCTCCAACTTTTACCTTCTACACTTACTTATATTTCACACAACTAGAAGAGTCTAGGTAGATAGATGTTGGTATATGTGGATTTATTGTATGCTCAAAATCAATGATATATTTCATTTATTTCTTGAGTCCACATAAAATCCCTATGTTGATTCCCTTTAACTTACCTTATGTGTCTACTATTGCATTAAATGGTTTTGTGTGGTTTATGGTCATTTAAAAGAGTTTTTCCCTATGTGTATATTTAAAATTTCATTTCACCTTATGTATACATTTTCTCACTATCCCTCTTTCTCTAAATTATTTGCATATATACACACCTTGCACTTTTACATACCCTACATAATGTAAAACTTCAAAAAATGAGCAGTTATGACTTCATATGTATTGTGCTTATATTTTGGAAACTACCACTTATGTTTGTGTTTCATATATAGTTTGTGAAATGTGACCCTTAAAATAAATTAATTTATGTCAATCCATTCCTCCACATATGCACTTTTTTAAGTCATTGTAAGCGTATTATTTTATTTGTACAAGTCTCAATGTTGTCTTACTCTAATATTTTGGTGCTTTCTTATTTCTTATGTGTTACATGCATTTTTCAAAAAAAATATAAACCATTATTTTACATCACTTATGTAACCTCAAGTTACATTTCATCTGCACATATAGGCTTAAAAAATATTAGAGAGTTTAAAATTACTATGCCATGCAATCCATGCATGAACAAAAGTTTCAAATTTTTATACCCCATGAATAGAAAAATGCTCGCTCTTACATTTTCAAATTAAAATTATTAAAAAATATACTTAGGTAATTGAGGATTGATCTTCCACTAGAATGGTCTTGCATCATATTTCCAATGTAGTTGAGGTGATTTACAAGGCTAATACCTTATAGGTATGGCCAATACAATTGGAAAGCTTTTAAAAATGGCTGATATATATATATATATATATATATATATATATATATATATATATATATATATATATATATGGTTGATATAGTTATGGATGGAATATATTATTAATAACATATAAATATGGATGATATGGTTAGATGTGAAAAACTTGGATGATACAATAATTACTAAAATGGATGATATGATAACATAAAAATGGGATGATTTATATAGTAGGAAATAAGGGCCATTTTTAATTTTTAACCATGTTTAACTATTTTTTTAGTTGACTTAGAAATTAATGAGTGACTATTAATTGGGAATTTCATTTTATAAATTTTTAAGGTGATTAAAAGTATGGAGGACCATGGATGCAAGTTATATATTATATTTATTGGATAATCTATCTAACAAGGATAGAACTCAATTGATCAACTTGTCATTTGAAGGAATTATAGAGATGTGTCTCATTCCTCTTAGTGTGAAGGTGTTAGATATGTTCTCAGGATAGTGGGAGAGGATTATTGATATGATTATATGAGAGGTGGATGGGGATATTATGGAGGTTTACATCATACTATAGGATGTTCATGCCATTATGGAGCTATTGATAGAGGGGACTACCATGATTTATGATGTATCTAAGCCCATTATCAATTGCTACGAACTATCATAATGAGTGAAAAAATATGTTTGGTAAAATAAATGTAAGCTAATGATTAGAATGTTATTTTTGTATGTATTATTCATTCTATATATCTAAAATGCCATTATTAGCTTCATGACTATATGTGATATGTCATAAATTAAATGGTATTGTGCATCTGTGAATTATAGATTTTTCATAATTTATGTTGTAGAAGATTATTGTGTATGACATGGAAGTGTGTATATGGTTGAAAGAAGTGTATAATGTTTTCATCATGTTAATCAATCAAAAACAAATAATTTGTCCCATTAATATTTTTGAATGCTGGATATATGAGTGGTTCTTAATACAATGGCTAGTGGGGAAAAACATTGATTGAGGATTTCCTACCTCAGGTGAAGATATGGGTCCAAGATCACAAGATGAGGCATGTGCCTAAATAATTAGTAAAAAATTATGAAGGTTTCCATCATACTAGAGGATGTTCATGTCATTATGGGATATCAATAGAGGGAACAAACATGATTTGTGATGTGCATAAGCCCATTATGAATTATTAGGAACTAGCACAATGAGTGAAAAATTATGCTTGGTAAAGTAAATGTAAGTTAATAATTAGAATCTTATTTTTATATGTATCAGTCATTTTATTTATCTAAAAATATATTATTGGCTTCATGAATATTCATGATATGTCACAAGTTATATGGCATTATTAATGCGTAAATTATAATTTTGTCTTACTCTATGGCATAAAAGTGTATATTTTATGACATCGAATTACACCATTGTGAGGGAGTTATTCAGGCTCCTCCACTCCTAGTCACAATATTAGGACAACCCCAGGATGTGGGTCACCTATGGTAGGGTTAAACCTCTGGAGAAGGCTAACTTCTTGTTGATGGATCAACTAAAGTCATGTTGTTATAGGGAAAAGGGTTATAAAGGGGGAAAGGGGATCTTAAGAAGGATAAAAGGTGTTGCACCAAATAAAAATATGAAACTAAAATAAGCTAAAACCCACAATATATATACAAAATCCAATGCTAACTCACACAACCTCAAAAATAATCTAATTTCATAAGTATTTCATAGACTGGGTTCAGGAAGCAAAGAATGCAAACAAAGAGGGTTTCTAAGAATCACTAAGAGATTACATCAATGGTAGAAAGAACATTAATCCAAACCTACAATAAATTTAAAACACAATAAAGAAGGTCAAAAAGGAGAACAATAGATGAGGAAGATTCTCCTTCACATAATGCCTTCATACACAACTCACTTAACACAAATGCAAGACAAGAGATAGGTAAAGAAAGTGTCATTTCATTAGAGGTAGTTATTATAAATGCTTGAAAAGGTTTATCCTAATCAAGAGGAGAATATCTTTCAAAATATCAAATAATCCCTTAATACTCCCAAAAGATGAGAATCCTTATAAATAGGAAAAGAATGGGTGATATATAGAAAAGGGGAAGAAGAGGAAAGGGAGCACATTAACAAATAAAAATAAATGAAATGACACTTTTAATTAATTCTATCCACCTTTTAATCCAATAAATATTGATCTTTAATCAATAAATTAGCCTATATTTACTCTAATAGTCTTCAATCTCTTCTCATTGGCTGAGAAATATGCATTAGAAAACAAGAGTCTATTTTATAGATGATAAGTCATGATCCTTGAAATTAGAGGAAATATCCATAAGATATAAACAACATTGAATGTTCCAACTGATTCTCAATCCCCAAATCCCTTTTCTTGATTTTATAAGCCACCTCCCACTTGACTTGCTTATGAAGACAGAATCTTCATATCTTTAAATTGATAGAGTCATGCCACATCTTGTTTGAGCGGTGGTAAGTATCTAATTTTTTAAAGATATATCCATATTGATAGATGAGACACTTGTTCATAATCATTCATATTTTTCTCTACTTCAAAATTGATCACATGTTTAATATAGATTGAAAATTAATCTAATTTATTGGTTTTCATATGGTCACTATGTCGATCAAAACCTATAAGCTACTTGATCTCATTTCAATAGATAGATGCCATATTGATCTCTATATTAGGCCTTAAAATACCTATTTTTTCCTCTGATCATTTTGGAAAACTAAGAACTCACTATTGCATATATCTTCTTTAAAAAGCAATGATTGTAGTCATGAAATAATTTTACAACCCTAAAAGATGAGCTCTATAAGTACTAAATCCTCAAACCAGAGGTTGAGACTATGATTTAATAGCGATGGAGCTTTATTATAACCATCCTAACCATGACAAAGTCTTATTGTGGCCTTCGACTAAGCTCTAATGGAAATGAAAATATCCTTGTGAGACTTTCTTTTTCTTTGACCATAGTTGTAATTGTTCTTCATGGAAGTCCCCAGATTTTGACTTTTAATATTGACCATCGATCTTGATCTAAGATCTTCAAATTATGCCACTTATTATATATGCATTCATCCCACATGATCCTAATGTTATCTCTTTGACTTCTTGACCTCATGAACTATATATATTTGCCTCTATATGAATGAATTTGTACCATTGATTTATTAGATAGTTGTTGCAATAGTGACACTTGGCATGAGCTCATTCATCATTGAGATCGTTTGACTCTTTGACCCTTGCTCACTATTGATTTGCTTTGTACAATTAAATTTACAACATTGATCTACTTATACCTATTAACTCTATTATTTGATGCATACTATTATATTTTTAATCAAGTACTTTAGATCTTTCCACTTGGCCACTTCTCATTCGTGTTGATCTTGTAACTCAATGCTCACCACTGATCTTTGATGCATAATAAAATATGATCAATTAGATATTTTAGACCCATTAATATCACATATTGACCTCTCACTATTGGATCTTAACCTTAACTCTTTATATTTAGATACTTGTCTCTTTCACATTAAACTTGGGACATTTAAATTTAAATGACTATTTTTTAAGGCTTTATCTTGACATTTGCATGAATGTCTCCTTATGCAAGTCTAACTTTGAAGATTTATATCTTGAGATAGAAAGCTCATCAACACATCAAAATTATAGAGGATATTCAAGGCATGAAAAACATCATGTATGTGTAACATTTTGTCCTAAAATTCTCCCTAAGAATATTTATAAAATACATAAGAAAACTAGTCTGTTCTTCATTATGTGACATGTTCATGATAGTTTGATATTTAAAAGATTATACAGGTCATTTGATCATTCACTCAAAAATGAAATTTTATCATATTTTAAATCTAATTAAAAACCTGGTATGTGGGAAAAAAATTTCCAACATCTTTAGAAACTCAATTGGGAAGCATGCTTGTTACACTTGAGAACCTAGACCATTAATCTTAACTAGTCTATTGGGCATAAAATCTCCCATCTAGTTCAATAATTTGATCTAAATCTAGTTCAATAAGGACTAAAATGAACAAAAAACACAAGGTTCCCAAGGCACTTATTGAAGGGAAACACATAACAAAATAGAAACTAACCTAAACAAAGCAAGTACCACTAACCTAAGGAGACATGGAAAAAAAGACAAAAGAAAATAAAGTTAGTACTTGTGTTAATAACTTATTGAGATGAAACAAACCTAAAATAACTAACCTAAAATAAGATGCTTCCCTACAAGATCAAATAGAAATATATCTTATGCACCTTAAAGCTTTGAAACATGCTTGTTTTTTCTTGATATCTCTCTTTTATAGCTAAGAGAAATTGGATGATCATGTCTTCTTAATGATGTAGTCGGGCCTCTTATCTCCATTATCAAGTAAATGGATTGAAGATATGGATCCAAGACCCAATCATACTCCTCCTCAATTTTTTGATTTTACAAGAATAAATTTAATTATTCTTTGTTCATGAACTATTTATCATGAACATATAGACTAACTTGATCTATCTCATTTGACATATCTACAAGGCTGAGCTCTAAGGGAGGTGGATCTAATCTTGTGAATTTTTAGGGCCATTTGAGACATTGTCAGTTTCTAAGATTAGAGATATGTATTAAGTTGAAGGTAAATGTTGATAACCATGTTTGATAATTTCAAACAAGTCATCTTATAAGACACTTTCCTCAACCTAAAATAAACCACATTCAAGCAAAGAGTATCCTAAATGAAAGATAATAAATAAATTTGAAGATTTATTCCCATGAATCTATACTTTAATCAGAGTTCCTTCAAGCTAAATATCATAATCAAGCATATAAATTTCTTGACCACAATCATAAAGCTTCAAGTCTTTCTTTGATATCTCAGATTGGTCAATCAAAATTGATTCATCTTTAACATCAAGCTAATGATTGAGCATGCTCTTAATTTTAGCTTATTCTTCATCTTCATTAGCTAATTGGTATTTGTGTTCTACTATTTATGTAAGTTATCCTTCATGATGAATGGTAGATTCTACATTATTATATAACTCATGGAAAACATCACTAACTTTTCCAAGTGGGACATATTTCTCTTACACATTAGAAACCTCTTCCTTATTTATTTATTCTTGCACTTGTTCTATCTTGGAAGCACTGTGGTAGATTAAAACATGTGTGTCCTTGCTAAGAGGTGTACCAATCATGATTTATTCCTCCTGGTCACTCAAGTCACCTTCATTTTTTGTTTCCTCAACTGCATCTTCTTGATTTACCTCACAAAAGAGAGGCTCTTTCTCAAATATTGGCATATTCGACCCTTGAATAAATTTATTAAGATGAAAAAGGTCCAAAGAAGTTACCATAGACACCTAATTTTTCTCATTGAGCTACTCTTATTCAATTACCTTCACCTCCTCTCTCATTTTATTTACTTCTTAAATGGCTCTCCATGAAGGAAAGGATTTGGGATTTTGAGGGGAGAGGAGTGGAGGTTGAATGATCTCCTGATTGATATTGACTTTAGCATCTTGGATTATGCCTGATTATTCTTCTTTCTTTATTTCTTAATTGTTAAATTTGATTTCAAGTCATAAACTTAGGTTTAAAAACCTTTGCTTATATACTTGTTCTTGTTATGGGTGAGAAATTAGTTTGCTACTATGTTACTTTTGTAACTTCTATTGAATTCTAGAGATGTTGATTGGAAAAGTCAAATTTATTGGCTAAATTTGCCTCAAAATCATGGAATAATTGGTTAGAGATGATTCCCTATAAAACTGGAGATGAAGTCTCTTGTATGATCTGATGAGAAATATGGAGATTATTCTCCTCAAAACATGCTTATTCAGGTAGGAAATTTAGGTGAAATCTAAATGGATTATTGAGGGCTATGGTAAACATTGGTTTGGAATTCATGAAGGGAAAAAGGTAGATCTATGGGAACGTGATGTTGATTATGATGACCCTAGCATTTCTCATAAACTACTAGCCTCTCTTCAATGTTTACTATTAAACCTCCAATGTCTAGAATATCAAAACTAAACTTTGAGTGACCTTACCTTATGAAAGATGAACATACCAATTTATCTTGCTACAAATTATTTATCATGCTCTAAATTTCATGCTTAGATATCTCCTCTCTATATCTCTTCCTAGTGTCTATGCTTATCATCTCTTTATCATAGCCAAATAGATTTTTCTTGAAGATTGAGATGTATTGATTTAGGGATTGATTGGGATGATTAGTAAAATAATTAGATTGATGAGGGTTACTATAGGATTGGCATGGGTCACCATACTATTGGTAAAGCTCTATAAATGGTTAGTGATGCTTATCATAAGGTTGATAAATATAATGATAATGATGATATGGGTCATGAGTAAGGTAATATCTATACCCTGGATAATAAGGATCATGATAAAATTTATAAATATGATCATAAATTTGATATAAATCTTGGTAAGGTTGATTAGGCTCATATGGATCATGAGGATCATATTGAAACTATTGCTAAGGAGGTGAATGATAGGAGTATCCACCATAATTGTTTATATCAATCTCATATGTCAAATAATATGCAATAACTAACTAATATATTTAATGAGACATACATGAGATACTTACAACTAGAATTTTTAATCTGGATTCTCCATTGGTGCTAGCTTCCTTACTTCCAAAAGCTGATTAGAGGAGAGATAGACCAAAAATATATCCACTCTTTTAGATCTTTTTCTTGCTAAGCATGCCAAAAATTATTATGACATGGAATTACACCCTTAAGGTGAGTTATTTAGGTTCCTCCACTCATACTCATAATATTTAGATAATCCCAAGCTATGGGTTACCTATGGTAGGCTTGAACCTTTATAGAAAGCCATCTTCATCTTGATGGATCACCTAAACTAATGTTGCTATAGGGAAAAGAGTTAGAAAGGGGGAAAATGGCTCATAAGATGGATAAAATGTGATGCACCAAATAAAAATGAGAAACTTCCATAAGATTTATCCCACACTAGATCTTTAAAAGATAATTCTAGCTCACACAAACTCAAAATCAATATAGTTAAATAAGTATTTCATAGACTAGGTTTAAGAAGCAAAGAATGCAAACAAAGAGGAGTATTAAGATTCACTAAGAGCTTACATAAATGGTATAAATAACACTAATCTAGACCTTTAATAGCTTGAAAACACCCTAAAGGAGGTCAAAAAGGAGGAAAATAGATGAGGAAGATTTTCCTTCACATAATGCTATCATGCATAACTCACTTAACACATATCCAAGGCAAGAGATAGGTAAAGAAAGTATTATTACATTAGAGGATTTTTTTTCAAATGCTTGACAAGGTTTAGCCTAATCAAGAGTATAATATCTTTCAATATCTCAAAGAATCCCTTGATACTCCCAAAAAATGAGCATCCTTATGACTTGGAAAAGAATGGGTGATGTATAGAAAAGGGGAAGAAGAAGATAGAGAGAGGGAAAATGTTAACCAAGAATAATGAATGAGATTTCATGTTTAATTAATGATCTTCTACCTTTTAATCTAATCAAGACTGATCTTTCATCAATAAATTACCTTGTATTTACTCCAATAATCTTCAAGCTCTTCTCATTAGTTGAGAAATATGCACTAAAAGACAAACTTATATTCTGTAGATGATAATTCATGATCCTTTCCATTAGATAAAATACACTAAATCATTGAATGGTCCAACTACTTCTTAAACCCCAAATCCCTTTACTTGATTTTCAATGCCATCTCCCACTTCACTTACTTATGAAGACAAAATCTTCATATCTTGAAATTGAGAAAGCCATGCCATGTCTAATTTGAGCAATGGTAAGTACATACTTTGTTAAATATATAACCATATTGATAGATAAGACACTTATTTATAATCATTCATATCTAGCCCTACTTTGAACTTGATCATATGTTTACTATAGATTGAAAACAAATCTAATTTATTGGTTTTCATATAGTCACTATATAGATAAAAAAAACCTATAGGCTAATTGATCTCATTTCAATAGCTATCTACCATCTTTATCTCTATATTAGGCCTTAAAATACCTATTTTTTCTTTTGAGCATTTATGGAAACTGAGAACTCACTATTGCATAGATCTTATTTAAAGATCAATGATCATAGTCATGGAATAATTATGCAACCCAAAAATATAGGCTCCATAAGTTTTAAATCCTTGAACCAAAGGTTGAGACTATGCTTTAATGGTGATGTAAATTTATCATAACCATCCTAACCATGACTACATCTACTTGTGACCTTTGACTGGGTTCTAACAAAAATGGAAAGATCCTTGTAGGACTAGATTTTTCTTTGACCACAATCATAATTATTCTCCATAGAGGTCCCTAGATTTTGACTTTTAATATTGATCATCGATCTTGATCAGATCTCTTCAATTTGTTTCCACTTATTAGCCCTACATTTATCTTGCAAGATCCTATAATTATCTCTTTGACTTCTTGACCCCATGCACTCATTATATCTACCTCTATATGAATAAACACATACCATTGATCTATATGATAGTTATTATGGTTTTGACACTTGGTATGAGCTCATTTGTCCTTTAGACCTTTAACTCTTTGACCCTTTCTCATTGTTGACCTTATTGATATTATTAAATGTGAACTATTGCTCTACTTGGACCCACCAAATCTATTAGTTGATGCATAACATTATATCTTTGATTAGTTACTTTAAGATCTTTCAACTTAGAAACTTCTCATTCATGTTGACTTTAACTCCTGATATTTGGACACCTGTCACTCCATGTTAAACCTGAGAACATTTGAATTTAAATGACCAAGGCTTTATCTTAACATCTAATGAATGTCTCCTTATACAAGTTTATATTTAAATCTTTATATCTTGATATAACAAGGTCATCAAGACATGAAATTTGTAGAGGATTTTCAAGGCATGAAAAAAATAATGTTTTTCCAATATTTTGGCCTAACAGGCTCCTTGAGCATATTTATAAAATGCACAAGTAAACTGGCATGTTCATGCCTATGTCGCATGCTAGTCATAGTCTAGTCTTTCAAATCTTGTATAATTCATTTGATCATTCACTCAAATAAGAAATTTGGTCATCTATTAAATGTAGGCAAAATCTTTGTATATGGTCCAAAATTAGCCAACAGTATTGTGCATGGCACAGAAGTGTGTATATGGGTGCAATTAGTGCACAATGTTTTTAGCATGCTAAATAGGCACCAAAAAACAATTGGTCCCATTAAATTTTTTAAATGTTGGATATATGAGTGGTTTTTGATATAATGGCTAGTGGGGAAAAAAATTGATTGAGGATTTCCTACCTTAGGAGAAGATATGGGCATAAGATCATAAGATGAGGCATGTGCCTACATAATTAGTCATGAAGACCATGTAAAGAGAAAAAATAATATGCATGTATTACTACATAAATATAAAATAGATGTGTTATATGGCCATCCAAAATACAATAATAGGGATGAGTAGTGGTAAATAACCACTACATATATTAGTTAGAGCCTCACTCATGTGATCTATTCTTAGGCTAGTTTGGTTAGCTGAACCTAGCAATGCCACTAGTTATCACACCCCACTCATTAAGGCAATTTAAGGATTCAAGAGTAGAAAGTGAATAATGAACACTTTAAAACCTCATCATTATCATCAAGGGAGGATGAGATGGAAATTGGGGTGGATAAAATAGGGGTAGAGGATGATCATAAATATGATATTAATGTGCCATGATGGAGACTACCCCAACTATATTTGAAAAATGGACCACACAAAAATGATCAAGTTCATTAGGGAATTGGGTCCTTGTCATCCAATGGCAAAAGTGTGTGGGAAATTATAGGAATTGGGGTGTATAGGATGTTATTATCCATGGTGGAGTGGTAGATGGGGAGAATATCCTTGAGATACCTCCATGGATAGGTAAAAAAATATATTAAGTGTTTTATATTAATTTATTTTTAAGTTTGATGTTTAATATTTCTTTTTTAAGTGAAAAAAATTAATAAATATTAACTATTGAAATTTGAATACTGGAATATATAGATATGTTTCATAACTTTTAATTTTATAAAAATAGTTAATGGGACTACAAATATTCAAACCTCCCTAAAACATATATTTTGTTGACTATGTAGGCTGAATGAGATTGAATAGTACTTGATAGTATGTGTGTACTATGTCAGGGCCAAATGTTAGAGTTTAAATTGTAATTGGATAAGTACATATAAGGATTGATAGGGCATAGTATGTATTTTTCACTTTATTGTGGCTATAGACATCCAATTTTCACCACTACTATGTCAAAATTAAAGTCATAATGACTTCCCATAATAATTCATAAACTAGACCAAATATCATTAATTTTTATTAATTTACCCATAGACATCACATGAAATTTAAAAAGTTTATTAATACATCCATAATTAGGATAATTTATAATAAATAATGATTACCTTCATTTGATTCATTTGCAATCAAATTATGACCTAATAATTTAATGTTTTCGACCATTTGTACATTATAATTTATTAAATTCTAAGAATTGAAAAATGGCTAATTGGGATTACTTAACTAAGCAAATCCAATTAACATTTTAAGTGAAAATTCCATGGCAAATTAATGAATATCTAGTTTTGTAAATTCATAAATTAAACAAAGTATATGAAAGTGACATCAATATTACATCATTACTCACAAAAGTCATGAATCCAAAATGTCAACATAATTAGAACAAATATCTGAATTTGGAAATCCAAGCCTATTAATTATAATACTAACTCTAAAATTGAATGATTTTGGTCCACTGATTCTCATCTTGAGATGGATGGCCTTTATCACTTTTCCAAACTTATAAATACAAAGGATACCTTAGACCAATTACAAGATTTTTATTGAAAATAAACCATGCATAAATCCTTATAAAATATTTACCAAATTCTTCCAATTCACTCAAAAATCAATCCAATAGTTATTAAGGAGATGTTCGAGGTATTTAGTTAATGACATCATGAATGATTTTAAGTTCTATATCTTGTCACAAACATGTTTGTGGATGGGCTTTGATGGTAAAGTCCATGGGGAAGGTATAAATTATCTTATTTCTTTCTTTACCTCATAGACCTTACCCAACTAAGGGATTAGGCTTAGTATGTTCTCGATGTTTTTTATTTATTTTTATAAATGATAATGGGCTAACCTATTTTACAATCTTACTCTACATTTAGAATTATTAGTGGGATTGGTGCACCCCCCAAAAAAAATTCCTTGGAAACCTTCTTAGTATTATAAGTATCAAATTTGATTACTATTTGGAATTCATTTTATCAATTTTTAATTATAAATTTTATGTATTATAACTACTAGTTATTAGTGGGATCACCGGGTAGAATGGTGAGATCAGTCTTGTAATTGGCAACTTTGACTTACAAATTAGTGGGATTAATTTAGACTAATCTATATTTGTTCTATGTATTTTGTGTAGATCAATAGATTTGACTTATAAAATGGTGGGATTGACCAAAATTGGTGGGATTGACCTACTAAATTGAAAATTCATTATTATACATTTTACAATGTTTCCTACAATGATTGAACTTAAAATGCAAAATGGCGTGATTGACCTACAATCAGTGGGGTCAACATACAAATGAGGAGGTCACTAAAAGGTAAACTATGTTTTCTATTATGTCATTTTTTGAAATTATGAACTCATCTAGTAATCAGTAACTTTGTCTTCCTAATCAATAAATTCATGAAATCTATATCTTTGACTCCATGTAGAACAATGATATTGGCTTAAATTGACAAGAATTCCCCGCTAAATGGAAATATTTCCCTATGTGAAATTTTTTCGAGACTTAAAAACTATAGAATTCAAATTCCATGGATAGAAAAAATAAATATTTAAATGCTTAATCATTTTTAATGTAGGTTTTTATATCTTTAAAATTTTTTTTACATAATTGACAAGGAAAATTTCATTCATCTTTTCTATTTGGTGCTTAATAATGAACATCCACTTTAAATTAGTGCTCCTAATAGTACATTCATTTCATTATTAGATTAAGTGGTTTGTTATTAACATTATTTTTTGTTTAAACCTTTATGTGTATGTTCTCCCTTTCCCACTTTTGGGATCATAGGTGACCAAAATCACATAGGATTACTTGTTTATTGGTCTACCAAAAAAACTATTTTGAAGCATGCTCTTCTCTTGCTCATCTATGGGGTCTTGAGACTAAGAAACAAAACATGTTTTTACTTTTCTTATTTTATGACTATGTGGGGTGGAATTCATCACCCTCTTATGATTTTTAGGGGTGTTTTGACTATGAATTCACATCTTATCATTTTACCAACCTCATTATCTAATGGGGTATAAAAATCAAGGTCACAATAGTGGTATCTTAGATAAAACACTCCTTAGACATTGATGATGATAGTATAACTTAAATGATACCCTAATGGTTGAAGTGGTCATAAAGGGAAAATAACCTTTAGTGAATGTCTAACTAAATCTTTCATCTAATTGACATATATTTATTACACTTGTCACCAACTCTTACCCCTAAGAAAAATTTGTTCAAGATTCTTCTAGATTTTGGAAACATGGGAATGTTTCTAGCTATGTGGGTGTACCTATATTGGAAATGAGCCTCCAGATTTAAGGGATAGCTCCTTGAATATATTGTGTAATGCTTATCACTTAAACTACTACATACTTATGGGGAAAAGAGTTAGAGAATGCATAAATTGAACTACTCTAAAGGAAGTAATACACCAAAAATGTCTTCCACATGACCATCATATTTATACCATGATGAAATAAATCATATAAACTATTCTGTAAGTCTTAATGGGTTATAACATGAGAATTTCAATATAGAGGTGAGATGTGAGCATTAGCACAAGGTAAGTGAAATAGAGGGTATATTTCACACTCCAAGGACAATCATCCACTTGAAAAATCTTTAAACGTTATAATACACTCTATATGAAATATTATACTAAGAACTCTTGATCAAACATGAAATGATAAGGGAAGGAAGGATAGATAATTATCACTTCTCATTACCATACATCACTTGCAAACTTAGACAATTATTTAAAACTCAAAAAGAAGACTTGTATTAATGTTCAAATGTAAAATATTACATCATTCTAGTAGGGATTTGAAATACATGGCATGTTACCTTTATAAATTCCAAAATGGTAGATACTTATAAAATTTGAGAGGGAGAAGTAGGAAAAGATAAGTCTTAAGGGGGACCAAACGAGTTCAACCTCATTTGAAATGTAGTTATAATAGCTTCTACTAGTATGCTTCTTTGAAACTTCTTGATTGATCCAAGTCATCTCAAATAGTTGCATAGTTAATTGTTCCTTCAATAATGCTCCATATGGTTGCAATGATGGGATAAAGTGGTTTCAAGCTAATTTTTATCATTAATGTAGTTATAATAATTAGATCCATCTATTAGAAACTTGTCATAGTGATAACTTCTCCAAATAGGTTTGTCATGGTGTACACAGTGGAGAAAAATGGTCCCTTTGATGTAGTTGGTAGTAGAGGTGAAACCATTGGGGTCTACATGTATGTTTTCATGGCATCCTTTATAATTCTATCTCTTGTTCCAAGTGGATCATGTTTGAACGTGTCCCCATACTTATGGGTCCACTATAAATAGAAAAATAATCTCAGATAATTGGTTTTCCTATAGTCATTATATTATGACACTCTACTCAATGCTTGGTTATTATTAAATCCATATAGATCAATTATGTCACTATCAGAATTGAGAATATATAGATGCATGGACCCTTCTTTTGAAACTGGCAAACATAGTCACTAGATAAACTTGTGACCTTTAAAATATGGACCATAAATGTAATAAATCTATAAACCAAAGGTCCATATTGATCTTGAATGACATCCCTATATGTGCTTGATAACTTGAATACATCATTATGTTTTCTTCATGGCATTTTATCAAGCTCTAATGTTGGCATGCACCCTTTGAAAATCTTTCCCTAGTTTAACCTTGGTCATGTGTTCAATATCCATGAAGTCCCTTATCTTTTTGACCTTTAATTTTGATAGGACCAAAACTCCCCAAAGCTCTGACACAACTTGTCAGATTTAAGAGCACACATGATTACCAATGTATAAGCAACTAAACATGCAGAATCTAGAAGAACAAATAACTATCAATGAGAAGACACACAGAATATGAGAGGCAATATACAATTATATTCAACTCATTACAAAGGAATTTACAACAAAGAGGTGGCACTCTTTCTTCCACTTCGTGGGCTTACAGTAAACTTCCCTCCAGATTAATCTTCTCTCATAGGTCACAACACACAGCTAACACAAGCTGTTGTTCACCTCATTGTACATCTCTACAATCAAGTACACAACCGTACTCCAAGTAGATCTCTCCATGATCCTGCTGATGTATTGTTGTCACCTTGGATCTAGCTACCCCGCTGATCTCCATTCTGACCTTTGCATCCACACATCCCTGCAAATCAAACCTGATCTTACTTAAACACACATGGGGAATCCTACTTGATTCCACCATGGGAAGAACTCTCCAAGCTTCACATAGCTCTTCTCCAAATTCTCCACTTAACAATACAGCCCATGAGTCTATTATATAGATCTCATGCATACACTGATTAGACTTGCAGCTCAAGGCTTTGAACAAGCCTTTAACATGCAAACTCTGCATTCACTTAACTCACTGTTCGTCAACAACAGTTCAGACTGCTACAGGAAACCGACGTCGGTCCCTGCCCTCCTGGAGGTGATCGATGCCGGCCGATCCTCTGCCAATGCCAGTTTCCATTCTGCGTCCCATGACTGACGTCGGTGTGGCCTGCCGATGCCGGTGACTGCAAATGCCAAAAACCCTCCTATTTGCCTTAAGGTGTAGCTTTTAGCTCCACACCCTAACAATCTCCCACTTGGAGATAAAGAGTTGCACCTATACCCAAAACCAGTACTCTATCCAATCTGCATCCTGGCTTGTATTCCTCTTCAAGCTCCCACTCGAAGACAACCCACCACACTCCATGTGGTGTTAATCATGTGCCTGATTTCCTCCATTCTCATTATACCATATTCTGCCTTGCTATACTCCCACTCAAATAGCAACCCCTATGAGTACCCTGTAATCAATAAACACTTAACAGATCTGGGACATCTGTTAGTCAAGCTCACTCTGAGAACGTCCAACCTCGCTCTGATACCAATTGATAGGACTGAAACTCCCCAAAGCTCTGACACAACTTGTCAGATTTAAGAGCACACATGATTACCAATGTATAAGCAACTAAACATGCAGAATCCAGAAGAACAAATAACTATCAATGAGAAGACACACAGAATATGAGAGGCAATATACAATTATATTCAACTCATTACAAAGGAATTTACAACAAAGAGGTGGCACTCTTTCTTCCACTTCATGGGCTTACAGTAAACTTCCCTCCAGAGTAATCTTCTCTCATAGGTCACAACACATAGCTAACACAAGCTATTGTTCACCTCATTGTACATCTGTACAATCGAGTACACAACCGTACTCCAAGTAGATCTCTCCATGATCCTGCTGATGTATTGCTATCACCTTGGATCTAGCTACCCCGCTGATCTCCTTTCTAACCTTTGCATCCACACATCCCTGCAAATCAAACCTGATCTTACTTAAACACACACGGGGAATCTTGCTTGATTCCACCATGGGAAGAACTCTCCAAGCTTCACATAGCTCTTCTCTAAATTCTCCACTTAACAATACAGCCCATGAGTCTATTATATAGATCTCATGCATACACTGATTAGACTTGCGGCTCAAGGCTTCGAACAAGCCTTTAACATGCAAACTCCACATTCACTTAACTCACTATTCATCAACAGCACTTCAGACTGCTACAGGCGACCGACGTCGGTCCCTGCCCTCTTGGAGGTGACCGACCCTGGCCGATCCTCTGCTGATGCCAATTTCCATTCTGTGTCCCATGACCGACGTCGGTGTGGCCTACCGACATCGATGACTGCAAACGCCAAAAACCCTCCTGTTTGCCTTAAGGTGTAGCTTTTAGCTCCACACCCTAACAAATTTCATTGGGCATTGATACCTAACTCAACATGTTGACATATTGATCCATCTCACATCATTGATCCCACTCGGTACAAATGATCATGAGTTATTGATCTTGCCCTTGACTTGTCAACTTCTATCTAATCTTATTCCACATGGTAGCCTTGTATTTGATTCAAGATCTATTATCAATTTGATAGCCTCATGTGATTATTCCATGTGTCAATCTCTTGAGATCCTTGATTTTTTAACTCATCTCATAGTGTTGGATCAAGATGTATGATGTAACATGGAATGTTAGATCTGATGGAACCTACTACTTGAAAACTAATAGATATTTCATGAGCTTAAATTTGATGTCCATACTCCCATCAAGTGACATTTGTGTCATCATCATTGATGTTTGCGTGACTATAAAATTTAATATCAAAAGGATTTGTTTTGATCGAGCTTAAAATTGATGTTAACATGAACATATTATGTTGTAGTTCCATCTTTATAGGCTTATAACTTGAGCTAGAAAACTCATGTGGACTCAAAAATTTAAAAGAATGTTCCTAATATGAAGAACTAATTGGAACTATAATCCTTTAGATTCTATAAGCTTCTTGATTGAATATAAAAAATACACAAAAGAGATAGTTTGTTCATTCATGATGATGTCTTGGATGGCCTAGCTCCTTAAACTCACCAAGCTACACTTTTAAGGCTTAAATCTCAAGATAGAAGGCTAATTGAGATATGAAAATTATAGAGCATAATATTGGCACTAATGAAATTGATTACATGTGGTTTGATGGTCATGTCAGGATTTTTTAGCATATTTAAAAATTGGACAAGAAATTTGCTCCATTTTCGTTTCTATGTGACAACCTCATGATGGTATAGCTTTATAGAGCTTATTTTAGAGTTACTGCTTGATCTTTGAAATCACAAATGAATTCTTTGAGTCATAAGAAAATTTGTTCCATGTTCTAACTATATTGATCACTATGAAGACCTACCAATTTCATATATGACCCTAAAATGATCCTTAAGACACCAAATAACACAAGGACCAAGGTAGACTATGACCAAAGCTAGAATGGCATATGAAATGTCATCATTTGAATTATAATCATGCCATATGACATTATCAAAATCCCCTATACAAGATTTTGATTATAGGGGTTTGACCCATTTTGGCCTATGTTAAAAAATGGTCAACATTCTTTGGTGATTTCCCAAAGGTGGCATGCTTGTTATGCCATGACCAATTACCTAATCCTATACATTGGGCTATGGTGTCACATGTACAACATGTTTGAATTATAAAATGCCTTTAATAATACACAAAACATAAATCAGGGAACCAAGAAAAAACACATATGCACTTAAAAAGTAGTTATTAGAACACAACATAACAAGTAAGGAATCACACATCTAATATAATATTTACAAAATTGACCCTTAGTTCTTAATATTATGGTTTCAAATGTATCCCATTCATAGGTATAAGTAGTTCTTCTCCATTCATCATTGCTAACTAAAAGAGTTACTTTTCTTGCACTTCATGATGACATATGGTCTGATCCATAAGGTATAAAAATTTTTATCTCTCTTTGGTTTTTCTCTATCTTCATCCCATTTTAATATTATGTAACCTTTTTGTCAAAATGCCTCTTCATTAGTACTTGGTGATGTTTTATAGCTTGATGAAATTTATCTGTAGTCTGTTGGAACTCCATTTATTATTTTAATATCACCTCCATTAGAGTGTTCTCAAGTAACTCTAGTTTATGTGATAACTCTAAGGAAAGAATCTCTTGAGAGATAGATAACCTAGCTTCCCTTCAATATACAATCACAAAAGGAGAATTCCCTATTGACCTCTTGGGAGTTATCCTATTAGTCCATAAGGCTGTATTCAATTTGGTGTGCCAATCTATTTAGTTATGCTCTAAGGTTCTCTTCATGATTCTTATTAAGATCTTTTTAGTAGATTTACCCAAACCATTACCTTAAGGGTAATAGTTGGATGAAGTGCTCAAGAATATGCCATTACCATTTTCCTAATCAATGATCTTAGCAACCATAATATCAAGAGCATTATCTAAAATAATAGTAGGAGTGTCAAACCTTGTTATGATGCTCTCATTCAACTATAAGATAGTGTTCTCATTATCTTCCTTCATTTCTACTACCTCAACCCATCTTTTAGAATAGTTAGTTATTGTGACTATCCATTTATGATGAACACTTGATGGGAGATTTATCTTGCTAATGAAATCAAGACCGCATTACATGAAAGGATAATCAACTTGGATAGGATTCAAAGGAAGGGTTGTAAGCTTATGCTTTCCTAAGAAGAAATAACATTGTCCACACCTTCTCATCCAAGTATGGCAATCATTGAAGAGGCTAGGTAAATAATATCCTACTTTAATGACATTGACAACTATGGTTCTCATAGAGAAATGACCTCATGTATGTAATTATAATTGCATGGTGCACATGAATCAATCTTGGATTGGATAAGATGGATCATACCTATAATTATAATTGGGTTACACACTTTTTAAGTAGAAGCATGACCAATATGAGGATTTGCTAGACCAAATTAGGAGATCACTTGTATCATCTATCACAACACATCATGTTAGGTAGGTTTCCAAATCCTAAAGTATAACACAATCACACAACAAACCTAAAAGAGTCATATGGTTTCTATATTCACTTATGATAATAAACAAGAAATTAAACTAATCTAATAATAAGAAAAGTAAATGTATCTAGTGCTCACCAAATATTATGGAACAAAGTAAGGGGTTAGATGTAAATCAATCAAATACATATTTAGGAAAATTAAAATAAAATAAGTAATATTAACACCCTAATACATGGAATATGAGGACTAATATTATTTGAGCCAATACTTATGATACTTATATCTAATAAAAGAGAGGAGAATAAAGTTAAAATATACTTACCTAAATGGGAACCCATCGTGACTCAATCTCCCCTTAGCCAATGGGGCTTTGAAAGAGATTTTTTTGGTTTATAAGGATCACTTTGTTAGGCTAAAGCATCCAATACCTATCCAAAAGACTAATATTCTCCAAACAAGAAACCTAATATAAGACTCCTCAACTAGAATGGTGGAAGACTAGATTGTGAGGAATTGTAAGTGAATAATAAATCCTAATTCCCTTCATATGGAAATGACCCTATATATAATAATGTATAACCTTAAAATAACTCAAACATGTCATTTGTTCTAGGTCTATTGGGTTGACCTAGCACATTATCAGGATAATGCCTAGAGTTTATGTTAGGTTAGCCAGATAGAAACTAGGCCTAAAGAGCTAAAGTTGCCCTAGACTGTGCTATGTCAACCAGGTTGACCTAGCATATTAAATAGGTAGAAAGGGTACTAGGCAAAGGGAAGAAGGATAGAAAGAGGAAAATACTAGATTAATGTGCAAGAAAGGAGAGATATCTTAGGGAAAGGCTTTAAGAGTTGAATGGATAGGGAATATTATGGTAATAAGGGACAAAAATATTATGAAGAACCAAAGGTATACCCACCCATTTCTTAGTGCACCCCTTAAGGCATGCACTTAGGGAGATTGAGTTGAAATGGGTTCTTCCAAGATGTAAAGTGTTAGTAATAGATAAAATCATGAAAATATTAGTTGTATACATATGCCCCACTCAAATCTCATCATGTGTCACTAAGGTGTAATAGGGGATGGGGTTTTGAGAAAGAACATAAGGACACACACAATGCTGATGCTAAAAAAAATTAGCATAAAATAATTGAAAGTAAATGATAGAAAAGGGAACCAACTAAAAAGTAAATGATGATTACCTTAAATTACATTTATCATGAGATGCTTGTCATCTATGTTTTAGTTTTGATTGTGGAGGGAATAGAGACTACTTTAGATAAACCTAGTAATACAAAAATAAGGAGAAAAAATAAACAAATGCAAGAAAAAGCAAGATAACTGGTATTATGTGGACATGATGTACATGGGAATTTGGTAAGCTAGGTGACAAGCACTATGTTAGACCAAATGACCAAGTCAAACAAGAGTAAATTAGGTAACCAAAAATCCAACACTACTAAAGATAGAAAAACTCAAAAAAGTAAACCTCATGTAAGAAAAGGAAAACTCACCAAATCAAATTAAGGATACATGTTAAATAAGATGGTAAAAAGAGGATTAAAAAATTCATGAAAAAACATTGATGAGTGAGCAGTAACAATCCACATCTCAATCATAAATTGAAAAAGGGGATGCATAAAAGGGAAAACAACATGGTTAGGTGAGTATTAAAAATCCACATCTCATGCAACAATGTAAAAAGGGTGTGAACTCAGGTGTTCGCAACAACAAAATAATAAAATCAAGATAAATGGGAAAAAGAAAGAGAAGTAGTTTTAGTAAATATATAAAACATGATGAAAATGATCCATAGTTTCTCAAACATGTTTTTTTATGTCTGAAGATAGATAAAAATGAAACAAAGTAGTGTTAGCATGTTCTTAAGAAATGAAAAAAAAAGAATTTAAAGAAGAGGGAAAGTAGATTTAGAATCATAATTTGTCTATCAAGGGGGAAATGAAATGGGGTGGAGGGGAGAATGAAGAAAAAAACAAGGTAGAGGAATTATTTATTGAATTTAAGATACTCAAATCAAATTTGGTTTGGCAAAACAAGAGGACTATCAACCTTAAGGACTCTTACGAACTTCTCTTAGATACACAAGTCTGAGGTCAATAAATAGAGTATATATATCATCCCATGAGGTCTATATGCATGAAAATTAAAATGGACCTACCTCCCCATGACATGTTTCCCACTCCTTATGACCCTTTACACAGCCATCAGTTAATTACAAAGATTGTGTAATTTCATGAGAAAGTAGGTAGCACTATAAAAAAAATTGAAATCCCCTATTCCAATCTACTAGCCTACTATACCCCAAAGGACTTTGGCTCTTTTTGAAGTTAATTATGGAGTTTGGGATTTGATTAGAGGTAAGATATGTGCTTTTATCACATCTTTTGGTGTGATTATAATTTTAATATTTGTATGTTGCCTTTTAGATATCATTGCCTTTTATTTTCAAATGATTTGCTTTATTTTTTTTTTAAATTCCTCCTGTATATGGATTTGGAATACCAAACATGGGTACTAAACATGAATTTAATTTGAGAAATTTGGGACAAGTTTTTTAAGAGAGAGAAAATAAAAGAGCATGGGTTCTAAGAGTCTCATAAATCTAGGTGAAAGAAATGGGGAAATCAAGAGGAAAATCACACATGTAACTTATTTAATTACAAAAAATGTGAAAAAGGGAAAAAATGAATACAGTGATATAAAATGTGTGATTACTTATCATAAGACTATTGGAAGTGAAGGAAAACATACTAACATAGATTATTTATAGATTCCATCTAGCAAAACAAGTAAAAGGTAATGTTTAAATGACAAGCATCATATAGAACATGAAAAGAAACATAATTTTATGAGGAGGGTCAAGTTTTATCCATGATCTTACCAAGAAACTCATGAAGTAAAAACCCAAGGGGTGCCAATAAGCAAAAAGTGAGGGAGCCTTTTTATATGGAAGCTCACAAAGAAAGACACAAAGGATGATAAAACAACAATGTCAAGCAACAAAATAATGAAAAGGAAGAAATGAGAAATAATATGAGGAGGGATAGGTTTTATACATGGTCTTACCAAGGAAATCATAAAACAAAAGCCCAAGAGGATTCGAAAATAGTATTGGCATGTAAAAGGAGAATCAAAAGATAAGTGATGAATACTATGGTACATCCAAAAATGAAAAGACCATAAGGGAGGACTAAAGGTTTGAAAAGGAAGGAAAAAGTTGCATAGGGATAGACCCATGATAAAATAAACTACAAAAATGTGTTAGATAGATATATATAAAAATCATGAAAATAAGGAAAAGGATCCTACATAATGACTATATCAAGGATGAGCATGTGAGAGACAAGACTATGTATCTCGGAAGGTTTCATGGAGTTGAATTGGTTTGGTAGTATGTAATGGAGAATAAGAGTGGGAATCATAATATTCTCCAAAGGGTAAGTGCATGTAGGGATGGGCATCACCAGATGCCCCAAAGTCTGAAAGGACATGAAGATGGGCATCAGAAGATGCCCCAAAGGTTAAAGTAATGTGTGGATGGGCATCACAAGATGCCCCAATAGCTAAAATTAGGAAGAAGAGATAGGAAATGATAAGAAACAAATAGAACACCATAGAGTGTCTAAATGGATTTAGGTTGTCTAAGAAGATTCTAATGAGGGACTTGATTCTATAAAATAAAAGGAAAATAATGCTAAGCAACAAGAATAATAGATAGAAATAAGTAACAAAATCAAGTAGATACAAAACTAAATCAGACATATAAGGAAATTAAAAAGATAAATGAGAAATAATAGAATAAATAAAATAGTACAAGGTTGACCTAGTTGACCTAGCATAAAATATAGGGTCTGAAGATATTACTAGGTCAACCAAGTTGATATAGCATAGTGTACAGAGGTAAAATAAAACACTAGGTCAACCAAGTCGACCTAGTATAACATATAGAAAAATTGTTTTGCATATATCTTTAGTTATACTCATCTTGTTTACAAACTATAAAATGAGTTAGATTCATGATAAAGTAGAGAAATCAAATAAGGAAGAAATAAGTGATAAAATTATGATAAAATGAATGATAAAAATCAATAAAATAAGTGAAATAAATCTTGAAAGGGTTTAATTCATTTAAAAATGTAATGAAGGTGAAGCCAAAGTGGATATAATGCAAAATAAGAAATGAAAAAAATAGAAATGTGAAGACAATCCAACCAGTGTTGGGATAAGATTCACATGAGGTTCACCAAAATGTATACAATCATAATTGCATGGTGCACATAAAACAATCTTGGATCAGATAAGATATATCACACCTACACTTTTGATTGGGGCACACACTTGTTAAGCAAGAGCATGACTAATATGAGGATCTGCTAGACCTGATTAGGGGATAACTTATATCATATATCACAACACATCATGCTAGGTAGGGTTTCAAAGCCTACAGTATAACACAATCACAAAACAATCGTAAAAGAGTCCTATGGTTTCTATATTCATGTATGATAATAAATAAGAAAGTAAGCTAATATAATAGCAAGAAAAGTAAACTAATCTAGTGCTCACCAGATCTTGTGGCAAAAATTAAGTGGTTAGATGCAAAGAGATAAAATACATATATAGGGAACTTAAAATAAAGTAAGTATGAGTAAAACCTTAATACATGGAATATGAGGAGTAATATTATTCAAGCTAACACTTATGTTAATTCTATCTACTCAGAGAGAGGAGAACAAAGTTAGAATATACTTACCTAAATGTGAACCCATTATGAATTAATCACTCCCTTGGCCAATGGGGATTTGTAAGAGGTTGTTGTGGTTTGTAATGATCACTTTGTTAGGCCAAAGCATACAATACCTCTCCACAAGACTAAGATTCTCCAAATAAGAAACCTAAGCTAAGACTCCTCAAATAGAATGGTGGAAGAGAAGATTGTGAAGAAGCACAAGCAAATAAAAAATCCTATTTACATTGATATGGAAATGACAAAAATGACCTTGTACACACACACACACACACACACACACACACACACACACACACACACACACACACACACACACACACACACACACACACACACACACACACACACACACACACACACACACACACACACACACACACACACACACACACACACACACACACACACACACACGTGCGCGCGCGCGCGCGCGTGTATATGTATATACATACATGTGTGTGTGTGTGTGTGTGTGTGTGTGTGTGTGTGTGTGTGTGTGTGTGTGTGTGTGTGTGTGTGTGTGTGTGTGTGTGTGTGTGTGTGTGTGTGTGTGTGTGTGTGTGTGTGTGTGTATGTATATATGTATATATGTGTGTGTGTATATATATATGTATATGTATATATATATATGTATATGTATATGTATATATATATATATGTATGTATGTATATATATATATATGTATATGTATATATATATATATATGTATATATATATATATGTATATATATATATATATGTGTGTATATATATATATATATACACATACATATACATACACACACACACACACACACACACACACACACACACACACACACACACACACACACACACACACACACACACACACACACACACACACACACACAAGTATCTAACATGAAAATCATTTGAACATGTCAGATGTGCCAGGTTGACTAGGTCAACCTAGCACATTATTGGGCTAATGCATGAAGTTTTTGATAGGTCAACTAAATGGAAACTAAGACTAAGGAGATAAAGTGACCCTAGATACTGCTAGGTCAACCAAGTTGACCTAACTTATTGAATAGGTAAAAAGGGTACTAAGAAATTGAAAGAAGGATAAAGAGGAAAATACTAGATAAATGTGCAAGGAAGGAGAGATAGCTTAGGGAAAGGTTTTAGGATCTGAATGGATAGGTAATAATATGTAAATAAGGGACAATAATCTTACAAATCACCAAAGGTGTACCCACCCCTTTCTCGATGCACCCCTTAAGGCATGCACTCAGAGACATTGAATTGTGATGGGTTTTTGTAAGATTTAAAGTGTTAGTAATTAATAAAGTATGAAAATGTTGTGTACACACCTCTTGTTGTCCCATCATGGAACTTCTCAAGCAACACTCCAAACTGATGATTATAAATACATCTCAATAGCACACCAATGATATACCTCATAAAAATCACACCATCCACAAGATAAAATGGAATACATTTCAATCTAAAATATCTCCTTTGTGATCTATTCATATTATTTGGATACTCACCATTTTGGAGAAATATTATCACAACTTGTGTCCAACTTTGTGGAGCCAATGAACTAGCTAGTTGGGGATAATCATGGTTAACAAGAGCCTCTTATTTTGACTCATGAAGATATAAAGCTATCTATTCACAAATACCTTTACCCCTTTCCAATTTTATCACTTTGATATCAACATCATACTCCATTACCTTAGTGATCCACCTTGTCCTCTTTTTTCTAAGATCTTTGCTCAAAAGAAACTCTTCAGTATTAGGATGAGAGACCATAACATAGATATTATTATTTTAAACCATATGTTTGAACTTGTTTAGTCCTATTACAATAGTAAGGACCTAATTCTATAGAAATGTGTATTTAACTTAATAGTCTTATAAATAATAACTAAAGAATGAAATTGGTTGATCCACACACTTATCATTCTTTTTCATCAGCATGGCTAAGATAGTGTCAAGGTTATAAAATGAATACAAAATGAATTATTTAAAAAAAATATGATTCACAAGAGTAGGATATTCTACGATTTCTTTCTTTATGGCTTAAAAATTGCTCCTACTCTCTTTAGACTTATTTATTCCTAAGCATAGCTATGATAGGTTTCACCAAGGATGCAAAAATAGGTATGAGCCTCCTTATAAAATTTATCTTTCCAAAGAAACTTTGAATAACTTCATTATTCAATGGAAATGATAAGTCTCGAATATCCTATATTATTTCAATATCAATAGACAAACCATCCTTGGAAAAAAATGTCCTTAGATCTTACCTTCATGAACAATAGAGATACTCTATACTACCTAAATATGTCAAACACTTACATCAAGTATTGCATGTGCTCATTAACATCTTTATAAAATATGTTTATATCATCTAGATAAACTAGTAGAATATCATTGATCAAACCTTTAAAGGCCATGTCTATTGCTCTTTGAAATGTGTCACTAGCATTGGACAGACTAAAGGGAATATTTATATAAGAAAAATCCCCCCATTTATTAGGTAAGGTTGTCTTAAACTGATCATCTTCACTAACTAAAATCTGACTATAGCCTAAAAATCCAACTAGAAGAGAAAAATGTTGAGAACATGAAACCATTTGTAAAATTTGATCCATTGAGGGTAGAGGATAGTGATATTTTATTAACACCCTATTAAGATCTTTAAAGTCCACATAAAGCGTTATCTCCCCATTATTATTTCTAATAGGCATAAGGTTAGCTACCCATATTGAATGCTTGATGGGAAATATTATCTTAGATTCAAGGAGTTTGGTAAGTTCTAACCTCATGAGTTGCTCAATTTTGGGGTTTATGGGTCTTTGCTTCTATCTAAATAGTTTAACTCTAGGTTCTAACTCAATGGTATGGTGTGATAGGATAGGATCAAATAATTTAAGTTATTTATATTACCAAGAAAATATGTCATGGAACTCTCTACACAACTCAATGAATGCTTGATTCTCTAATGTAGAACATACCTTGCCTAGTTTGAGGATTTTGTCCATGAATATCACGACCCTTTCATAATTATCCTATTTTGTAGACATACTCAACTTATCATTCTTATTTTGATCATTCCCATTGAGGATAATTTCTAAGGTCACCAAAATATTAGGTATCTTATTGGTTCTTAGTTGTATAATCTAATCACCTAATAATTCTTGGAGCCTCCTTTGATTCTTTAATGAAAATTCAGCCTCATTTTGTGGGAAGCATGAAATGTGTTTGTCACTATAAAACACATGATAAGACACTTCATTATGAGGTACATAATGTATAATAATGACCTTAATATGAGACTATTTTCCTTCCTCCTCTATGGTAGTTGGAGTGTCAAATTGAGCTCCTATGTCAACTACTCTATTAGGATGACTATTATTCTCCCTTGGGACTGATTGTATAATAAATGTAGTGAAGTATTCAATAAAATACCATGCCTTATGATTTTATGACTTATCAAAGGGTTCTGATGCATAACTAATTCACTGTCTCCATATACCTGTGAGTTCTTGATTCTTTTTCTCCTTGCCCATTGAAGGCCATGAATTAAACCTTCATACTCAACTAAATTACAAGTACAATTGAAAATAAATATATATGAAGCATAATATTATTGTTTATATGGAGAGACCAACATAACACCAATTCCTACACTAAATTTACTTCTTGAACCATCAACAAACATCTTCCAAAATTCATCATCTTTACCCTCTTCCTTGGTAAGTAGAGGTGTCAGTGATCCTTCTTAATGTATATAATATAATCCTAGATTAGTTTCCTCCATGAGAGAGTAAGGATCATGTTAATAATTATTATTACCATATTCATCAATAAATAAATATACATTTCCCTCAAGCTTGGAGTAAATATCATCATCTAGAATAGAATCCTTTTCTTCATGGATGACACAATTCAAATTAGAACTTGTCTCAATGTAAGGTTCAATATGAAAACTTGTAAGAGGTTGTTTCCTACTTATCATCTTGTCCCCATATATTATTCTAAAATATAAAAAATACTATTTAGTTGAGAGATAGCCACCTATCTTGGTTGTGAAGTCCCTTGATAGGTAGATTGAAAAGTGGACTAAGACATCAACCACAACTATGTCTTATAGGATAAGAAAAGTAAGACAACCATGAAATAAAAACATCAAGACTTATATCAGTCCTACTATATTAGAAGGTGTAACATATAATTAAAGGACCCCTTTTTATGTGGCTCATATTTAAATCCTAGATTGTCAACTACCACTTTGGGCATGACAGAAGTATAAACTCCACTATCGACTTTGGAATTGTTTACTAGTTTGTTACCTATAATGAGGGTTAGATAAAATGGTGGAGGTTTCTTAACCCTATTAAATGGTTAAACAATAGTAATAGATAATATTCAAGATTAACATGGCCATGACTTTGATTTGAGTGTTAGACACTAGTAGGGATTATAAATAACTACTTTTGTAGGATTTCTTTTAGACATGAATATAAAGAACATCCCAAAGACAAATAGATGTTTTAGTGTTATTTAAATATTATACATTATTAAAATAAGTCATAACTAATTTATATTTTGATTTTTTAGGTAGAGGATTACTCAAAACTTGAGGAATAGGAGAAGACCTTACCATATTTTGACTTGATGGAGATGTAGAAGTTTTTTGAACTATCACACTTATAGCTATGTATTATTAACTTTTAGGAGGATTGGATGAGCCTATGGTCATGATAATTCCACCCCTATATAATTCCTCTTATATCTTGTATTATCTATGATAGAAGCTCCTTAATTTAGCACAAAAGTGTCTTCAATAAGAAAATTGGTGAAGATTTCTCCTTTTGTTTATTAATCCTCATTAACTTACATCATCACCTCATCATAATTTGATAAGAAGGGAGTAAATACCCCTTGAGCCACTAGATCTTGTTATCCATTCTCATTAGCATCCATAAATTAGTATTTCTACCAATCTTCTTCCTGTACCAAATTACTATGAACTGGTACCATCTCCCTTACATTGGTGGAAAATTTAGGATTATATGCATTAGTAGGCCTATTATGATTAGGATACCATTGGCATCTTCCTCTTACATAATTTTGATAATAATATTTTTGATAGGGATAAGGATTTTAATAGGTACCTTGTTGCATATTAGTTTTCGTATTTTGAGCCTCTAAGGCTAGGAACTTTGCTTTCAAATCCACATTATTTTCTGCTTGCCTAGGAGCCACCTTAGATTTGGTATTGGAATTAGGTACTTTAGAGAAAACTAGAGTATTAATATAATCATGAGACAATGGAGGAATACATGCCTTAAGAGGTAATATTCCATCTTGGATGAGATTATTCTCAACTTTGATAATAAGATCATATGCTTCAAGGAGACTAGAATCTCCCATAGATTGAATTATGCTAAAAAAATTTAGTCCCAATGGATTTTAAGTAAGTAGGGATCACAAAATTAGTAGGTGGTCTCATGGGAGGAGGCAATTTGTGTCAGGTCTTATGAAACTTTTCATTCAAGTCATGTATTATTTCTTTGGTTCCCCTTTTTATCATGTTGAGCTGATGTATAAGAAAAGCATGGTCACTTTAAATTTTAAATCTTAAAGTTGACAATAATCCAAACTCATCCCATGTTGTGATGTATCCACCTTCTAGAGTCCTATCCAAATCAAGAGTCTTCCCTTTAAGGGACATGACAAGGAGTCTAATGGAAATGTTCTCTCCAATAATATTTTAGAAATTATAGAATTTAGAAAAATCTCTAATGTGCTCACTAGGTGTGATATGACTTTCAACATTGAATGTGGGCACAACATTCATGGTGTTAGGAGTAATGGCATCATATGCATGAAATTGAATTGGATTTTAAGTATTGAAGGTAGTAAAAGCATGAGGTATATCCATGTCTTCTTGAATATCTTCAACTTCTTCAACCTCTTCAACCTCTTCATCTCTATCAAAATATACTCATTCTTTAAAGGGTATATTAGGCTATGGAGATTGAATTGCAAGAGGAATTTTAGGCTAAATGGGTGGGTTAATAGGATTGGATGTTCTAGTAGAGGATGACCTAGTGAGGACCATGAGTTATGGAGGTAAGTTTATATAAAAGTAATGTTGTAGATCCAAATTTACCTTAAATGAGTTGCCATATTCTAAGTAGCACACCAATTTTTAGTTAGTGTTTGTCAATACTAGCATTCACCATGACAAGTTGTTTTGAAGACGATGTGTCCCACTAGGCATGTTAGAACTATTATCACCAAATATTTCACTGTAGAGGAAGTTGTTTAAGATTATTCCATATTTGGGAAACATGGTAACATTTCTAGGTATGTGGGTGTACCTATATTAGAAATGAGTCTATAGATTTAAGGGCTAGATCCTTTAATATATTGTACAATGCTAATCACTTAAACTACTACTTACTTATGGGGGAAAGAGTTAAATAATGCATAAATTGAACCTAATCTAAAGGAGGTGATGCACCAAAAATGTCTTCCAAATAAACATCATATTTATATGATAATTAAACAAAGCATACAAACTAGTATCAAAGTATTAATGGTTTCTAACATGAGCATTTCAATATAGAGGTGAGATGTGAGTAGAAACACAAGACAAGTGAACCAAAGGGTAGATTGCACACTCCAAGGAAAAATATACACTTGAAAAATATTTACACACTAGAATACACTCTATATTAAGGATAGAGTATTATCAATTCTCATCACCATACATCACTTATAGACTTAGAGAATTGTTCAAAACTCAAAAAATAGACTTGCATTAATGTTCAAAGGAAAAATATGACATCAGTCTAGTAGGGCTTTTCCATACATGGTGTGGTCCCATTACAAAGTCAAAAATGGTAGCTAAATATTTCATTTGAGAGAGAGAGAGAGAAGCATGAAAAGATAAGTCCCAAGGGGAATCAAATGATTTAAACCTCATTTGAAATGAACTTAGACTACCTCTACTAGTGTGATTTTTTGTAACTTCTTGATTGATTCAAGTCATCTCAAGAAATTTTATAGTTCATTATTCATTCACTCAAGCTCCATTTAGTTGAAATAATGGGATTGAGTGGTTTTAATATAAGTTACATCACCAATGCAGCTAGAACAATTGGATCCATATGTTATAAATTTATCCTAGTGTTAACTTCTCCAAATAGGTTTGTCATGGTGTGCACAATGGAGAGAAGGGGTCCCTTTCATGTAATTGGTATTAGAATTGAAAAAATTGGGTCTACATGTATATCTTAATGTCATATTTTACAATGTTATATTTTGTTCAAAATGGATCATGTTTGAACTTGACCCCATACTCATTGGTGTACTATATACATGTTGATGGTTAAAATTGCACTTTGTTTCTAACACCAACAATGGGAAGTTTCCAGAATGTGGGACTTGCAACTTGAAATGACCTCCAAGTTTTTAAGAAGATGGTCTCTTCTTTATCTTGAGTGTTGGGAGGAAAGGAATAGGAAACTAAATAGAAACACAAATTCAAAGAAAGAAAATCTAACTATGGTGATGCACCTAAATGTAATTCGACCCTTAATTCTAAGCACATTGAAACTATATGTAAGATTCAATTACATTAAAGAGAAAACAAGGCATGATCAATGTAGAAGATATAAACAATAGAAATAGAGGCTCATAGCTTATACTACTTTTGCAATGACACAGAAAAATAAATGAAGGCACATAACTCTATCTTCTTATTAATTCTCCATTCACATAAAAGGCATAAAAACATGCACAGTTACATAAACTTTTCAACTAAAGAAAATAGAGCAAAGGCAAATGATATTCCTGATCAAAACTCTAAAATTCTAAAAACTCTTGACAATAGTCTCTCACAGAAAATTCTCTCCAATCTTCTGATGATGATTTATGATGATCTCTACACCCCTCTTTATAGCATTGGATTCACTCCAGATTGTCTACATGTTCCCAATCTAATGGCCAAACTAAACTCTAACTAAACTGGAAGTATCTAATAGAATATATTTCTTAGATTTTGAAACATTCTATCTTCCTACAGTTCATTGGCTGAAATAGATACACAGGATGCTCCCTCTATCAAATGGAAGAGGACACTTGGCCAATTTCTTGAAAACCTTCTTATTACTTAGGAGGCACTAGAGAATGACACTTGGCATGTTCCATAGCCTTACCAAAGACATATGACACTCTCTACATTACCTATATTCTTATTGTATCTTCACTTAGAAGTGTTCAGTCTTTGACATCTGTCACCATCTGCTTCTCCCAAAACTTAAAAAACCTCTATAAAAATGGGACCCAAAGTAGTTCTCACCTGAGCAACTTAAAAAAGAGGACAAGGACACATGGAACTTTCTACTTACTCTTGACAAAGGACACATGGTGATCTCTACTACCTTTAGCTACCTTTTGAGAAACTTATGGAAGGTGGCATGTGCCCATCTTTGCATTGCCCTATCTATATTATAGAAACAATCGAGCCTCATTTCATACTTACATGGATGGTGACACTTGGTAGCTTTCATTAGTTTAAAACAAAAACTTGGGACCCACCATAGTCTTTACTTATTACTAAAACAAAATGAATATAATTCAGAGGTTGAGACATGGTTGCTTCCACTTTCTTCAGCTGGGGATATGTGGAATCTTCCATTGCTTTTAGAAAATCACATTGAAACCTTCCACTATTGCCACCTGGTGCCATTCACTTGATGTTGATACTTAGCTTGTTGAAACCTTCTACTCAAAAGAGATTTGAAATGTGGATGCTGACATGAAATGTAGATGCTGACACTTGTCATGTTCCACTGAGTTAATATGAGATGCGTGGCACATCTTGACCAATTTCTAGAAATTATGAAAGGTGCTTCAGTCGATGACACTTGGCAGCTTCCACTCAATTTTGACACTTAGACAAAATTGATGTAAAAATAAATTCGAGCCCACACTCTGAGTCAAAAACTCCATCTTCTCAAATCGAAGTGTATAAGGACAAAATTTGGATTGCACGACTGTGAATCAAAATGAAACGTAGAGTATATTTTACTCTAAAATACAAAAACCCAATCTTAGATTATTGGTTTTCCTATAATAACTATATTATGACACTCTACTTGATGCTTAGTTCCTATTAAGTCCACATAGATCCAATATGTCACTACCAAAATTGATAATTTATAAATGTATGGAGCCTTCTTTTAAAAATGGCAAACACATTCACCAGATAATGTTGTAACCTTTATAATATGGACCCTATATATAATAAATCTACAAAACAAAGGAATACATTGATCTTTAATGGCAGCCATATATGTTATTGATTACTTGACTATGTCATTTTATCCACTTCATGGCATTTGATCAAGATATAATGGTGACATGTGCCCTTTGAAAAGCTTGACCTGATTTTACCTTATTTATGTGTTTGATCTCCATGAAGTCCCTTAGATTTTTGAAATGTAATTTCATTGGTCATCAATACCTAACTCAGCTTGTTGAAATATTGACCCATCTCACACCATTGATCTTGCTCAGTAAAATTGACCATGAATCATTGATCTTGCCTTTGACTTATCAAATTTATCTAATCTTACACCATGTGGTAACCCTGCATTTGATTTTAGAATTCACTATTAGTCTACTAACCTCATGTGCTTACACCACATGTTAATCACTCAAGATTCATGATTTTTTGACTCATCTTATATAGTTAGATCAATCTATATGATGCAATGCAGATAGTTAGATCTATTGGGACCCACTATTCAAAAACCAATGGCTATTTCATGAGCTTAAATTTAACATCCATGCTCTCCTCAAGTGATATTTGCATGACTATCATTGATGTTTATGTGACCATCAAATTTATGTTCAAAAGGATTTATTTTTTAAAGATTAAACTTGATGTTAGTGTAAACATCTTATGTTATAGGTTTATCCTTAGTAACTTATAACTTAAGCTAGAAACTTAATGAAATTGAAAATTTTAGAGCATTTTCCCAGCATGAGAACTACTTGGAACTATAATCCTTTGTCTTGTATGGGATTCTTAAGTGAAGATAAAAATTCATAGAAAAATTTGTTCATTCATTCTTGGATGATGTCCTAGATGGCTTGGCACCTTAGACTCAAAAAGCTAAACTTTGAAGGATTAGATCTTGAGATAGAAACCTCATTGAGATATGGAACTTATAGATAATTATCTTGGTGCTAAGGACATTTATCATACATGGTATGATGGCCACACGAGGTTTTCTAGGTATATTTAAAAATTTCATAAGTAAGCTAGTCCATTTTAGTTTCTATGTGACATCTTGATGATAGTCTAGCTTCATAAAGCTTATTCTTGAGATACTACTTGATATTTGAAATCTCAAAAGAATTCCTTAAGGCATAAGTAAACTTGTTCCATGCTCTAACTACATTGATCACCATGAAGACATTCTACTTGCATATATGACCCTAAAATGACCCTTAAGACACAAATGACACAAGGACCAAGCTAGACTATTACCAAAGCTATAATGGCATATGAAATGTCATTGGTTGAACTATAATCATGCCCCATGACATTATAAAAAGCCACTATACAAGATTCTAATTATAGGGGGTTGACCCATTTTGGATTATGGTAAAAAATGGTTAACAACACCCACATACCAAATGGTATATTGAGACCATCTATAAAATCCAACAAAAACTTAGAATATAAACCACTTTTGTCATGAAATTATCATTAATTCAAGGGTGTAAAGGTATCCACCCCTAAATATTTCCTTTACATATATACCTTTGAGAGAAGGGTGGAATTAAAATTCTACTAGAATTTCTTTAATTATTTAATGATCTATTAAATTTTTAATCCTCTTAAATGTGAGTATATAAATAAGGAATTCATGATTAAGCCATAAATCTATGTCATTGTTTGAGTTACATTCATGATGCCTGGTTGTTATGTTATAACCTTGATTATATTCAAAACCAAATTTCGTAAACAATTTATGTCTAAAATAGTGTAGTACCACACCTATAAGGACGAGGAATTAATTTTCCCAAATTTTTGGCTATGTTTATCCCATTTTAGTGTTATGTTAGCTAATTATACCATTACACTATTCGCACGGCACCATTATACTATCCTATTGAAAACCATTCAAACTATTTCTATTTAGATCCAAATCTAAATTAGAATAAATTATTCACATTGGGTCTCTTTTGACCCCATTCCTCTACCAATCCATTCCAATCCAAATATGGTTCATCTTGAACCACCTACCAATCCAAATTCCATGTCGTATATGGTTTATTTTGAACCATGTACTAGTATAATTCCAAGCCAAAGCTAGTTAATCTTAACCCATCTATCAAGCCAAATTCCATGCCATATTAGGTTCATATTGAACCATGTACCAAGCTAATTCTAAGACAATTCTGATTTATCTTGGACCATGTGCCAAACCATTCTAAATCCAATTAGTTTCATCTTAAAACATAATATAATTCCAAATTAGTTTGTATTAAACTATAATTGAAGAAATTCTAATCCAATCAAGTTTATCTTAAACCAAGTCCTAATTTTAACTCTAAATTAGGTAAAATTTGACCAAAGTTAGCTTCAAATCCAAACAATTGGAATAAAGCAAAATTATGTCTATTTTGACCAAATATAATTATTCTAAGTCCATTTCATGTTAATTCATACCAATTATTGTCTTTTCATTCAATATACCACACCTATTAGTTTGAAAATGAAAATTCATATCATCCATATTTTCTTTCATTTGAATCATACCATGTCAATACCACCCTCTTTGTGCCAATAAATAAAACCAACATCATCTTCTATGGGTTAATTTCAAAGACCAAGATCACCTTCTTTGGGCCTTTTTTACCAAATCAATTCTACCCTATTTGGGCCATTTTCATTTATTACCAATTACATTACATGTTGGGGGCATCCTTTATTCTATACTAATCAATGACATTCAAAACTAATTTGGATAAAGCCCTATTCAAACAATATAAAAACCCCATCATTTTGTGACTCATCAAAGAGGGAGCCAAAATCCCACCTAACTTTCCTATAGAGTGATTGCATACCTTTGTTCATAAAGAAGAAATACCTATGTTGAAGAGGTAAGTTAGAGACCCACCCAAACATAACCATGCCATAGCTTCTAAAGTACAACAATATGGTCAACCATTCACTAATAAAATCATGGTTACTTTAAAGACTTCTCTAGATGCTACTTTATTTGACAATTCCATATCTACTTGTCTATTATCCAATCTTGTCTTAAAGCCATAAAAAATAGAATCATTTCCCCTCCAAGGTCCATTATCTATTAAGACCCAAATGTGTCCAAGTCTGATAACTAATTTATTAGGATATGTTATGATGCCCTTCCCAAGTATGATTATATACATCCACTTCCAAAATAAGGTCAAGATAATCAACTAATCCTCAACATTTTTGTTGAATCACCCATGTTTGACCAAATCCATACCATTGATGGTCCACCTATATTTTTTTATGGACTTATATTTGATGATTTACCCATATTTTATAAAGGAACCATTTTTTATGAGCCCATATTTGAATATTCTATGATTATTTAGGAACAACCAATTATTAATCCATTGTCAAACATTCCCCATTTTATAAAATTCATTCATTCCAAAGCCTTCAATTCCAAGTGATAGATGAGAAAGATACTTTTGGATAATGTAATTCAACATGCCATTTTTTTGACACATTTATATCATAAATAGGTTCCCCTTTGGAGCCAACATTATTATGAACATCACCATCAACATCTAAATCATAAATAGGTTCCCCTTTGAAACCAACATTGTTATCAAAATTAGTATCAACATTGACATATAAATTAGAATAAGGTTTTATATTAGAACCAATATTAAAATTAGGTTCCATTTTATAATTAATATCATATTTATCATTGGAATCAAAATAAACATTAGTATTAACATCAGATTCAAATACCCTTGAGTCAGAATCAAATTTAGAATATAAATATTTTAGTGGGTATTATGAAATCACCTATACATTTCTAACATATCCAATTGATTTTGCATCATCTTTGTAATAAACATAGTTTATTATATGTTATGATAATGGATGCATGCTCCTTGTATATTAAATTAAAATCATTGTGAATCTTCATAATCAATACAAATTCTCGTAGTACCCTCTAGGATAATTATGCTACCATTTACCCTTACATTGATACCACACATGCCTCTACCATTAATCATCCTATCCATTATAATGACATTACACCACCCACAAACATTAATCAAGACTAATAGCATCACACATTATTAAACTCATTCCATGGTGATATCTTAGTGGTAGAATTTATAGGTATTTAGGACAATAGTCAACCATAAGAACAATATCCTAGTGAAACCTTGTTTTATGTGCTAATGTAAAATGAAAGTCTAAACTCAACATCTTCTAGTGAAACCTTATTTAAGCTGATAGATGATAATTAGAATAAAAATTAGAATCCTTTAGTGAAACCTTGCTTAAGGCATTAAGGGACAATCAAAATGAATTATCAACATACCTTAGTGAAACCTTATTCATGGTGCCATTGGAAAATATAAATCAAAACAATCAAGAAGGATTTATTGGTGAAAACATATTTGAGGTGTTAATATCTGATCCAATTAATTCAACATTGCTTGATAAAGACATTACTAAATTCAATATCAACCTCACCACAACCAAAATCAAGTCAATTCTATAATCAATAATGATGTGTGACTTGAAATCCCAATATTTATTTTTGTTTAAACCATTATAAATTCTATTGTGATATTATAATTCATTCAATTTATATATTACATCACCAATTCATGCCATTTATCCCATACATGGCCTTCTTTACCCTTCCTAGTAGGACTTTTTTTTTAAGTGGTTACAAAGACACCTTGTTCAGAGATTTGGAGCAAGTAGAATCAATGGCCAATAAACATCATGACGGTAGTAACATATTTCACATCAATAACAAGATTTAGACAAATCTCCTATTCCAAATGATTATTGGTTAGATAGTAAATGAAATGCATTATGAAACTCATAATCCTCCATTGAGTTGAGATACTAAGAAATCAAAAAAATAAAAAAAAGTGCAAAATAATCAAATTAAAAAGAGAAATAATTCATAAAATGGTGAAAACCATGCTTATGGAACTTGGGGAAGATACTATGATGAAAACAAGATTTATGGTGTCACGTGTAAATAATTTATTATTTTTAAGTACCTTGACACTTTGGGGTAGACTTGTCTACATTATAGGTCAATCCATTCCATTCCATTCATTTTATCTATTCCATTCTATTCAACCAATCCATTTTATTGTGACCATTACTCTTCCTATCTTAAAATTTTCATAAAAGAGGAAGGTATATTGAGACCTATTTTTTGAAAATGTTTGGCATATTACCCACATAACACTTTGATGAATAGACACATTTGGTTCACATGTGGCATGGTCCTTGGAGACTCCTAGTCATTTCCCTCATTATCATCCATTATTATCCATCATTATCCACTAGTCTTTCATTAATTATTATTCCCCATTCTATAGGTGTAACTACATTGATCTGAGGTCCATATGGACTATTTAGGTAATGCTCAATTTTTTAGGTTAGCTTAGTCAACCATCATTTCATTCTTTTATGATTTTATGAGCATTCTAAGCCATGCTTTCACCATTTTTGAGCATCCTAAGCCACACTCTCACTATTTTTTGAGAATCCTAAGACATGATCTCACCTTTTTATGAGTTAACATTAGCATGCTCTTATCATTTTATGAGTTAAAATTTTATACATATATTAATACTATATTGAGTTAATATTCCAAAATCCCAAAAAAATAAAAATATTCTAGAAGACCTAAAAATTGGAACAAGGCTTACAATATTAATGAGAGATATAAAGCCAAAAAATTCAAAAAAAATTGTCTTTTCCCAAATCTAGTCATTATCCTTGATTTATCATTTAGATACTCATGTTAGCAACCAATGGGATGTGTCATCTATTGTTCTAATCATTTCGTCCACTTTGGATTACATAATCTCCTTGTGTGTATCCTTTATTGGGGTCACCATTCCATTATGATTATCTTTGAGCCTTCACACATGGATTCTTACTTGGTTAACGACAAGATGATTTTTATTGCCTTTTATTTTTTAGTTAGGGTTTTTTTTCTTGTTTGCCTATTTATTTCCATTTATTATTCTTTCCTTGGTTTAATCCATTATGATAAATGAGGTCATCATCATTTTTCTCTTTGTCATACACTTGTACTTGAGTTTATCCATTGACATACATCAACATTATCATCATGGTTTTCATCATGGATGTGTTGTTTCCATTACCTATTGGATCATAAGTCAATCCTTATGCATATTACAACCAAGTCATCATGGTGTTTTATATCATGATGCATATCATCACATGATACATTAAAAATCAAGTTTCAAGGTTTGTATATGATGTCATGCTACATTGGTATTATTTTCCCTTGTAAATATCATTAATTATCTAATCCAATCATTTTAATAATCTTTGAATACATCCCATCATCATATTTTCCCTATTTAAAATAAACACAATTGAATATTTTGGTTATATGTATGTTCATCACAATGTGCATATTTGAATGAGAATGTAGTAGATATAATCATACAAATTAGTCCACCATTTCACTCAATCTTGTCATGATAATTTTCCTCATACATTTTGCCATTGTACCTCTCATTCTCATGTACCTAGTTTTTATTTCCTCTTAATTCTTGGAAAAGTCATTATACCATTACACCTACATATGTGTCGATCACTTCATATTTTATCTATGCTTACTAATAAATAACTAAAATCAATTAGATTGATAAATAATCATAATATCCATGCTAAAGCAAATCCTTTAAATCAATGATCAAATCCACCCTGTTAGGGCAAATCATTAGTCAATCAATATGTCTTTCTCATAATTCTAATTTCTAAAAATGTATTCTTCTTTGGGAAAATAAAGTGTACAACCTATTTTAGGATTGATCATTTATTAATCCACACCTTTTTACCTATTTTGGGTATGTTAAAGTGTGTCAATTATTTTGGGATGCATCTTTCCCACCTCCCCCAACCTTGGGGCCAATTATATTCAATTATATTCATCATTGGAAATTTAAGTGTGAAAGCATTAGCTCATATGGATTATTCTCATCTTTGGGTTAATTTCGATTTTATTCTTGTGAAATTTTATTATTTTTTAAGGCAATATTATTTTTTTTAAACTTCTTCAAGGGGACATAATGGTCATTCTAAATCATTATTTGGGAATTCCTTGTGGACTTATTTTTAGTAAATTGAAAAAGATTTAACAAAAGTGGGAAAAAAGTTATTTCTTCTAATTGTGATCATTTCAAGTGAAATTCTTATTATTTGAAAAGATTTTGTTTCACATAAATTTCTTTCCACATCCTTTCAAATAGGATAAAAATGTAGACATCTAATTTTCACCACTTTTGTGTTGAAATTATAAGTTAGAATTACTTCTTCATAATAACACAAAAATTGGTTCAAATACCATTGAGAATATCTAATTCACCCACACACATCAAGTGTAATTTATTATGTGTATTTATACATCCATATTTGGTAAAATTTATCTTGCATAATCATTACCTTCCTATGATTCATCTCCAGTCAAATTATAACCTAAGAAATTAACATTTTTGACCATTTATACATGACAATTTATTAAATTCTAAGAATTATTAAAGGGATAATTAGGATTAATTAACTAAGAAAATAAAACTAAAATTTTAAATGAAAACTCCATGGAAAATTAATAAAATTCATAAATTCAACAAAATATATAAAAGTGACATCAACATGACATCATCAGTCACAAAAGTCATGAATCCAAAATATCAACATAAATACAACAAATATCTTAATTTAGAAAGCCATGTCTATTAATTGTAATATTAATTACAAAATTAAATGCCTTTGGTCCATCAAATTTGATTCATCTTGGGAAATTAATTGTAATCTTGAGATGGACAAACTTTTTTAATTTTCCAAACCTATAAATACAAAGGCCAACATAGACCAATTAAAAATTTTTGAGTGTAAGGAAACCATTCATAAGTCTTTAATCTTTACATAATTATTCTAATTCACTCACAAACCAATGCAATAGTTCTTGATGAGATGTTGGAGGAACTTGCTTAACTACATTTCTAAAAGGTTTTAGTTTTATATCTAGGTACAAACATGCTTCTCGACCGTCTTTGATGTTAATATCCATGGGGAAGGTATAACTTGTCTTTTTTATGTTTCTCTATCTCATATACCTTGACCAACTGATGGAGTAGGATTAGTATGTTAGTTATTGATATTTTTTCTAGATTTTGGTCACTAAAAATGAACTAACCTTCTTTTTAATCTTGCTCTATAGTGGTTACATTTTGTCTAACTAGAAATTTATTTCTTGATCTAGGTCTAGGCGAATCTCTGTAAAGTTTGACTAATAAATTAATATTTATGTGTTATCATATAGAATACATACATAATATGAAACCATATATATTGAAAAAAATAATATATATCAAATATAAATTGGGGAAATGGTAATGGGAATAGATAAACTATTCCTTAGAAAGCCCCACATAATCTGAGTGCTACCTATATGGCTAAAATAGGCCTCAGATTGTTGTAGGTCTCCTTATGTGTGATTGTGAAAATATGTGATTGAAGATATAAAATTGAGTTAAAATGATTTATAATGGATTATTTTAACCTGAAATAAAATATATTCAAACATAGCCTATGACTTTTAGAATTCTATAGAACTAAAACTAGAAGAAAAGTTATTTTCCTATGTGTGTATTAGAATTGACAAGTGATTAATAGATGCAATTTATATAACCAAATTTAGAAAGTTATTTTTATTATATAGGGGAATATTTATAATATTTTATATATAAAATTTTGAAAAAAAAGTTTGAGATAAATTATGAAACATCTCAATTTGAAAAATTAATCTTTAGAGCATGAGGGAAAAAGTTGATCTAGAGGATAAGGCCACAATGCAACCTTATCTGAGCTACAACAAACTTGTCTCAAAAGGATAAACACTACTACAAAAATTCTAAAAGGAGATTAAATTTTTTATATGGATGAATAATCTTAAAATAATATAAATGTATGATATTTTTTGTGTTTACAAGAGAATAGAGATTTTATTATAAGATTACAAGTTAGTAAAATAGTGAATAGACCAAGTAAGGTAAGGATGTCAATATTAAATATTTTCAAGCACTCAAAGATTAATTTTATGTCTCTACATTTCCCTCTACTTTGTTATAGTGAAGCAAAAAATTGAAATTGTAGAGATGGATTACATGGAGGGTTAGATCAAGCATTAGTCATGAAAATAAACAAAAATACATAATAAATAGAAACCTAAGACAAACTATTCAAATGGGGTATGAAAATGAAAAATAAGAGAAAAGGAAAGAATTAAACACAAATTACATTACCATTAACATCCCATCACCTAAACGCAGCTCAAAATGTAATTTTACCCTTGATTTGGTGCTCAAGTCTTCAATAATGATGCAAGGTAAAGATCGTCCACCATCTCAAGAATACCAAGTATAATATAGGCTCATGATATGAAATAAAAATATTCCCATTATATTAATCTATCCCATTTCAAATAAAACATAATAATCAACATAAAAAAATATTCTAGTGAAATCTTGCATTATAAATTTACATAATTTAAGATTAAATGTGAATGAAAGGCCTCTTATTTATAGATTTTCCAAATTGATCAGGATCAACCATGACCATTCACCTCAAAATAAATATGTGTGGCCATTAATTATTCAAATTATGTAAATAATATCTATCAATATCCTCATAATTACTTGGGAGGAAGGGGAATTAAAGAGGCATGGACAACCATAATCTTGATATTTATTACATTTATGGCTTATAGATACCACCACAAAAATGACCTCACTTAATGATGCAATTAATAGGAATCAAATCATAATAAATAAATATTCAATAAATTCCATGAAATTCTTAATTAAGCCCATAATTTATTTTAATTTTCCAAATTAATATTAATAAATTCTAGTGCAATTCTTTGGAAATTGGTACACTTCATTAATCAAAATGGTCAGAAAGACATATTATTAGGTTGTAATTTGACTTAGGAAAAATTATAAGGCAATGTTAGTTGTGTATGAACCATTATCCCATTTATGATGTTGTCAATGAAAAATAACACATGCATGTGGTGTGGTTCCAAATTAGAAAAAAGAGTAATCGAGAGTACCAAAATGCATTTTCATCATTTTAACTTGAAATGATTTGATCAAAGTTAGAAATCACATAAAATGCATCACCCATTTACAAAAATATTAGCTTAAATTGACACTTGTATATGATAATCTCAAAACATTTAATACATTTAAGTAATTTTGGCCTAATTTATGGATTTTCACAAATTTTAAGTAAGATTGACAATTTCAAGATAATGGTGTTAGGAATTGGATGCCTACATTTTACCCTTGTTTGATAAGGTGTAGTCAGAAATTTAGGAAAATCAACATATTTTAAAAGAAAATACTTGTCAAGAATAAATTTTAAATGAACCATGATTCCCCCTCAATAAGACATATGTTAATGAAAGATAAGGATGGACTCTCAAAAAGAGAGAGAAAGTGAGATTATCCTATGGAATAGATTAAATATAGATGAGATAATACTTGCACACATTGATTCCATAAATGATAACAATATAATTATATTAAAATGGGCCCCAAGGATGGGTTAATCGGAAGGATACGATCCAAAAATATAATTGAAACACTTTGAACACACCCAAAGCTAGGGTGTAAGTTGTATGCTTATAGAATTGAACAATCCCAAGATAAGTTTCAAACTAAAATATTTCCATACTATGGGGAAAATTCCATAGAGCTTGGAATTAGAAGAAAAAGTAGAATGTTTTCTCTAAATATAGAATAAATAATAATGTGCTCCATTAGAGAGAATATGATTGGTTGATAAAAATAATTTTTCCCCAATAGGGCTACATTTGATCACTAATAAATAATGTTTTGCCCCTATAGGTTTAATTTGATTCCAATGGTTGGTTCAAATTTTGTGCGCTTATATGGAAAATTGGAAATCAATAACTCAAGGATATATCATATTAGATACATTAAATATGGGTGGGCATAGACATAGATGTGATTATGTAATGACTAAAACAATCACAAAAACCAAGAATATGAGAATGCACAAAGTGATCAAAGAGATGAAAAGAAGAAATAAGATTCTTGGGTTGACCCTAGATACATCATGTATCCAAGTTCTTCTTATATAGTCCAAATAGACCTCAAGCTAATGTAGTTCACCTAGAAATGAGAGATAATGAAATGAAGGATGATGAAAACAAAATGGTGTTTGATTAGACTCATGATGTATGCCAAGATAATAACATTTAAGTATAGAATAAGGTACATGATAATCCATAGGCTCCTAATTACATTGGTGTTTTTGAGAGATATTCATCAGAGTTGCATTGATATTGAGACTTAAAACCAAATCACAAAGTGCTTGCTATATCAAAATGAAATTATGCATCATAAGTATGAGGGACCTATAATGAAATTTCATTTCAATATCACAAATCCAATTTAAAAGTGAATACCTATAACTAAGGATAATGGTAGAAAATGACCAAGGCTAGAGTTATAGCTATTTACATTTAAATAAAAACAAAACATAAATGAACCCAACATAAAATCAAGATGCAAACACTAAGGATTCAAGTAGAAATAAGGATGTTTAAAAACAAAGCAATAACATATTAATAACATGAGATGAAGATATAAATAATAAATATCTATGTGAAGCATCAAGATTTACCTGGAAAACAAACAAAGCAAGGCCAAACAGGAACTCAAAATACCAAAGAAACAAACAAGAATCAAATAAATAAATGTTTTTGGAAATTTTTAAGTATCTCAACTCTATTAAGGATTAAGAGATACATAACGGTCCAAATCAAAAAATGACAATGGTTTTACAAAGAGTGCTCATTAAATGGTGAGAACATACTAACTTAAAATTATCATAAGAAAGTGAGAGTGTAATTAAAATGGTAGACTGAGATGACCTCAACATGAATCATGCACAACCTAAATAATCCCATTAGGACCTCAAGTCATAGTGATTATGGATACACAAATGTTGATGAAAAACTAACCAAGTCATAATGATCTTGAAAATAAAGGCAATTGGTAAGCAAATAACAATAGTAATGACCAAAATATGTGACCATGCATGACAAAAAGGCATTGTACCCAATTTTCCCATAGGTAGTTATAATTAGGAAAAAACATCATAATTATGATTTTCCCAAAGTTGGTTATAATCAGGGGTACCAATTACAATATTGAATTGCCCATAGTTGGTTATAATTAGTGATACTAGATAAGATAATTAATGAAAGATAATATGCTAGATCAAATGTCACACTACTTCCATAAACTATCATTCAACATGGAATTTTAAAACTATTGAAACTAGATCAAAATCCTCTCACAAAAGGTGCACGATAAACCAAATGAGCCAAGATCAAAATGGGGTAAGAAAGATGACCAAAAATAAGCCTTAGTTAATAGTAAAGACATGGTATAATAAAATGGTGTAAGGAAAATAATCCAAAGATAATGGGCTATAGTGGGAACAAAGTTAACTCCAAGTAATGATGACTTTTACTCATAAAAAGGTGAGAGTGTGACTTAGTTTTCTTGAAAAATGGTGAGCTATTGGCTTAGGTTTCTCACAAAATAGTGAGAGTGTTCAAACTTATAACACATACAAAATGTAGAGAGCATGGTAAAGGGGTGATTGAGCTGACCTCAATATAATTTGAGCATTTCCTACATAGTCCTGAAGGACCTTAAGTCAACGTAGTTCAAACAATGAGATAAATAGAGAAAAATGGTATAAAATACCTAAAATTAAAAGTTATATAATGTTACCCCAAAGATATAAGGCATGGCAATGGAAAGTTAGTGAAAAATGGTTATATTTTGCCTATTAACATGGAGATGCACGTCCTAGTCAACATGTCTGACAACCAAAATGATATGTCATAAAATTTATACATAATACCCTTTTATAAAAGATATTTTGTTAAGAACTTTCTACATATATAGATCCCAATAATGTGTTCATGATCTTTGTTGGTCATTGGTTCTACTTTCTTCAAATGTTGAGACAAGATATCTTCATATCTCCTATAAAGGAAAGTGTTGCTAGTGATGATAAATAGTGTTAGTCATAGGATTAATGGTATAAATGGGTAATGAAAATGAAGATAATAATTAAGTGTATAATGGTTGGGAAATATATTAATATTAGGATTTTCATGCAAACACAATGTTTTTAACTCTAGATTTGACATAGATTTTGTTGTTGCAAGGCCGAAGGCCTTTAAATATTCTCTCGATAGGACCACTAATTTTTTTTATTGTTTGATCTTGAGAGTAAATACCATTTGATTATGCCATAAATGAGAAGTTATATTGATTAATGTTGAGTGTGGAGATCTTTGGGGCTATCACATGAACTTGTAGGTACACTTTGGAGGCCTAGATATCTCCAAAGTTGTGGGAAGCACACTTTTTTCCTTTTCTCCTCATGTGGGTGAATATTATTAAATGTTTATTTAATAATTTTAATGTATACTTCCATGTTTTTTAGAAGTGGGATTGATTTCCTTGTTCTAGTGAATTAATTATTTATTTAATATTTTTGTAATGCACTAGGAGAAAATTACTAAATGATGTATTTAATAATTTTCATGATGTATTAGGAGAAATTATTAAATGACATATTTAATTATTTATATGATGCACTATGAGGAGAAAATTATTAAATGTAGTATTTAATAATTTCTTGATGTATTATAAAAATGGGTTGGACTTCCACATTAGAAGTTGTGCCTTTTGGAGGAGTATGGCATGTTTTTACTTGGTGGGGCTTATGAATAAGCATGATTAGGTGGAAGTGGCGTGCTCATTTTTGGATGAGGCTATTTTGGATAAGGATAGCATGCATCTCCTTTATTTGGTGAATTTTCTCCTCATTTGTGATATATACAAGTGATGGCGAGGCTTTAGAGATATGATAGATATAACAGGACATGATATGTGAGATATTTTTGTGGGGTGTGGTATAGCATCTTGTGGATATATTTTTTTATATAGGTATAGGTGTGGTAGAGCATCTATGGCTTATTGTTGATAGGTTTCAGATTTGGATCAACAATTCAAAGAATTCATTTGTGAATTCTGGAGGAGATATTCTATCTCTATGAGAGTTCATTGTAATGTTGTTTCAAATTACTAATTTATTTGAGGACTTTCTTGGTGGATATAGTGTACATTGGATGAACCATGATATATTTATATATATATATATATATATATATATATATATATATATATATATATATATATATATATATATATATATATATATATATATATGTTTTGTGTTATTGTTAGTTTTATTCTCTCCTTTTATGATTTAATTAAACTATGGTTTGAAGGAATTATTTGTACATAATTAAATATGATTTTTCACACATTTAAAATCTGGTTTTGTGATTTTATGGTGGTTAAGAAATCTGCTTTACATTCACTTAATTCCTAACAACTAGTATCAGAGCTTTAGTGGTGTTTAAGCTAATGTGGTAAATGACATGAAAGGTTATTAGCTTAAGTAGGAGCCATGGGAGAAGAAATTAGATTTAGAGTGGAGAAATTTGATGGTAAGAATTTTGGTTTGTGGAAAATGTAGATGGAGGATTAGTTGTATCAGAAGTAACTTCAACTCCCTTTAGAGTGGAAAGGAGGAAAACCTATAGCTATGAGTGATGTAGATTGGATATTGATTTACAAGAAGGTATTGGGAGTCATTCGGTTATGCCTTGCATCTTTTGTTGCATTTAACATTGCAGATCAAACATCTACAAAGGATCTCATGGATAAACTTAGAAATTTGTATGAGAAACCCTCAACGTTAAATAAAAAATTTCTTATGAAAAGACATTTTAACATGAAAATGTATGAGAATGGTTCTATTCCTAATCATTTAAATGATTTTAATATGGTTTTAATTATGCTCACTTCAGTTGTAATTAAGTTTGATGATGAAGTTAGAGCTTTGTTAATTTTATGTTCTTTATTAGATAGTTGGGATATTGTGGTTATGGTTATGAATAATGCAGTCCCTACCAAGGGAAGCTTGAATTTTGATGATGTTATAGGTGTGATTCTTAGGGAGGAGATGTGAAGGAAAAGCATTGGTGAATCATCTTCAGGTAATGCTTTATCTATTGATACTAGAGGGAGGAAAAAGGATAAGAGCAAAGGCAACTATGGAAAGACAAAAGGTAGATCTAAATAAAGATCTAAAGCTAAGATGATATGCTGGCATTGTGGTAAGAGTGGACATTCAAAGGAGGATTTTTGGCACTTCAAGATAATAAGGCAAACAAGGAGGATATGAATTAGGTAAATGTGAAATTAGGTAAAACTAGCTAGGATGCCTTAATTCTTTATTTGGATAATTTTTTTGAGTCTTGGGTATTAGATTTAGGGTCTTTTTTTCATGCCACTATGCATAGGCATTATTTTTCTAATTATGTTCAAGAGAATCTAGGACATGTATATCTTGGTGATGATGAACCATGTGAGATAATAGGGAAAGGTTCTATTTAGGTGAATATGTAGAATGGGAACACATGGCTACTTAGGGATGTCATATATGTGCCTATGTTGAGATGGAATTTGGTTTTAGTGTGGAAATTGGGTAGTGAATGATGTTTAATTATGTTTACTATAGATTCTTAGAAATTTACCAAAGGATCGCTTATAGTTTTGAGAGGTATTAACGTTGGTACATTATATTTAACTAGTATTGTTGATTCTTGTGATTTAGTTGTTGCAGATGGAGATGAAACTATGTGGCACTACAGGCTTGGTCATATGATCCACAAGGGCATGGATATCTTAAAATATAAGTTACTTAGATAGAAATATATAGACCTAGACTTTTATGAGGATTATGTGTATGGGAAAAAAAGTGGTTTAAGTTCCTAAAATTTAGACCCACAAAGAAAGAGCACAAGTTAGAGTTGGTACATTCATATGTATGGGGACCCACTTAGGTATCTTATATAAGTGGTTCCAATTATTATATCACTTTTATTTATGATACAACTAGGAAAGTTTGGGTTTATTTTATTTAAAATAGATTTGATGTAGTTGACACGTTTAAGAAGTGGAAAGCCTTTGTTGAGAATGCAACAAGTCTTAAATTGTAATTTCTTAGATCAGATAATAGAGGTGAGTATTGTAGTAGTTATTTCTTTGATTATTGTTCTAACAATGGAATCCATAGGCAAAGGATAGTTATAGGAACTCCATAATAGAATTGGGTATCTAAAAGGATGAATATAACAATAATGGAATGTGCTAAGAGTATGAGGTTACATGTAGGGTTTCCTTTATAGTTTTCAGCAAAAACAATTAGCATGTCAGTGTATCTAATTAATAGAGGACCTTTTATGCCTTTAGATGGAGGCATTCCTGAACAAGCTTGGTTTGCTAAGAATGTTGATTATTCTTTTCTTAGTGTCATTAGATGTGAGGCTTTTGACCTCATCAAGAAAAAAAATAGGACCAAGTTAGAGGATAAATTAGAAAAATTCACCTTTGTTGGATATGGTGAGGATGACTTTGGTTTTTGTTTATGGAACATTAAAGATAAGAAAATATTTTAGTCTAAAGATGTAGTCTTTAATGAAAAATTCATGTATAAGGATCAGTTGCAGGAACATGAACATGAATATGAATAAAAAGAGTATACAATATTGGATGACATTACAGACAGCAAAGTATCTAATGAATCTATTCAATAATATTCTACACAAGGACCCAAAACTCATATGGTAAGAAGATCTTATAGGTTAATAAAAACACCTAAACATTTTTCTCCTTCTTTGAATTATTTGTTACTCACTGACAATGGAGAACTAGAATGTTATGAGGAAGTAATGCAGGTTGATGCTAGATTGAAATGGGATTAATTGATGGATGATGAGGATATATCTCTCATGGAGAACCAAACATGGGATTTGATAAGGCTACTGAAGGGCAAGAGTGCTTTGCCAAATAGGTGGATCTTTAGAATAAAATAAGAGGATCAAGGGAGAAAAAGGTATAAGGCCAAGATGGTGGTCAAAGGGTTTGCACAAAAATAAATTATTGATTTTGATGATATTTTATCTCCTATTGTAAAAATGACTTCTATTAGGATATTTCTTAGTTTAGTTTCAGTCAAAGATTTATAATTAGAACAGTTAGATGTGAAAAATAATTTTCTTCATGGTGATTTGGATGAAGAGTTGTATATGAAGCAACCACAAGGATAATAGGTCAAAGGGAAGGAGAACTATGTGTGAAGATTAAAGAAGAGATTGTATGGCTTAAAATAAGCTCCATGGCAATGGTATAATAAATTTGATTATTTTATGTTAGAACAAGAATATCAAAGGTGTAATTTTGACCATTGTATGTACATAAAACATATTCATGATGGTTCCTTTATTATTTTATGATTATATGTGGATGACATGTTAGTTATAGGAAAGCACATATAACATATTCATATGCTCAAAAAACAACATAGTGAGTCCTTAGCTATGAAGGATTTGGGTATTGTAAAGGAAATACTTAGAATGAGGATTACTCATGACAGGTAGAAGAGGAAGATTATTTTATCCCAATCAGAGTATGTGAATAAAGTCTTAAAAAGTTTTAGTATGTTGGATGATAAACTTGTTGGTACTCCTTTGGTAGGCCACTTTAGATTATCAAAGGAGCAGTGTCCCAATATGGAAGATAAAAAGCTTAAGATGTCTAAGGTATATTACTCTTATATATTTGGTAGCTTGATGTATACCATGGGTTTTTACTAGGCTAGATATTTCCCATGCAGTGGGAGTTGTGAGTAGGTATATGAGTGATCTAGGTTATGAGCATTGGCAGGTAGTGAAATGGATTCTTTGATATTTGAGAGGAACCATTTATGTTGCATTATGTTATAGTGGATCAGATACCACTTTGTGTGGTTATGTGGACTCAAATATGGTAGGGCATTTTGATAGTAGGAGGAGTATGATAGGTTATATATTTATTGTTGGAGATATAACTATTAGTTGGATTTATAGGATACAAAAGGTTATGGATTTATAAACCATAGAGGTAGAGTATGTTCCTACCATATATGCTATGAAGGAGATGATTTGGTTATAGGAGTTGTTTCAAGAGTTGGGGCATGAGCAGGAAGTTGGGAGACTACATAGTGATAGTTAGAGTGCTATTCATTTCACAAAGAAATCCACTTTCCACTCAAGGATGAAACATATTCAATAGCATTCTCACTTCATTAGGACATATTTGGAGGAGAACATGGTTGACTCGGAGAGGATTCATACTAGATAGAATCTTGTCCATATAATGACCAAGGTGGTCACATTCAACAAATTGAGACTATGTTCAAATTTGGTTGGCCTTAGTGGTCATGCAGAAGTGATAGATTTTGTGTAGGAGAAAAGGTCTCCAAGTGGAGATTGTTGAGTGTGGAACCCTTTGGGGCTATTACATGACCTTGTTGGTACACATTGGGAGACCTAGAGAGCTCTAAAGATGTCGGCAACACATTTTTTCCTTTGCTCTTCATGTGGGTGAATATTATTAAATGTTTATTTAATAATTTTCATTTATACTTCCATGTTTTTTGGAAGTGGGATTGATTTCCTTGTTCTATGGAATTAATTATTTATTTAATATTTCTGTAATGCATTAAGAGAAAATTATTAAATGATGTATTTAATAATTTTCATGATGCATTAGGAAAAATTATTAAATGATGTATTTACTTATTTCTATGATGCATTAGGAGGAGAAAAATTATTAAATACAATATTTAATAATTTCTTGATGTATTATAGAAGTGGGTTAGACTTCCACATTAGAAGTTGTGCCTTTTGGAAGAGTATGGCATGTTTCTACTTGGTGGGGCTTATGGATAAGCATGATTAGGTGGAAATGGCATGGTCCTTTATGGATGAGGATATTTTGGATAAGGATATCATGTATATCCTTTATTTTGTGAGTTTTCTTCTCATTTGTTATATATATAGGTGGTGGTGAGACTTTGGAGATATGACAGATACAACAAGACATGATATGTGAGATATTTTTGTAGGGTGTGGTATAGCATCTTGTGGATGTTTGTTTCATATAGGTATAGGTATGGTAGAACATTTGTGGATTATTTTTGATAGGTTTCAGATTTGGATCAACAATTCAAAGAATTCATTTTTGAATTCTTGAGGAGATATTCTATATCTGTGAGAGTTCATTGTAATCTTATTTCATATTACTGATTTATGTGAGGACTTTCTTAGTGGATGTAGCCCACCTTGGGTGAACCATGGTATATCTATGTTATGTTTTATTTATGGTTTTGTTCTCTCCTTTTATGCTTTCATTAAACTATGGTTTCAAGGAATTATTATTGAATAATTAAATTTTATTTTCACACATTTAAAATTTGGTTTTGTAATTTTATGGTGGTTAATAAATCTGATTTACATTTACTTAATTCCTAACAATGAAATATTTGATAATGTCTTCATCAACTAGTGAAGAAATTTTATGCTTAAATATTGGTGCCTTGATGATTTTTTCACCAATTAATTTTCTTGACTATCCCATAGTGCCTTTGAGAAGGTTTCACAAAGAAATGTTAACATTTGACTCTGATCGTATTCTAGCACCTTCAAAAAGATTTCACTAAAAGATGCTAAGTTTGATATTTGATTTTCTGCTATCGCCTCTAAAAAGGTTTCATTAGGAGTTTGTTATTATTATGAATGAACTTACTCTTGACCTCCCTAATGTTATTCAATCGATATGTCACCATGGATGCAGTTTAATAAAGTATGATTTAATCGATCCCAATCGATGCTTGTGGGAGGTAGCATGCTAATATAATGGCTATGTTGGGTGGGAATAATAGAATGATGATAGGTACAAAATCCTTGTATAATATATTAGGATATCTTATCTCAATGTTGAATTAATCATCCTCAAAAACCATATAAAGATCACAAATACATTCAAATTAATCTATAAAGAAATTGTAACCAATGTTGTAATAACAATGACTATACTCTATTTTTGAAGATGAGTCCAAGTCAAGGGGATCTAAATTTGACATTAGTTCTGATAGTGATTCTAACTATGATGTTAAATCTAATGTCAGTTTAGAAATGTAACCTAAATTGAATGTTGATTCTTCATCTAACATAGCTATTTTTATAATGATGTCTTATTAAATGTTTTGTTTCAAACAAGTAATGGCCTATGACAACATAATGGGCTCTTTAAAAATTGATTCATCTAGGAAGGGATAAAAATAGAATGGCTCATCCAAGTGAATCCCCTCAAAAAGAGGGAACCACTTGAGGTATGACTCAACATAATATTTTCTATCAAAATAAGACTCCTCAATGAGTAGAAAAAGATCGAGAGAGAACTCTACAAAGACTATCTTTTCAAGGAGATGATGATCTTTAAGAATAGGTAAAATATGAATATATAACTCATCACATGTTGACTCATCACAAATGGGTGTTTCAAAAATAACATTATGTTATTGGTTATTAATTAGCCATAAAAAAATCAACTTTGAACACATTTCAATCCTCACAAGATGTCTCTTAAGAGGTAATGGTTCTTGTTTTAGCTCAAAAATTGGTACATAATTTCTAAAGTGTGAAATATTAGGTTTAGGGTAAATAACGGTTCATGTTTCAATAATAAAATCTCCAAAAATTAGAATATAAAATAAGGGATCAAAAAAATCAGGTTCATCAAAGGGACGTTCTTCAATAGTATGTTCTCTAATACTTGCGATGGGCTAAGAATTGTAATGGTTGAACACTACATAGATTGGTTGTTTTTGTGAACCAAAGGAGGAGCTCCTAAAATGGTAACATTCACACACTATAGAGCCTAATTTCTCATACAATATTTAGGATAATAACCTAAAGTGGTGACCTTAATACATTATAGACTTTGAACGCTCACATAAGCTAAAGGGGGATACCCTAAAATGGTAACCTTTGAGTATGACATGAAATAAAATGGGAAGGATGAGGATGACATACAATAATTAGCATGGATTGGATTGGTTTTGAGATAATAGGTTCAAAGAGGGTGACACCTTCAAATAATATAGAGTGCTCATATCTACCATAAAAATGATCTACCTTGTAAATAGGGCCACAAGAGACCACACTATGAGAATACCTTAGCATCATGCCTATAATATTTTTCTCTATGTTTGACATGATTTGGAAAATGTTTTGAAAACATTTTAAACAAGGTATTTATTTTTATCTTCTCTAAATAAATGATAGGGCACAAAAAATACTATAATAAATAAGAGGTGGCATAGTACCACATAATTAGAACAATGTGTTCATGAAATTATTTAACATTAGGTAGGGTTGAAATCATATGAATTAGAAGAGGGTATGATAACTCAAAAAAACCTAGAGTGTAACAAGTACACTAAAATTTAGATTTTTGATATACTCAATACCATAAAAGTTAGCTCAAATTTGATGAGTTACTACTATGAAACTAAAATAAATCCCTTCAATTTAGGAAGGTGATAATGCAAACCACAAAACTCAAGATGTGAAAACATGCAATAATTATTAAGTATAAAACTAGAACCAAATAAGCAACACAACATCACCACATGGTAATAAGAAGGTAGTATAAAATTTGTTTTTGAACTTAGAGTGTGAGTGATACACTTTATGACCTAAGTTCACAATGATCAAATGATAATGGTTCTATAAATGGCTTTCAATCCAAATGGGAAGTTAAACCCAAGCTACTAAAGTCAAGTGAAAATATGAAATTAAACCTAATTAACACATTAACCTAGTAACTTAGAAAGGTACAATTTTGAAATTGAATTATCAATGAAGGAATTAAAAATTTTAGAAATTGGTTTGGACTCAAATGGGTGGCATAATTGTGTTAATTAGATAAGATAAACAAAATGTTTAAGATGAAAAATTAAACAAGGCAAAGATTGATTTGGATTTGACTAGTATAATTCCTCCTTATTCAATAAATGTTGGGCAATGTGTTTAGTTATGATGTGTTATTTACAAACAAGTTTTGACTCAAATCAAGACTAAGTAAGCTAACACCAAAAGACAAATACAACTAATTAAATCATCCTAATCCCTAAACTGACAAGGTTACTTTGTATTATTTAAATCCATCTTTATACTGCATTATTGAAGAATTAAATTGTTCATCCAAAATAAAATTACATTAATTGGTAAGGTATTTTACACCCTTTCCTTCTACCAAGAGATTATGTAACAATATTGACCTTAGGGTTATTCACCCTACATCAACAATACTCTACATCAAGTGGGCTTATCTAAAACTTAAATTTATGACCATCTAGATGGTCCCAAGCATGGTTGATGCTAGATATATAACACATCAATTGAGTTCATAACAATTAACTTATTATGAAAGAGTTTATTCCTTTTCATAGTGATTCCATCTATGTACTGCTTAGTGGAATCCCCTAGTTAACGAGACCTAACTCACATTTTATTTATGAAAGGAGAGGTTAGTTGTTTAACCCCTTGAATCTCATAGTATGTGTATCATAATTTTTATACCCTTCTATGGATTAGAATTGAAATAACGCTAGGATATGAAGCCCTAGGTCAAATCTTCCTTAAAGAACTCGAGAATAGGATATGAACTCCCCTTCACAATCCAAATTGCATAAAATAAATGATCTAAGTGAAAAGGATTTAAAGATTATTTTTAGATCACCCAAACCATATGGATTTTGGGGAGAGCCTAGACAACTTCTTTTTCATGCCTTGGATAAAGGAACAATCATAATAAAAAGGAACTTTTGGTCACCCAAGCTATGTAAAGGTGATGAGGGGAGAGCATACTTGCACTATTCATTTTACACAAAGAACAAACAAGAAATACATGATTTGCATAACATAGCACATTTTTAAAAACTTTAAAATTTAATTAAGTGTAAGTTTAAAGTGCCAAATTGAAATGTTGAGTGAAAATATTGGCCCCTTGGCCTTAGTTTTCTATAACTTTGAAAAACTTCATAAAACAATTAAACAAACCATCTAAGTTCATTTTAAACACCAACAGAAATTTTTAAGACTTAAATCATGCCTCAAATTTTTATCACTTTTCCACGTAGGTCCTACACCGTTAGAGAGTTTCCCCTTGCTTTGAAGTCAAATTGATAATAAAAAAACAAGTTTGGATTTCTTACTCTCAAGTTTTCTACTTTTTTCATATAAAGACTGATTTTGGTCAATAATGACCAATGTTAGTTGAAATAAGAATTATATTAGTCATAAAAATAACTTATGTTGATCAAAATTGACTGATAATGGTCACCTATGAACCATTAGGAAAAAAATATTTTGAAAAAAAAACTTTCATTAGCCTAAGGTAAGATAAAATATCCAAAATAAACTTCTAGATAAATAAAATAATTTCCAAACAAAGACTTATAAAATAAAATTGACAACTAAACCTTTGAATAAAGCTCTAAAATGCAATTATAAACATGTTTTTCCCTACAACCTACCTAATTCTAGCTACACAAAACCAATATTAGTCACTGTGTGACCTATATATCAACAAAAAATGTTAAAAACATGGGAAAATGAAGCTAAAAAATTGTTTTTAAATACTTTTTAGATTTTATATAAATGCCAAAATGTCTCCCTTACTTTAATGAGTTGTATGGTCCCAATGTACATGCCAAGATGTAGACATGGATTACATATATGGTTAGATCAAGAATTATTCATGAAAACCAAGAGAAATACATAAGAACTAACAAGCTAAGCCAACCTATTCAAATAGGGCATGTAATTGACAATTAAGAGTAAATGAAAGAAATCAAACATAAATTACCTTCATAAGAGCATCCTACCACCCAAATATAGATTAAAATGTGATTTTTACCTTGATTTGGTGTTCAAGTCTTCAACAATGATGCAAGGCAAAGATCTTCCACCATCTGAAGAATACCAAGTATAATCTAGAATCATGATATGAAATCAATTTATGCCTATCAAATTAAGTTATCATATTACAAAAAAAACACAATAATCAACACAAAATAATATTGTGGAGATAATCTTACATTATAAGTTTACATAAATTAAGCTTAAAAATGTGAGTGAGAAACCTCCTATTTATTTATTTTCCAAATTGATTAGGATCAACCATGACCATCCACCTCAAGATTAAAATGTGTGGCCATGCACTAATATAATTTTGTAAATAATATCTATAAATATCCTCATAATGATTTGAGAGGAAGCGGCATTAAAGAGGCATGGGAAGCCATAATCTTGATATCTATTGCATTTATGGCTTATGAATGCCACCCCAAAATGACCTCACTTAATGACGTAGTTAATAAGAAGTAATTTACAATAAATAAATATTCAATAACTTTCATGAAATTATTTCTTAAGATCATAATTTGGTTTAATTTACCTAAGTAAGATTAATCAATTTTAGTCTAATAATTTGGAAATTGGTGCACTTCTTTCATCAAACTAGTCAAAAAGTCATATTAAAGGGTCATAATTTGGTTCAAGAATAATTATAATGTGATTATAGTTGCATACAGACTATTATACCATTTAGGACATTGTCAATGTAAAATAACACATGTACATGTCATGTGCTTTTGAATTATAAGAAAAGAGTGATCCAGAGCACCAAAATGTATTTTTGTCATTTTGACTCGAAATGATTTGATCAAAGTTAGGAATAACATAAAATGCATTACCCCATTTAGGGATATATTATCCTAAATTATCACTTGTATATGCAAGTTCAAACCTTTTAGCATATTTAAATGATTTTTTCCTAATTTTTTCATTTTCAAAAATTTTGAGGAAGATTTATAATTTCAACACAATGATGTCAGGAATTAGATGCCTATATAAATTATTAAAGTTAAGTATATGTGAACATGAGTGTGTATACACACTTTGTCCTTTGATTTGAAGATTGATCATGCATGATAACTCAATGCAAATACTATTGAGTATGATGCCAATATGTGCAATTTAATATTAATGTTAGATTTATTTTTATTTGTTCAATTTTAGACACTTTCTATAAAATTTCTATAAAATAGCTAGAAGTGCCAGTTAGAGTGAAATTTGCTAAATGTGTACTTAAATAAGCTCAAACACTTATCTATTCATTCCCAAGATGTTTGGAACTTATCATAAGGCTTATTTAAATTAAATTAATCTTATTTTTTTAATCTCCTACATTATAGAGAGTTGGGGCACATAGCTTGTCTAGTGTGCATAAGTTACTTGTTAAAAAAGGCATCTTGCATGATGAACATATTATCAATGAGTGAAAAAAAAATTATTGATTAAAATTTTAGCTATCTTACATTATATTTTTAGGATTATATTTTTATTTAACTTAGTTTTTAATAAAATTCTTCATTAATTTAACATTAACTTATCATGCAAGTTTTTTGTAATTGGCTAATTTTAGCCTTTCTAATTGATAAATAATTATGAACAAAAAAGTGTGGCACAATAGTTCCTATTTTGAAAAAAATTTCATGTGTTAAGCCATAATTTTATTTTATGTATTCAGTAAGAAATAAAATAAATAATAAAGGATGGAAAATCCATCAAATGGATGTCAAAATTACGTTCCTAAATAGAGTTCTTGAAGAAGTATATGTGGGGCATCCATAATATTTTGAAGTAAAGGGTACATAATTTTGGGTATATAATTTGAATAAGGATATTTATGGGTTGAATAAAACTCAAAGATATTTTTAATAGATAATTTATATAAGGTTATTGGATCAAGGCTTTGTAAGAAGTAAAAATGAACTAATTCTTTACATAAAATTATTTGATTCTAGTGTGTTATATGTTTTCATCTATGTAGATGAATTTATTTTTATAGGTAACTCTATGGATATGTTTAATATATTAAAATAAGATTTGGAATCATAATTTTAGATTAATCATGTTGGACTTATGAAGTACTTCCTTGGTATGGAAGTCCATCAAAAGAAAGAGGAATAAGTATTCATTTGTGAAGCCAAATATGTCCAAGACATGTTAAATAAGTAAAATATTAAAGATTAAAATAAATGAGAGAGGATGGGAGTACTTTAACTGATGAAAATAATTTTATAATCATGGTGGGAGGTTTGACATATCTAACTATAACAAGACCTACTATCAATTATGGGGTTTCATTAGTTTTTAGATTTATGGGAAATCAATCAATCAAACACTTTCAAGTAGTGAAGATAATTTTAAGATATTTAGGAGTTACATATGATCATGGTATTAATTTTAGACTAAAAATTCATTATGTATAAATAGATACACATATTTATATTGGGTATGATATCTTGATGACAAAAAGCTGACTTCAGGTTATTAGTTCACATTGGAAAGTGGGTTGGTTTCATTGTCATAAAAAAAAATATAAAATTACATTATCCTATAATAAATATAAATATATAACCCTTACATAATATTTCAAAAAAGTATTATGGTTGAGAATATCCTTTGATTATTTTAGAGAAGCTGAACTTGAGCCAACACATTTTTTTGTGATAATACAAACATATTGAATTCAAACATATTTTTTTCAAAGACGTGGTCAATTAAAAACATTTTTTAATTTATTATGTGAGAAATGAAGATTAATTTTATAATATTTTAACCAAGGTATTATTTAATAAGATGCATGGAAGACTTAATAACATGATAGGCATTTCAGCTCTTTGCATCAAAGGGGTGAATGATGAGTATGATGCCAATATAGAACTTGATTTTTAATGTTATATTTATTTTATTTTATTTTTAATTAGTATATTAAGGTTAATTAATTGAGTTATATCCTATATTTTTTGGTCAATTTTAGATACTTTTTAGGAACTTCCTAAAAAATAGTTAGGACTGCTAGTTAGAGTGTAGTCCACTAAATGTGTACTTAACTAAGTCTAAACACTTATTTTTTTCATTAAAAATAGGTTGATAATAATTTATAAGTATTATTTATCTAAATTTAATCATATTTTTGTTAATATATTAATTTATATGGATTTTAGGTACCGATCTTATCTAGTGTGTATGAGTTGCTTGTTTGTTAAGAAAAGCATCTTACATGATTGTTATATCTTTTCAACAAGTAAATTTTTTTCTTGAGTAAAATTTCAGTTATCATAGAGTATATTTTTAGGAAAATATATTTTTTTAATTTATTATTAAGGTTATTCTTAATTAGCATTAACTTCTCATGCAAGTTTCTTCTAATTGGCTAGTTTTAGCCTTTCTAGTTAAAAATAAATTATGCACAAAGAAGTGTGGCACAATGGTTCCTATTGTGAAACATTTTTTAATGTTTAATATTTTATTTTATTTTAGGTATCTAATAATAACCATAAATAATATTTTTTTGGTTATGAATTTATTCAATATAGTTTTTGGTCAACAATCTCACTTACAACATAATTGTGTTAATAGCTAATAATTTTGGGATAAATTGGTTTATACATATCTTCAATTTTAGAGTAAATCATAGCTCATTTACACTCCATACATAATTAAAAACTTAAAATCCTACAAAAATTCCAATGATATTAGTTATTTTCCATATTTTAGGGTAAATAATCATAGACTTGAAATTTGAATTTTGAAAAAAGAAAGGAATAAATACACCTGAAAGAGTATGCATTCTAATTACCTTATAATTTTAAATTGGAAAGAAGTAATTTACACCTTGTTTATGAATTTAGATAAATGTTTCAAATATGCTGAATTGAGAGTGATCAAGTCTTAATTTGAAAATGTTTGAATGCTATTAAGTTGGAAAGATTATATACTCCAACTCTCATTTCACTACATAGATTACTCTATAAAATATTCTAAGGGGTGGAACCACCAAAAGTGATTCATTACATATAAAAAATGAAACCATATATGTTAAGTGTCACTGTAATATAGTGTGGACCACTTTAAACATGAATATAAATATCACACTACAATAGACAGATCTAGATTCTATTTAAAACTTTGAAACTTGAAACTTGAGAAAATTTGAAACTTTTACATTTTGGAATTTTTTTACTCAATAAATTTTTTAATTTTCATATAATAACTTGAAAATGAATGAATATAATTCCAACTAAACTATAATAAATTAATATTGAATGCCATTTGAATTTTAAAACTATTAAAACATATAATTGTTTGAAACTTACAACTTTGTAACTATAGGAATTAGTGGATGTGCATGTGACATGCTCCCATAATATAAATCATTTTATAATTTTGAAATTATATAGTTCCCTAAATATGAAATTTTCTCATGAGGAATTTAAATTTGAAGATAATAAAATTATTATGCCCCCCTTTTGAGATAAGGAATGTATCCTGCAAGTCACTTAACTAAAATTTAGAGTTATGTAATATGTGAAATATGTAATCATGTAGAATTACTTAAAATTTTGATTATATTTCATCATGTATTAGAGTATATAATTGAATTTTTATATGTACACATGCATGATGTCACTAAAATAATATTATAGAGTAGGAATAAATCACAGTATGAGTTATGTCACCATATTAACAAGTAATGAACATACAATTAATCTCATACTAGGTCACAAAATTTACATAAAATGCCATATATAAGGCACAAAGGACACATTGTATATGTGAATACCACATAAAAACACAAGTAAAATGGACACACATAAATTTCATAATGATTTCATTTAAGAAATAATTTGAACATACAAGGCCAATGGGAACAAACAATAAGAAATCAAGTTATAAATTATCGTGTTGTAAATCAATAAAATAATCATATAATAAATGGAACTAATTTATATTAACCATAGGTATCCATGTCATTTTTATCAAGTAGCATATTAATGTAGCACGTGTAAAATATGTGTGATCAATAAAATATTTGTATGATATGTATCTCAACATGGTATAAAGGTTATGGATAAATACAACCTATTAAATATTTCATAGAGAATGAAGATATACCCAAAAATTAGCAAGATTATTGGGTAATAAGGGATGCTCAACATAAAAACCATGTAAAAGTATGTCTTATATCACACTCAAATACCTTATGAAAAGTACTATGTAATTGAAAAATTGAAATATGTTAGCTATATAACATAGAGTAAATAATGTATGGAAATAAGTAGTCTAGTAATAATTGAAATATGATTCTTAGGTCATTATATTTAATTTTTAAAATATTTTAATTTTTTTGAACTTTTGAATTATTTTCATATTTTTAATTTTTTTCCATATTCAAAATTTCTTAATAAGTAAGGATTTGAAAATATATGTAGAAGGAGGGATTCAAACAATATTCAATAAGGTGAAAAATTATAGTGTGTCAGTGAAGAAGGCAAGTAATATGCCCCCAATGAATGTGTAATGTGAGTCATAATAATATAAATTGAATGATTAATATAAGATAAGAATATCCATTATCCCCATAGGCAAAAGATAGATATGATCATGTAAGTGAAACAAAATCTATAACATAATAAGTATAAAATATTGAGCAATAATCAACATTGAGAAGTATTTTTAGTTTATATTCCTTGGATTGTTCAAATTATTTTTAAAATCAAGAGCTTAAGTGCCCAAATTAAAAAATAAAGCTAAGGGATAAAAGAATGATTTAAATGGAGGCATAAGAATTGGCAAGAATGTAAAAGCAAAGGGATATGTATAAATGGAATTATATAAATGACTAATAAAAAAATTCAACACAAGAAGTAAATTGGGAGGAAGTACAAGGTTATGTCTTCCCAATATTTTGTGAAGAGGTTGAAAATATGCATACCCAACTATATTGTATGAAGGAATGGATTCTTATAGAGAATAAGTACCAACTATGGATGACTATAAATATTTAATATGAATATATATTGTTCTATAAACCTCTTAACCACTACTCATATGCCCATTTAACCCTATATGTTAATGTGAAATAGGAGAATATGTAACCACCTATACATATGGTGAATATTTTTAAGTAAATGATTGTGCCTTAAGAGGTGAATACCTATCTATATGTGCCACTATATTATTTTGATAATTTATCATGCTCTTTGAAACTAACATAATATGCTCATGTATAAATGTATCATACTCATAATTATATGGATAAACTAATTTTGTAACATGATAATTCTGATGAATAGATGGAGAGATAAATGTGATTTAAAATATGTAGATCATGTTGTTGAATAGTTCATCAAACTATTTCATTAACATGTTGCTCAATTATTTCATAGGAAGTTATTTTGTAGTAGAATTAAAATCTATTAGATCCGAATGATATTCATATTGGATTCCTATAATTTTGACAACTTAATTATCATGAATATATTTGAGACATTTATGCACTATATAAGGCACTACTCTAATATTTTATGTTTAAGGGATTCCTAATATCATGATGTAATGGTAAAAGTACAAACATTGGAACTAGGGGATTTAACAACCTAAAAATGAAACTATTGTTGTGATTATGTGACCAATTTAGATTGATTCTAAGTTTTTACTTCTAAAATTAGACTAGTGATCTTATTAACCTCATGGGGGTTCTCTTAAATACTTTGAACTCCTCTAATAATTATTGTACTTGATTTTGATGTACTCCATTGAGATCTTGTGGATAGATATGAGTTTCATGTTCATTATAATTCTCTTCATTAATTTCATTATTTATTTCAATGTGAACCTTATTTTTAGGGGATTAATAAATTTTAATAGTAGTGTTATTAGTTTGAGAAAAAATATCATGACTAAACATTATTAAAGAAACCAAAGGAAGCTTCATATGTGAAATATAAATACCACTTAATCTATCACTATTCCTTCAAAGCATATAAAAAAATATGAATCAAGCAATGCTAATGAATATTAATATAATACAGGAAAAAATAAAGGTATAAAGGTGATTTATGCAAGGGTTTGAATGGTTGTGTGAGATTTAATATATACTTGTTCATTCATCTATTAGTGTCAACCCAATATTTTAGAGTTATATATATATATATATATATATATATATATATATATATATATATATATATATAAAGGTAAATTCATACATGTATCCCTCTAACCCCATTTCTAAGTGTAAGTTGAGAGTAACTTACCTAAGTGATAATCTCCTCTTAGATGCTTCATAAACCAAATGACTAAAAAAGGCTTCCTATGGTATAAACAAGGGATATTAGGTATTTCTAATATATCTTGAGTTACTTGGAAAATAAAGTCTATTTTTAGTGTTTTGCAGTGGCTATGAGTATTAAGGTAAACCCCTCATGCCATTATGTCTTTAAACAAAACATCATGTATCCCTTCATGACAATCACTAAGTATTCTAAAAACTATTAGAATATAGTTTATAAAACAAGCACAAGAAAATAAAAAAATTTAAAAATTGAAAATTGAAATATTTATGTATAGATATCAACAAATTTCATCATGATGTCAAAATAAGGAGATTCTCTATCACATCTATCCAAGGTGATAGGGTAAAATTATTTAGTGCTAGATTAAATCTAAGGTCAAAGAATTTGAATCGTTATGTGTTAGATTTTATCAAATGTTGAACAATATTTTATTTTAGTTTCAATAATTTACAAAAATATGTATGAAATCTTAGGGAAAAATTCAAGCAAATAAAAAGTAATGTTCTAAAAAATAGTAGGTTCACAATTATGTTTAATATTAATTAGTTAAAGTGATACAATTAATAAATATTAAATTATTATAATTTGAATTTTAGAATATGCATATTTTATAATGAAATTTAGTATGCTACAAAATTTTATAGAATTATAAATTCACTAAAAATAGTAAACATGCAATAAACATGCAAACCTCCCTAATAAAATATTTTTATAATTATGTAGTCCAATTATGTCTAAAAACTACTTAACAATACTAATATATTGTATTGTGATCAAATGTAGGAATTTAAACTATGGTTGGACACATCCATAGAAGGATGGCATGGGCATAGTGAAGCTCTCTGTATTGATTGTGTCCATCAACTTCTTGACAATGTAATTGATATCTTGATATGGGTCTGTGTGAATTCTCTGAGGGTTGACTAACAAATTTTGTGTTGTATGTTACCACATGGAAGGCCTATAAAATATGAAACCCTAGATCCTAAAAAAAGTTAGAGATCAATTACAAATGGGGTAATTGTAAAGGGGAATAATTGAGATATCTATATAAAACCTTGTATAATCTAAGTATTGCCTACATAGTCCAAATGGGACTCAAGTAGATGTAGTTATCACTCATAGGGTGATTGTATGATTCTTTATTGTGAAAATATATCATTTTAGAAATAATATTGATTTAAATTTTTGACAATTTATTCCATTAAAATACAATAAAATTCATTTAGACCTGGCCTATGACTATTAGAATGCTAAAGAATTAAAATTAGAAGAAATATTGGTCTTTTTCTTACCATGGAGTATAATTATTGAATGATTGCTATATGTATTTAAAAAATCCTTAATGTGATCATATATGGGAATATTTATTATATTTTTACTAAATAACTTTTGAAAACATGTATAAGATACATTTCAAAATTTATCAATTTCAAAAAGTAAATGTTAGAACTCAGTGGACAAGCTTGTAGTATGACCCTATATGACCTAGCGTGGACTTGTCTGAGAAGGATAAATACTATTGAAAAAAGTCCAAAAGTAACTTGAAATTTGAATAGGGATGAATAAGATTTAAATAGGTATATATGTATGATATTTTATATGTTTTCAAGATAATAAAGGCTATCTTATAGATTGTGAGTTAGCAAAAAGGAAAATGAACCAAGTAAAGTAAAGATGTCAAGATTAAACATTGTTATGAAAATAATGATTAATTTTTTGTATCTACATCATATAATTATACATGATGGGGATTAGTGATATATATATATATATATATATATATATATATATATATATATATATATATATATATATATATATATATATATATATATATATATATATATATATATATATATATATATATATATATATATATATATATATATATATATATATATATGATGTTGATTTGGTTTGCTTTTGTAAATGATACTACAAAGATTACATGATGGGGAATCATGATTTAGGCTACCCTCCATGATATCCTAAATGCATGGTAATATAATAGTGACATGGCAACTATCATAGATCATATAAAATAGTATATAGGGGAGATTATTGGCTATATTAGGGTGGTTGGATAGATTGCATGAAATATACAATAGTGAGACAAATCTATTAATACTATTATAAATGTTATTATGGTAGTGGGAGATGGAGTGACATGGTATTTGGTGGTGATGGTATGTGTTTCCTTGGCCATAACCCATAGAGTGAGTTTCACACATCGATACCATGGTAATAAGTATAGAGTGAGAGAGAACACTAGTATCATGAATGAAAAAACGAGATACAACTAGTTATAATAAAAGGAGGGGGCATATATTATTGTCTCAGTATCATAATTTAAATAGGTCTCTCTAAGATTCTAGGTTTTTAGATTCTTTTTTGATCATGGTACCTCACCAACATAAATATTGAGGTGACTCACAACTATAAATACGTATTGTATTTTTGATGTACTACATATACATACATACATACATACATGGGAATATTTATTATATTTTCACTAAATAACTTTAAAAAACATGTATAAGATACATTTTAAAATTTATCAATTTCAAAAAGTAAATGTTAGAACTCAGTGGACAAGCTTGTAGTATGACCCTATATGACCTAGCGTGGACTTGTCTGAGAAGGATAAATACTATTGAAAAAAGGCCAAAAGTAACTTGAAATTTGAATAGGGATGAATAAGATTTAAATAGGGATATATGTATGATATTTTATATGTTTTCAAGATAATAAAGGCTATCTTATAGATTGTGAGTTAGCGAAAAGGAAAATGAACCAAGTAAAGTAAAGATGTCAAGATTAAACATTGTTATGAAATTAATGATTAATTTTTTGTATCTACATCATATAATTATACATGATAGGGATTAGTGATATATATATATATATAGGATGTTGATTTGGTTTGATTTTGTAGATGATACTACAAAGATTACATGATGGGGATTCATGATTTAGGCTACCCTCCATGATATCCTAAATGCATGGTAATAGAATAGTGACATGGAAACTATCATAGATCCTATAAAATAGTATATAGGGGAGATTATTGGCTATATTAGGGTGGTTGGATAGATTTCATGAAATATACAATAGTGAGACAAATCTATTAATACTATTACAAATGTTATTATGGTAGTGGGAGATGGAGTGGCAGTATTTGGTGGTGATGGTATGTGTTTCCTTGGCCATAACCCATAGAGTGAGTTTCACACATCGATACCATGGTAATAAATATAGAGTGAGAGAGAACACTAGTATCATGAATGAAAAAACTAGATACTACTAGTTATAATAAAAGGAGGGGGCATATATTATTGTCTCAATATCATAATTTAAAGAGGTCTCTCCAAGATGCTAGGCTTTTAGATTCTTTTTAGATCATGGTACCTCACCAACATAAATATTGAGGTGACTCAAAACTATAAATACGTATTGTATTTTTGATGTACTACATATAGATACATACATACATACATACATACATATATATATATATATATATATATATGTATGTATTTATGTATGTATGTATGTATATATGTATGTATGTATGTATGTGTAGTACATCAAAAATACAATACGTATTTATAGATTTATGTATGTATATATGTATGTATGTATGTATGTATGTATGTATGTATGTATGTACACATGGGCTATAAATGTTGATGTTGACATTAGAACTTGTTATCATTATAATATCATGTTATAATGATTCTATGATATTATGTATGTTTCATTATTTTCTAGAAAATGTGAGAATATGTATGGTAAAAAAAATATTAAGGATAAAAATTACAACCTAAATGAGTAGATAGAAAAATAAACAAACAAAATATGTGTGATAAATGAATATACAACATACCAAATGGAATAAATGCAAAATTCTAAAGAATAATAAAAATATGTGTAAGATTATAAGGTAAGTCATAAATCTCATCCAAGTGTAAGATAGAATAAAATATAAGATGTAATAAATGATTGTAAAAATAAATATTTAATGTAATAAAACATAAAAGATAATCAAACAAGGATAGTTAAATGAATATAAATTACATTTAAAGTAGGATAGGTAAGAACACAAATCAAACTGATGGGATCAATTTAATTTTGAAATGATAACAAAACCATTTAATTTAATAGAGATACAAAACCTAACCCAAATAAGGACATGTGACACATGGAAACCAAAACTCCAATAAATAAAAAATGGAAATCAAAGCTCACATTAGAGTGTAATTTATTTATATAAACATTCAATGTATGAGAGAAAAAAATATAACTCAAACAAGCATGTCAGACACATGGAACAAAAGACTTAAATAATTCAAAACATGAGATCAATGCTTTTGATAATGTGTAATATAGGAAGGAACAAACCTATAGATTAATAACCATAATGGTAGAGATGGTTAGGATATGAAAGTGATAGGAATTTGTGAGGAAGGCTTGATTGTATTGCCCAAGGTCTTATGGTACAGCTCATAAACTAAATATATGAAGGTGTAATAAGGAAAACTAAAATTTGAAATGAATAGAAGAGAAATAAAAGTGAAATAAATAATAGGGATGAGATAATATAACAATAATATACATAAATGGGATATTGGAAATTATAATATGAAGATCATAAGGAAAAAATGTATCACAAGGGTCATGTATAATCCTTAGTGGGAACAACATACTCTAACAAAATAGGTATGGCTAGAGTTTTTGACATGTAGGGCATATAAACCCCCACCTAGAAAGTGTAATATTTGGATAACAAGTGAATTATAAAGATCATCCCATAAAGGCCAAATGAATTAAAATAAAATGATACTACCTTACCGAAACATGTTTCCCATTCCTCATGACCTCTTATAGAGTCATCAGTATATTATGAGGATTGGGTACTTATGTGAGAAAGTAGGTGGATAAAATTATAAATATGATATATATTACCCTAATCTACTATCCTTACACAAGCCAATGGACCTCAAATATATTATGAGGCCAACTATGGAGTTTGAGCTTTGAGTTTGATAGGGGTGTGATAATGAATATTATTAGGTATTTTGTTATGAAATGATTTTTTGTATTTTATTTATTAGAATATTTATTATGATATTATAGAATTTTAATCTTTTTTATTTTTCTCCAAAATAATTAAAAAGGGTGGTAAATATGACTAACACAAGATATATTACACCTAGCCAACAAATGGGATAACCTAAAGACCAAGACACTTATATAATCTTAAAAAATACACTTTATAAAAGAGTACGATATTCAAATTGGAAAAAGTGTGCCTAAATTGAAATTTAATGGAGAGATGTGGAGAATTGAAGATCCTTCCATCTGCAATAGGTGATATAGTGATGATATGCTAGTAACTAGCCATAAGAAGCGATAATTTCACTTCAGAAGTGCCTAAGCATAAAATGGATTTGAAAGCACATGATAATATGAGTCAAATTATATAATTAGGATGATAAATTCAAACCCTAAAATTTAATTTCTCTAAAATGTGTTAGTAATGCCACTAGTGAATCCATACAAACCTATAAGGGGTGTAGCACAAGTATTGATAGGAGGAAACATCCAAAAGAGGGGGACTACAAAAAATGCCAAATAAATGTAAAAGAAATAATTTTCGAATACAAACCTCAATGGGAGCACTATAAAAATATACAAAAAAACCACAAGGTAAGTAATGATGAATAAAAAGGTATGATAAAAAATGATGGTAATAAATTAAAGTGTTGAAAAGTAAAGAACATGGTACAAAAAGTAAATAATGAACAACATGTATGCTAAATATAATAATGTGAAAAATGTGACAAATATGAAATGAATAGTATGATATAATAAAATATATACTGATAAAAATAATGAAATATCTCTAAAAACACCATAAATATCATCCCTGGTTAGGCAAGCAAGCATAAGTTGATCAAGAGTATTATTCAAAATATACCATTTTATCTAATGTCATTATTTAAGATGCAAAAAATCATTTATAAAATTATTAAGATAATGGAAAATATATTTATATGGTAAGTTACGTGTTTTCATGCCTAAGATACTTTCTGCCTTTGAATACACTCTTGGGATTGAGTGTTCTAAAGAGGAAATCGAGAGACAATGCATGAGATAAAATACCCTCTCATTAATTTTAAGACCACTGTCAGTTCAATCCAAGGAATGAGTAGGTTAACCTTTTATAATCAAAGAGTCATGTGTTTTACCATTAGGGGTTTAATATATGTGCAATTTCACCTTAGGTTAGTTTCTAGTTGAGAGGGATTTTATCTATTGATTGATATTTGGGCCACACTTCACATATTTTTAAATCAATGGAGAATGTTTGGGTTCTATAATAAACATAAAAAAGAGGGCAGATTAGGGTAGGAAATAGTGTTTATATGCCTATAAGGTGTTAATTATTAAATAACCAAGCTAAGGGCCCTACCTGTATTGTAACACTACATGTCAAGCTTCATCAAAGGTTCTGACTTGGTTTTACATAATGGGAAAAGTTTGAGGAAATGGGAAAAATTGATTGATTTATAAATCCTCACTAAATATAAGTATTAAAAATCCCATACTAAATGACACATTGGATCTTCAAATATAATATTTATACTAACACACAAATTAAAAATATTTTAAGGGAAATTAAACTTATTCATAAATGGGTTAGAACAATAAATCGCATTATAATCATTGCATTCATTAAGTAATAAAGAATTAGTTATTATTATCATTAACATTCATTCAAGAATTGAAAATTATTGAAAATTTTTTAAAAATAAACCATGAATTTTTCACAAAAAGAAGATTACATTGATTAAAATGAGTTGGCTTACAAAATTGTCAATCATGTCAACCATTCATAATACAAAATGGTGAAGAAAGAAATAGGTGAAATCATGGCTTAATTTTGATAAAATTTTAACAATAGCAATTATTGACCCTCAAAATTTAATATTTTTTTACATTTATAGATGAGGATGGGGCTCACCTCTAAGTAACATGAGATTCCCATCCTGGGCCATGATGGTCACTCTAAATTATTTACAATAGTATTAATTTAAAAAAGAGAAAAAAATCCCCCAACTCCCTTCAAAAGACCCTTAAGGGACCGATTAATTTATCCATAGAGGTTCCTAGGATGAACCACTTCCTAACTATGTAGACTATGCTCCCCTAATGGCCAGTGTCACTACCACTAAGTCAAAATCCTAGTCTAGTTTGGATAAATTCATCAATGTCTCTCAAAATATCACCTCCAATTAAGCCACCAACATTTGATAAAATTAGAGTGGGAAATCTATAGCCATATTGACTTCTGACAAATGGCTAATGCTTGTAGTGGATTGAGTTGAGAGTTTTTACACTACTTAGGTTCTAAACTTGTTGGCTTTAACCACATTATTTCTCATAAACTGGTCAAATTAAATGAGGTAGAATTTTAACTCATTCATGTCTATCAAAGTTTCATTTAGGTAGAATAAAAAAAAGATATTAACCTCCATAAATTAGGCTAATATATTTTTATTTACTTATTCTAAAGGGGACACTACAATATGTGCCAAGCTCAACCACACATTCATTACATCCCTCATGCTCTCAAAATATTTTTGGTATAGGTTCAAGTATGAAGTGGGCACAAGCTTCATTTCTAAGAACATGATCTTATACACTATGACTACTAGCTTCCTGCATTTGCTCTCTACTAGAGCAATTCTTTCTAAACAATATTAAGTCCTCTAAATATACATTTTTCTACCCACTATAATCTTTACTAATTTTATTAGATTTGAGAAAAGTTTCAAGAGGACATCCTTGACTTTTCCAATTAGATCCACATGGAAGGATATCTTTACCTATGATTTCAAGGCTTAGACTTGCTCCTACATGTCCTCTATCAACTTCTCTAACATGTTATCCTTGGCTAATAATACTGATACTAGATCTTCATTTACCTTTTACTCTATTATGAAATTCATCACCTTTGTGAGGAAGTAAATATAATATTGTGTTTGCTAGACCTTAGGATTCCCCTCCCAAATTAACTTTTAAATTAGGATCCTATGCATGTTTCTTGTGGTGAAGTAGAAGTACCACTATACATCAAATCCACCCTACATTGTCATCTTAAGTGCCTCTAATAATGTATCCATTCCTAAGGTGTGATGAGGTGTTGGTGGGGTGATGGATATGGTGGTGATAAGTGGAGAATGAGGTGAAGGGGGCATGGATGAAGTTGAAGGGGATGAATAAGGAAAGTATTGGAGTAGGAGGGGGCATGGGGGTATAAGGAGGTAAGATGAATGGGGAGGTCTAAGGTAACATCTATGCTTTCCACTAGATATGATTTAGGTTAACTAGTGGAGATATGACTCTAGGGAGAAAAAACATTCAAAAAATTTGAGGAAATTGGTTGGCTAAATCCAAATTCCTGGGAACATACAATGATGGAAATATAGGGTTTGGGAATAATGTAGGGAGCCACTAGGGTAGTGACGTAGGGGTAGTGGGAGCTAGTGGAGGAGGTCAAGAGGGAGTAATTGATACCTTGATAGAAGTTTAAGCATGAGATTCCTTCTAATTATTCCTTATTATTTTTATTGGATCAATTTTTGATGATGTATTTAAGGGAATAAGAGTGGTACAAGCTACAAGAATTAACTAAGGAATTTGATAGGTAATAAAAGGTGTTGGTGGAATGTCCCAAGCCATCTAATATGTGGACATGGGTTTACTTATCATTAGAATTATAGTTAAACTTTTTGGGTTTGGGAAACTTTTAGGTACTTAGATCTATAGAATAAACAATGAGGGAACTAGGAAGGTCCTTGGTTGTGAATGGAGGATGTGGATGGGAAAGAAGAGGCAAGGATAATGTGTATGGTTGAGGATAGAGGAGCTTGAATAAACTATGGAAGGGAAAATGGGGAACATGGTAGGTACCATTAGGGTGACTACTAAGCAGCCAAGGAAATAGGTGGTGTCATGAGTTGTTGATAGAGAGTGGAGAGAGAAGGGAAAGGCACTTGAGTGGGTGTCAATATTCAATCCTTTAGACTAGTCTCTAAGTTTATTAGCATGTAAATCCTTAGGTCCTATGTAGTTAGGGGTAAAGATATTTATATTTGATCCACTTGAGGCCTAGTAACCTAGGGATGAACTTCTTGAGGTTGAGTTGCTTGAACCAAAAGAGGTGGTAGATGTAAAGCCAAGGATGAGGTGTAGGAGGAGCTGTAGGAGGGGAAGTTACTAGGAATACCTATATAATTATCCTTGAGATATAGGGGATCTACATAAACCTTCTCGATAGGATGGGATGATATGGAAGATGCAAGACTAGCCTAAGTGGATGTCTTAGGATAGGTCTATTTCAATTTCTTCTTCTTTTGAGACTCAATCATGGTGAATAACTTTTGATGTTATGATGAATTTAGGTAGATCTTATCATTATTCTTGGGATGATGGCCATTATTTAAGTTGAGATAGGCTTGATACTAAGTCAAGTGAGCTTGTATAACACCATGTGCATCTTAGTCCATGTGATCTACCCTATCCAAGATAAGGGAATTACTTCTAAGCACCATAATCTATAAAAGAGAGAAGGATTGATACATATGGTTATTGATAGTGATCAAGAGAGGTGGGTATGCCCTTTACTAGTGACTGATGCAATGTTTGAAGATACCTTCAACTAGTTGGTATGAAATTTATTTCTCTATGAGTAAGTTTTAGATTTTATAGGGTAGGCACAGAGGAACCTTGAGAGTGCCCACCATCCAAAAACCTTATCATATTGATATTACTAATAGTTACCAATAGGCCTGAGAGAGTCTCATATTTACTTTGATAGATGAGGTATGGATGCCTCATTGATGTTCATATAGACTATCAGGAAGAAGGATTCACATATCTCTTAGATGTGGTCCAATAATGGTAGCCATATACTTTGTGTAAATATACATGGATCATCATTCCCTTGATAACCCATGCTATAAAAATAGAAGGGTTGAATGTGAACATATCATAGATTGTATCTACTAGGTAAATCATCATGTATAAATCACTACCTCCTTAGGCATCTGCCAACACCTTGATCATCTTAAAAGTTACTTACCTCAAAGGATTGTGTAGAGTAGGGGAATCCATAAAAGGATAATGTGTAGACAAACACTCCCCCTAAACACTTGGCTGATTAGGATAATTCCAACACATATTCCCTCTTTGAAAGTGTGGATGGTATACATATTCACATCCATCTTGTTATCTCAGCTTACATAAAAGTTCTTAGCCTAGTCCTTTAAGACATCATAAATATATTGATTTCTAGTCCATGTGGTCATGATGGCTAAATCATAGGATATGGTGTACTCAAGGAGGTTATAGTAACCCTTAAAGTTAGCTCATGAGATGTTGATGATCTGATTCTAATTATTTATAGATAATACCATGTTGTGGATGCCATATTATCACCATTTCATCATATGTAACAATTTTTTGAATAAGTTAGTGTAGTTAAATACCTTAGGCTTACTCAATTTTTTGCAACCCACACTTCTCATAGGCATAGATGGCATCTTCAAATTTGGCCTCATACTCATTGTCACTAATAAAGGATTTGGGTACTAGATAAATGGCTTTGAATATTTCATTATAATTCCTAAAATGTGTCAATCCATATGGAAATGTAGTGTTTGAGTACTCTGGCTCAGCTTTGGGATTCAAGGATCAGTTTTCATTATAGTTAGGATGGATTTTGATTACAAAGAACATTGAGCAAAGGGGAAGAGATAAATGGAACTAGTCAAATAAGAAATCAAAGATACATTTTAGTAATATAGGAGCAATAAAAGTTAATAAGTTCATCTCAAGGAACTTATAAGGATATGCATACCTCTTTTATATTAATGGTGTTTGGTGACTCACTTATCATGAGTTTAAATTTTAGTTGGTAACCTGATATTTCCCATTTATTTCCTAATATGGACATAAACTTGGAGATCTTAAGTACATGCCACCTACTAGATTTGGTTATTTTGACTCAATGTTTTAAATTATTTAATAAATATATGATTTCACATATAATTAATGTCTAAATTATGGTAGGCATATGGTCACATCATCCTTGAGGCTTCTTTATTAGTTCATAATATGTTTCATATGTACCCTACTAATTAGTTCCTATTATAATGGTTACCACCTAAGAATGTGATGATGCCTTGCATTTATACACTTGGGAGAAAGAGAGTTCCAACTATAAGATGCATGGAATCTTTTGATTAGCCTTCTGAATCTAGTTATACCTTATTTAGATTATTTTGGGGTATTTTGGACACTTCCTACCGATATACATATAAATTCTACATGGCATGATTCTATAATTTGGGCTCTCTCAAGTTATAACATCTTTATTAGGTCTATGAGATTAAAAAACCTAACAACGTGCCATGTGGAACTCTTTTATTCAATTGGGATCTCCAATGTTCTAACCTCTCTGTCATTACTAAGAGACTAATAAATTTATATTTAGGGTAAGCTCATTGGATGGATATTATTAATTTTTACCTCTGAGATACATGAATTTTTTTCACTTGGTTGGGCTCTCATAGGTTCTAACATATATGATAGACCTAGCATACTAACTAGTCTAACATTGATTAACATGGCATTCTATCACTAGGTCAGGATCTACTGGGTTCTGACATATCTATCAAATCTAGGAGAATAACCATTTTATATTTAGGGCATCTTGATTAGCTAGGATCTGATAGGTTCTGACATCACTATGAGAAATCCATGTGATGCCTTTTTATTAAATCAACTTCCTTACATAAATCCACAAAAGTGATTAAGTAAAATGAAAACAAGAGTGAAAATTTAGATACTTAATTGGCCACCAATTGGATTACACATGTTCATAGGTAGGACTATGGGAGTATGATTTCTAGGATGCTAAGACTCTAGGAACCTAAATGTGGGGTCAAATCTAAAAAAAAGTTATCACATTAAATATTCCAAGTATGAAAGAACCTAGTTCATTTTGGGATGCCACCAATACTTGACTACATTAGCTTTTGAGGTAATGAGGGCTCTCAACAAGGATCAATTAGACCTTGCAAAAAAGCCATCTGATTGGGGAAATCAAGGAAGAATGGGAATTCAAGGATTATTTCTAAATATAATTGGCTAGAATGAGATAAAAGGTTTAGTAAATATAAGTTATATCATTTTAAAGATGGGTCCCCCCATTTTTCCAAAAAAAGTGGTTGTGTTGGCCACAACAAATGGAGAATTCCTCAGGGAAAGTGGTGTTTAAACACTTAGAACATAATATATTAACCTCTATTCCTACACAAAACTAGAACTACAAGAAAAATCCTTAGGCATATTATAAAAATAAGGCATTAAATTCATGTACAACAAATGACATATTAAGCCTTTTTCCTACAAAAGACCATCAATTTTTGTGAAGTGATTCATTTTCAATTGATCTAATTTTGTATTTCACCCAAATAAGGTGAGGTTGGGCTAAGCATTAGATCTATTAAAAGGGAATTATTTGTTGTGTGACTTGGAGTGAAATGGTGCAGGCATTATTTTATTTCCAATTAGGTATACCTAGATCCAAAAAAGATACCTCTAGTCCCATTCAAGGCCTTGCTCCACTACCAACTAGGCCATAAAGCTTACATTGGAGGCTACATAAATAACCATTTTGAGGAAAACATAAAATTTAGATTCTACATGTTGTTATAGTCTCCCTTTAAAGTTATCTGATGAATATATTTGGTAGTTCTATCCATTAAGAGTTTAGGACCAATCCATGGGTTATGGGATACTTTTAAAGATATAAATACCTATCCAATCTGAGATTGGTTTGGTGATTCAATTTCATCAAGATATTCTTGTTGAGTGTGTATACACCCCATTTTGGCCAAAACCACATTCCAATTATACTTTAGATTAATTTCTACTAGATAGTGTAAATTAAGCCTAAGAATCATTAAATGTCCCAATTTCATCTCACATCAGACACTAGTACCCAAAATCATATAAATTCATCCTTATTTGGGGTATTATCATTTACACAATAGTAACCTCTTGTAAGTTCATCTCCACTCTACTTGAAACATAGCAAACTTGATAGTTTGGCCTTTGGACCCATTAAGTGGGGCACTTAAACAATTCCTAAAGTGAAAAAATGCTAAGCAAAATGAATTAACTAAGAAAATTAAATTAAATTATTAAGTTAAATTTCCATTTGTAATTAGTGAATATTAATTTTTTTCCAATAAAATTGAGGTCATGATGATGTCATCATCCTCAAAGTCAAAGAATTGAAAATATCTCTATTAAAGCTTTAAATTCAAAAATGGATAGCCATGGTTAATTAATAGGATATCTATCCCAAATATTAATTATATTTCCCCTCTGTAGCTCAACTAGGGTTAAAATAAACCTAACCATGGTTAAAGGTAACCTAACTAAACTTGGGTTAGGGTTAGTTTGAAAGACTATAAATATAAGTGTTAAGGTCCTAAAGTGATATTTTTTATGTAATGTTATAATTTTTAATTATTGAGAGAAAAAGATTTCTTGTAAGATTATATTGAAAAAATATGGATATATTGATATATCTTTTCAAATCCAAACCAAACATTGCCAAGCTGACATGGAGATATGATGCAAAGAGTACCATTGCTAAAGACTCTTTAAACACATGACCGAGCACATTCTTCCATGGCCAACATGCAACTCCTTTTCTCAAGGAAGGTAAAGAATACTTGTTTTGTCTTACATTATTAGTTACTCAAATTTTTCTCTTTATCCTTGAGTGTCTAGAATTGAGGTGTTATATTTTAAGTATGTTTTTATTTATTTTTATCATACTAACACTTCACTAACTCCCCTCTTAGATTGATATCTCACATAAAGGCATGCCTGGTGTAATTTTACACCCACATGCATAACTAAAGCATCATTGGACCTCCTTGGAGACAACAAACATTTATTTAAGACCTAGATTTCTTGTTTTCTATATAACTTTTTTGTGTTTGTCTTTTAACTGTGAAATTGCAGATTCATTCCTACAAAACTATGAATTCAGAAAAGAAAACTATGAAATCATCAATAAAAACTATAAAATCATCCCAAATAATCACAAAATAATATTAGTTTGAAATAGGCTCTAAAAATCTATGAATTATATAGATAAAGTTTCAAAATTATGAAGTGAAACTGCGAATTCATCCTATATGAACCATGACCATTTTCATCAATTTATGGAAAATTTTAAAATTATTTAAAATTTGTGAAATCAATATTTTTTTGTTGTAAAATCATTAATTTATATATTTAAATCGTATTCTTCAATAGATAAATCATATTTTTAGGTTGAAATTTTTTTATTTTGGGTTACAAAATTGTTTTCTAACTATTAAATTACTAGCAAATTATCAAATAGTAACTCTATTATTTTGTGTTTTCTATAGGTTTTTCCATAGTTGTGAAATCAATAAGTTGGGTTATAAAATTGGTAATTTGGGTTGAAAAATTAGAAATTTGGGTTTTGAAATCATTTAAATGAGTTGAGAAATCATTTGGGAACTATGAAATCAATCTCTACAAGTCTATGGTTTGTTTTGGTTTTCTAAGTTTTTAATGCCTAAATAATTTCATAGTTCATAGTTTATTGCATAAATATGGAATTGCTATCTAGAGTTGGTTTGTGTGTTTTATTGAGATAAATTACATGATTTCACTTGGCTTAAGGAAAGATTAATTCATTAACCTTGTTTTTAAAAAATTGATCCAAGATAAGAGAAGCTTAAGTGCATTTTTATATTTTTTTCTTTTTATAAAGTCAAGATTTCACAAACAAAAGTTAAAATTCATTAACATTTATTTAAGGTTCTTAAAAATAATTTAACAATCTATATTTTATCATTTAAAATAATCTTACAAGTGAAAATAAGACTAAGGGGACAAAATATCAAACACTTTTCAAGTTGTTACTATTAAGAAAAAATACATATTAGTTAGAGCTCTTAAGGGATTTTTCAATTCTTGTTTGTTCTTTAGCTAGTTTCAAATTGTGTAGAGTAAATTCTTTGTTTTTGGAAAAAATAAATTATAGCATGTATCATCTCTCCCCATCCCATTTAAAGAACTTAGGTAAACCAAAGTTCCTGGTTTACTACCTTTTTTTTTAAATTCTTATAAAAAAGAATGTCACATATGCTCTCCCCAAGCTCTGAGTGACTTGGGTGATTCAAAAGTGACCTATATTATCTTTTCATTTTTCATTTATTTATTTTATTACATTTACATTATGGGTATGAGTTCATCGTTTGCTCCTAATTTTTTTAGGGGTGCATTGACCTAGGTCTTCATCTCCCATAATCATACTAACCTCATTTCATGAAAGGGTATATAAATTAGGGTATATTATGTTGGGATTGTTAGGGGGCTGATCAGCTAGTATCTTTGATCTTAAAAATACCTCAGGGCAGTTCTTGATAAATATCAGACTCTACTAAGCAGTACATGGATAGATTTTTTATTCAAAATAATAGACCCTTACATAGTAAAATGGTAGGTATGAATGCACTTGATGTTAGTTTTATCTTGTGTTAGCACACTTGGGACCATATAATACATTCTAGACTTATATATTTTTAGTCAACCCCACTTTGCATAGAATTTATTGCCAATGCCGAGTGTTACTATAATTTCATGCCTGGTACCAATGCTTGAGAGATAAGGGGGGCATAAAAATCTACCTCCACCTATTCTTTAATTTTTTTATTAACACTTAATTCCTCACAAGTATTGGTATATCAGTGGAAACTTTGGCAAAAGCTTCGCACGCTTGTGTTAGTTTTAAGGATAGGATAAGCCATTTGTGTTATTCTATTATCTTTGATTCACATGCATGTTTTGAGAATAAAATTATTTGTTTGTTTAAAATTTTAAATGAGTCATAACCATCAAATGTTTGCATCACACTTTCACCCAAGAGGTGTTATTATATCCATTTGGTGTCACACTTTTTCTTTATAATTTTTATCTTTCAACATTTGTGTGATTCACTTTTTAAATAGGGTGTTATTATTCTACCCATCTCATCCCAAACATTTTCCTTAGATTTTTAAGTCCAAAACCATTATCATACAATTTTATTCAAGGGGAGTTGTTATGATTTTCATTTTATTCCAAAAGCATTACCTTATTTCAAAGCAAATTCAAAATTGCATGTGCCTTTGGTTTAAAATTGGTGTCATCATGTTGTCCATTTGGGTCTAAGATGTTCTCCATTAGAAAAAATTCAATTCTTTTGAACCAAGTTTGGAATTTTTCTTGTGATGTTTATATTCAAAATTGATTAGCCTACACCTAGGTATCACTTAGTTTTGGCTTGGTACACCTCTTACCTTTGAATTATGTAACTTAGACTAATTCTTTCATTTCTTTAAAAGACCATTTGCCTAGGTCTAGGAAGGGGTTTATTTCTATGAACCTTTAATTGATTTGTTTCCTTAGTCTAAGGTTTAAACTCACTTTTAAAGTATAACTCTAAGAATGGTTATTTTACATTGGAGCATTGATTATTAGTTGGGATTGAATTATTTACTCATCTCTCTTATTTTTATTACTTGAGATTGACTTTCCCAATTAGTTCTAGGCATGTGCCTAGATTGAATGTTTTCTATCGAGGTCATGTTTAAAAATAAATAAATGTGCCAAGATTGAGTCAAAGTGTTTTGAACTATTTGCCTTAGATTAATTTCAAGTATTTTAATTTTACCTAATGTTTTTAAAAGTCTAGCTTTGTGCCTTTTGAACAAAGACCTAACATTGCCTTAAAGTTTTCAAACCTAGTTTATTTTAAGCTCTAGTTTTGTGCCTTCTTACCAAAGACCTAGCATTACCTTAAATTTTTTAGGCCTATCTTTTTCAAAGTCTATATTTCTGACTTCTAAACAAAGACCTAGAATTTCCTTAAATTTAAAAACCTAGTTCGTTTCAAATTCTAGCCTTGTGACTTTTTACCAAAGACCTAGTACCTTTTTCATTTTAGACCTAGTTTAGATTTGTTAGAAATTTTTTTCTAAGATTAGGATTAAAATTTACCTTTCATTTGACCATTTTTTTGAGAGAACTTAAAGTATTATAGATATTTAAGACCAAGATTTTCATTGATACTTTCCATTCTAGGCCAAGTTTAAACCATTTACAACATTAGATTGAGTGCTCCATCTAGACCAATTAACAAGATGTACCAAACATTGACCAAAATTTTTAGACCACATTTCAAGAGTTTTGTGAACTTTAGGATTTTTATTCATGATATGTTAATTGTGGATTTGGATATGCCTCACTACACACATAGTGAGACCATGTATAATTTGGATTACAAAAGTCTAGTCATAAATGATGCCTTTGTTCAAGACCCATATGGAGATGTTATAGTTTTTGAGATGGATCCATATCCACCTTACACAAATTAATATGTGAAACAAGGCCAATATGCATTATCACACTACCTAATTAATAGACCTCCTTATCTAGGTCAAGAATAAGAAAAAATAGCTTAATATATCTATATTATTCTATCTATTATTAAACAAGTCCAACAACAACCTTACTACATTACCATTCCATTAATTTACGAGCCATAATTATTTTATCATCACCTAATTAAAAACAAGGATGAGGTTTTTTATGGTCCATAGAAGTAGGATCCAAGTTTTTGCAAGACTTTCCTAATGAAAATATACCTAGTCTAGTTATAGTGCCTCACAACTTACCTGATACTAGACCCATCAAACATGCCTCTACTAGTTATCATAATTCCCTTCTTCAAATTTTAAACCAAGATTTTAATATTATTTAAAATGGAAAGGGCCCCATGGTAGAAAAATTAATGAATATATAAAAATCATATCATACTTCTCTTAATCTAATGTAAAATTACAATGTTATGACCATAGTGAATACCCTAATTGTAGAGATATCTCAATCTATAGGAATTCCAATCGATTCATTGGGCCATACTAATATGATTTTAGACCCACTTCCCAAATTATTTGGGTAGATGAAATGTTTGATTTTTCATTTATTGAGAAAGTAATTATGGCTTCTACTCATTACTATGTCCCAAATGCAGTGTAGAATACACAAGTGTCTCCTAATTTAGGCTAAGGTGGGTTAAATGCACCCAAAAATAATCCACATCAAAAAAGTGCCTCTTTCCAATACCATGAGTGGTTCATAACAATAAGGGGTAGGAATGCCTAGTTCCTAGCCAAAATAGGTTACTCCCATTAATCGACTAGTTATTTCTTCAAGAATAAAAGAATAGGGGGTAAATAACTAGGCCTTACCCAATGTTTTACCTCAAAAAGTGGTGAATATTACCCAAACCCAATAGGTAATGGATAATATTTTTCATCTATAGACACATACCAATTTACCACCATAGCAAAAATATAATAGTATGCAATCTCAACAAGTGGAAACAAATATTTTACCTCAATAGGTATAAATAAATGTTTCACCATAAAAAATAAGACCAACGTACCTCAAAAATCATATACATTGTATAGTTAAAAACACATTCCTATTGGTTAATAACAAATTCTAAAAACCTAACAAACATCCAATTCATAATAGGTTTTTATTCAACATAGAGGTGCTAACATCCAACAAGTACCTATTAAGTAATGGCTTACTTATTCCCAACATGTGACACATATTCAAAGGCATGGCCTTAGTCAACAATAGGTATCATTTATATAATTGAGTTTTACTAGTTGACAACAAGATCTTACTCAAAATTAGTAGGCGTAAAACCTTCCACATATCAATGTACTTCCATCACAACTTCAATTCCATTATGCTGAAGGCCATATTTTGAATCCAAATTATAATATTTAATAATAATGCATGTAATATCAACATACTAATCCTAATGTGTAGATGTATATTCTTGGTCGATTGGTTCATTAAAAAAATGTTCCATAATAATCTATTCCCCCACTATTCCCTGATCAAGGTAATCCACATATAATCACCGAGCCAAAACCACAAGCAACTGTACCATCATGTTTCTTGGCCCAAGAACTACAAAATATAAATAATATAATTGTATCCATTAAAATGGGAAATCAAACTAATAATTTTAAATTTTATGATGTGTGTTCATATACATTTAACATGGAGAATATCCAAATACCATTTCCTTTGGGTTCTGATCCACTAAAATTTGACAAGTATAAGGTTAAAGGAGACCCTAGGGAAAATTTAAAAGAGTTTTTTTAAATTTTCCAATTAGTGGTATATAATGACATATACTTGATTCTTATTTTTCCTTGAAGTCTATCTAAATAGGCTTTGGGGTGGCTCATTAAGTTACCTAAGATCTTGATATCTAGCTTTGATGATATTCTTGATAAGTTTGTACAAAATTTCTCCTAGAATATTGAGTATGAGATTTCATTATTTGATTTGAATCAGGCCAATTATAAATTTGGTGAAATATTTGCATGTTACAATTATGGAGAGTGTTTGATATTCATTTCACCCATTTTTATTGAAATAATAATTGGTAACTATGTTTACCAAAATTTTGCATAGTGAAATATCTCACTGCTTGGAGCTTCAGTGTGCTCAAACATTTAAGATCATTGAAAAAGGTATATATATTGAAACGGTCTTCATTAATAAAGTGATTATTAAGTTATATTATTCAAATCAAATTTAGAACTAAAGCCAAAATTTAGGTCCAAGTCAGAGCTGTAGTCTAATCCAAGCACAAGAGTTTTCACCCATTCAGGCTAATAATTATGAAAAACCTAAGCTAGACAACCAAAACAAGAATGTTATTCATAATAGAGTCACTAATTCTCATCATGTTAAAATAATTCAAATACCATCCATGAATCCTCTCCCATAAATGTAACTTATTCCATAAATGTAATCTATCTAGCAAGTGTAATTTATACCTCAACCCAGGCCAACTCTTCAAATACTACAACCACCATGTTTTCAAACCCCACCTATAAGAATAAGACCTACTCATAGATTCCTTAGTGACCTTGATGAGCCTATTGAATTAGTGGTTTTAATATTAGCCATAGCTAATATGATCACTATGATAAAATCTTTTATGATAGAAGAAGACCTACTCATGAATTTAATCTAGGTTGATTAGCACCAAGGATTGTATGATAACATATTTTATGTTTTTGAAATCATTCTTCAATTTATCATGAAATTCCACTTTTTCATTCCATTTAAACATATCATTCAAATGTGTCACAATTTTATGAAATCCATAAATGAATTTGTGAAAAAAGTTAATTTTCCCAAAGAAATTTTTTTATTTTTTGTTACTATTAGGTAGAGGTAATTTATAAATCAAATCATATATTTTTGGATCCATAAAAATAATTTATATGATTATATGATTGATAATATTACCTATAGTGATAATAAACATATTTAAAACCTCCTAAATATTTCAAACTCATTTTATAAGTGGTGTATGTGATTTGACATGTATTTTGAAAACATAGTCAAGTCATCCATATAAATTATTATGCACTTGATAAATAAACCTTAAAAATGAAAATCCATCACCCTTTAAATTTTTATATCTAGAATTGATCAACCCAAATGGAATTTTATTGAAGGTGAATGTACCCCATTTGGTGGTGGATGCATTTTTGACCTAATCTTCTAAATTGACTAGGACATGGTTGTATTTTGAGAACCTATTCACTTGGACTAGGACATGGTTGTATTAAAAACTTCATTTTGGATATATTCACCATTTTTATCACTTCATCAAGGAAATTTAATGGATAGTTATCTTTGTTTGAGGCTTAGTTTAGGTTTTTTAAGTCTACACATAGATAGATTTCCCCATTCTTAAATTACATGTGCACTAGGTTGGCTACCTAGGTAGAATGGTAGACTAGGAAAATAATCCCAATAAAGAGTAACTTATTAACCTCTTTGTGTATTAATGGCTCCATGATTAGGTTCACAAGTCTCTATCCATGCTTAAATGGTTTTTGGCTTGGTTTGCATAGGATGGTGTGAGTAATCACCCTTAGGTCAAAGACTTTGATGTCTCTATAGGCCCATGTAATTATATCCTTATATTATAACAACTATCCTTATAGTTTTTCAAGCTTGAGGTCCATTCATTCAGGACCCATATTAATATATTTAGGTTTTTCCATAGAGCCAAGGTTGATAATTTGACATTTTTGGTTCTCCAAGTTGGGTTTCTTCATTTGGGGTGTGGGGTTTAGGGTTTCAAATACCTTTTCTAAGGTAATCATCTATTTTTGGATTTTATTCCATGAATGTTGAGGATCCCATCCTTATCAATCTTAGTTTTAGTGTTCTCTCTATTTACTTCATTGATTACTTGGGCTTCAAATATACCAACATTGTTAAGGAGTTGGATAATTTACTATTCATCCTTAAAGACATAGAAATTTGTCATATTTTCCAAGATGGACAGGCAATGGACTAGTTTCACATATTAATCTTTTAGCTCAGTTTCATCTATGGGAGTTAAGTTTTTTTCTATAGAAATAAATGAGTCAACAAATTGGTTCCCTTCTATAGGGATAGGGATAGGGATGATGTTGAATGCACTAAACATCTTGACTAGGTCTTATGACCTATGTTTATATCTCCTAAGGTAAGAAAAATTTCAATAAAATTTACTCTTAACCTGGTTGACCACTAACTCAGAGTCACTAAACAACCATAGTTCCTAGGCTTAATACTTTATTACAAACTATAACCCAAGTATTAGAGCATCATATACTACCTAATTACTTGTACATGGGAACTATAACCTATATGAAACTATGTATCCCTTTATTTAGAGATACATCAATAGCATACCTACTCAGCTACGCTATTTGGATCATGCCCCATATACATATATCAAATATAGGCATAACAATTTTGACTCATTATTAATTTTATCTCCAATAAGTTTTGTGCTTAATGTATAAATTCCTATGTTTGAGGATACTAGATTAGCTTTCTTTTTGATTGTTTTGTATTTAATTATCATGTGTTTCATGTGGGGTTATTTATCCACTAATATTTCATTGGCTACACCTCTCCAAGGTAATCACATATGATAAAAATTAGTGGCCATGTACTTGTTTAATGTTTTATACCAATCCCTACTAAGGAACATGCCATATGCTTCATGAATATCAACCAATTAGATGTTGATGAACTATTGAATCTTAGGTTCATATTGTAATTCCATGTGGACATTAAGAATTTCTCACACTAATTTAACCTTTGATGTATCTAGTTAAACCACCACCTTATCTAATTTGATAGAAACTAACCTTAACATCTCATAAATTATAGTAAACATTACCTTTTCTAAGGATCTTGATTCCACTAAGTAATTGTGTAGCTTCTTTCTTAATAAATCAATAGTAAGGAGGAAAGGGGGACATTCATTTTGTTCTTATGAATGACAACAATGGTGTGTGTTACCTTATACTTAGTATGGGTAGGATAAATAGGTGTTTTAATTAAGAATTTTAACATATATCACATTACTCAATGAATTTGAGAAAGTTCATGAAAGGCAAGGTTTGATTTAATTTTTTTCATATATTTTACTATGTTATAGCCTCCCTTATTTTGAACTAGATGGGCCATTATAAGAGATTTTAGTTAGGGGTATTTTGGAGGTAGAGGGTCATTCCTAACATTGTTGTATGGGGGGGTTTAAACTATTATTTAGTCGTGTCAAAATAGTAAGACATTATTATGGTTATTGATTCTTTAGGGTGTAATTGTTACTTTGAAACAATTAGAATGTAGGGACTTCACTATTACTCTCCTCTGAGTTATTTTCTTCCTAACTAGGAAAACTCCATAATTTATAAAACCATGGTTTTGATAGGGGGCCTACCTAAATTTGATGATTTTAGGTGACTTTTAACCACCTCATACTCCTCCATTTCTAACTATAAGATCTCAAAGTTGTTATAGAACACTATACAATACATCTCCTCACATGCATTTTTTTTACTCAACACAAATCAGGTAGAGTTATCTCATATATGTTAAATTTAGGTAACCTATTAGGGGAGGGTTCTATTTTATAATGGGGATGAATGTAATTTATATTTTGTCTTTGGTATGAGAAGTTCTTATTTTAACTCTAAGAATTGGATATTACCATTTACCTTTGTAGACCTAGGAAGTCATTACTCAAATTCTGGACCATTCACTGAATGTCATCTAACTCATTTTTAGTAGACTTATAAGTTATAGTTGGGGTGTTTTTAATGGTTTGAAACATCACTTAGTGATGAAAATGAGGATTCATTTCATGGTTCACTAGGTTGAGAAAGCCTAGGTGTACTTTTGGCATGACATGACCTAAAGGAAGTTGGTTTATTATGGGTAACAACTGAAGCATGGGAATATTCTAGTTAGTATTGGGAAACAAGTTTAAGGTAGACATATGTCGTAAGACATTAGGAATAGGAGCCATTATTTAAACCTAGGGATTTAACAACCTATTCAATTTTATTGCTTTAGGGGTGAGTAAACTATATATGGGTTTCATCTTAAGAACATGGTCATCCATGGGTTTAAGGCATTTTTGTACATCTTTAACACCAGTTAGGAATTCAAATAGTACAACATGATAAATCTACTACACATTTTATAAAACTTGGCATTAAAATTACTAATGGGCTCATTTTAATCTTACTTAATTAAATTTAATTATTGGTAGAGTACACTAATATAAATGACTTTCCTAAATTAGGCCTATAAGGCATTGATAAATTATTCCCAGATCATGATTAATTTTTTAAGGAGGGTAAATAACTAACCATAGGCCATGTCCATAAATGTGAATGGGAAAATCCTAAATGATACAAGATCATGATCCACATTGAGAAGTCTTAAGTTATTCTTGTAGGAAGATACATACTCTTCAACCATTCTTCCCATACTAGGACTAAAGTAATGATTGTATCTTTCATGGTTCTTAGGTAAGTCATGGACAACCTTGGGAATGTTAATGGCTAACCCAACTCACCAAGGTAATTAGAGAGCCATTATGGGTGGTTATTTTAGGGGACACTATGAAGATAAAATATTGGGATTTAATATTGGTTGGGGTCTAGGTCTATGGTTTATGGGCATCCTATAGAACTAGAAAGGTTAAATAATTATTCTATTATGATGGGACCTAGTTCTAGTGATAGGCACAATAGGTTCTAGGGTGTTTCATAGAAAAACAATAGTTAAAATGTTACCATTATAAAAAATAAATATAATGAACCAAATATACTATAAAACATTTATGAAATATATCCCTCTCTATAACACCAATTAGTTTTGGGCTTGAGATCATTTCTACCTCTAAAGGCACTCATAGGATTGATTGTTCTAAAGAGGAAAGTGGGAGACAATACATGGGATAAAATATACTATTGTTAATTTTATTATTGATTCTAGTTTAATCCTAGGAAAAAGTAGGTTAACCTTTCATACTCAAATATTTATGGTTGTTACCACTAGGGATTTAAGATATGTTCAATTTCACCTTTGGTTATTTAATAGCTGAGAGAGATTCTATTTATTACTTATTATTTGGGTCACACTTCATATATTTCTAAAGTATGGGAGACTATTTGGGTTATGAAATAAACAAAAAATAAGGTAACATATGGTAGGAAAGAGTGTTTCTAGGCCTAGAAGGTGTTAATTCTTCAATAACTAAGCTAAGGGACCTACCAAATTTGTACCACTATGTGCTAAGCTTCATTTAAGGTTCTGACCTAATATTACACAAAAAGAAAATTCTTAATAAATAAGAAACAATTATTGATTTATAAATCCCTCACTAAATATCAATATTTAAAATCCTATAGTAAATGACACATATAATCTTCAAAGATAATTTGTATATTAACACAAAGATTACAAATATTATAAGGGAAATGAAAAATGATTCACAAATAGGTTAGAATAACAAATAAAACTATAACCACTATAGTCATTAAGTAATAGATAATTAATTCAATTTTATTACAATTAACATTAATTGAAATAGACGATGAATTTTATACAAAGTAGATGATTGCATTCATTAAAATGAGTTAGTTTATAAAAGTATGAATCATGGTAAACATTCAAAATCCAAAATGGTGAAGGAAGAAGAAGGTGAAATCATAGCTTAATTTTTATAGAATTTTGGGATTAGTAATTTCCAACCCTCAACATATAATATAGTTATAAATTTATAGATGATGATGGGGATTGCCTCCAAGTAGCATAGAATTCCCATCCTAGGCCATGATGGCCACTCCATGTTATTACAATAGTATCAATTTAAAAAATAGAATAAAATCCCCCTAACTCCCTTAAATATATGCTTAGGGGCCCACCTAAGTAATGCATTAAGGTGCCTAATATGAACCAATTCCAAACTACCTAGAATTTATTTCCCTACTGGCCAATACAACTACCATTAATTCAAAATCAAGGTCCAATTTGGTTAGATTCATTGGTAGATCTTGAAATATCACCTTTGATTGGGCCACCAACCTTTAATAAAATTATAATGGGGATTTTATAGACACATTATATTTTTAAACCTAGATAATGATCAAATTGGAATGGGTGGATATTTCCAACATTGTTTGGGCTCTAATCTTGTTAGATTTAGCCACCTTTTTCTCATAACCTAGTCAAATTGACCTAGGTAGACTTTGAACTTGCCCTTGTCTAGTAGAGAGTCATCTTGGTGGAATATCAAAGATATATTAACCTCCTTAAATTAATCTAATATATTTTTATTTCATTATTATAAGCTAACCATTACAATCTGTCTCAAGCTTAGACACTCGTTAATTATAATGCTCATGTTCCTAGTGTATGTCTTGTATAGGCTCAAGTTTGAATTGGGCATGAGATTTAGTTCTTGGAGAATTCCCTTATGCACTATGATTTTCATCTTTCTAAATTTTTTCTCTCATAGATAAATTCTTTAAAAATAATCATAGGTCCTTTGAATATGTATTTTAATTCCTGTAGAGTCTCTATTACTTTTCGTATGGCTAATAAAAGTTGCAAGAGGGCATCCTTGACTTGTATAATAAGCTCTATAAGGAAGGATATGTTCACCTATGCTTATAAGGCTTAGAATTTATCCTAAATGTCCTCTATCATCATATCTAACATGTCATACATGGATCAAAGGACTGAGACTAGGTATTTAGATATAATTTCCTCTTCCATTGAAGTCCTCACATTAATGAGGGGAAAAACATACTATTGGGTCTTCTAGACAATAGGGTTCCCTTCCTAGATGAAATTTGATGTGAGGATCCTCTACATGTTTTTCATGGTGTGGTTAAAATCCTATTGTACACCATAGTCACCCCATATTGTCATATCAAGTGCCTATGACACCATATCCATTCCCAGGGTGGGAGGAGGTGTTGGTGGGGTGATAAATATGGTGGTGGTAGGTGGAGAATAAGGTGGAGGGGAATGGATGAAGTATAAGTGATGAAAAAGGAAAGCAATGGATTAGGAGGGGTTATGACGGTGAAAATTAGAAAGATAAATGGGGAGGCCCAAGGGAACATATGTGCTTACCACAAGATTTAAGTTAGGTTAAAATATGGGGATATAACTTTGGGGATATGGGCATTCAATGGAAATGAATAAATTGATTGGTTAAGGACAAATCCCTAGTAACCTAAGATGGTGGAAATGGGAGGACTAAGAATGATGTATGGATCCATTAGGGGAAATGTAGTAGGGGTAGTGTGAGCCTATGGAGGAGGTTGAGAGGGAAAAATTAGTACCTAGATAGAGCACCAAACATGGGCTGCCTTCTACTTCTTCCTTAGTTTTTTAACTAGATTAATTATAGATGCTATATTTGAGGAATTAAGGTTGGCATAAGTTATAAGAACTGACTAAAAATTATACTAGGTAATTAAAGGTGATATTAAAATGTCCTAGGCTAAAGGATATGTGTAAATAGGTGAATCTATCACTAGAGTTATGGCTATAGTTGTATTTGGGGCACTTACATATACTTGGATCTATGGAATGAGCAATAATATCATCAAATAGGTCCCTAGTTATGGAATAGAGGATGTAGATGCGAAAGAGGAGATGAGGATGTGGTGCATGAATGAGGCTAGAGATAATTGGATGAATTTTGGAGGGAAAAATGGGGAATAGGGGAGGTACCACTTGTGGTGACTACCAAAGAGTTGGGAAACTAGGCAATGCTTTGAGAGTCTCATGGAGAGTGAAGGGAGTAAGGGAAGGGACCCAAGTTAGTACCATTTGCTATTCCTTCTTTAGAATAGTCTCTGAAGTACTTTAGATGTTGAACCTTAGGGGTTATGAGACTAGGGTTTGAGTTATAAGTAGTAGAGCCCCTTGATGCATAATTTCCCAAGTATGATATAATTAAGGATGATCTACCTAAATAAAATGAGCTGCTATAGGTGGAGCTAAGGGCCAATGTGTAGTAAGAGCTCTAAGAAGGGAAGTTGTTAGGACCCACTATATAATTATCTTTAAGAGCTAAAGAAGTCACTTGAACCTCCTCACTAGACTATGATGACCTAGAAGAGGCAAGTTCATCCTTGGTAGATGGATTGGGATGGGCCTACTTTCATTTCTTCTTATACTAAGCCTCAATCTTGGTGAGCAACTCTTGATCACCTAATAGATTAAGGTAGAGCTCATCATCATCCTTAAGCTAGTATCCATAATTGAGGTTGAGATAGGCATGATATGTGTCCAAGTGATTCCATATAACACCATGTAGTCCCCATTCCCTGTCATCTACACCACAAAAGGAAATGAGTGTCTCCCAATCATCATATTTTGTAGAGGAGGTAATGTTGATTACACATGGTGCCTAATTTTGATAGGGAGAGGTGGGAAAGTGATTTATTAATCATTGATGTAATTATTAAAGACACTTTTTACTAAATAGTATGTAATTTATTGCTCTAAAAGGTGTTTGAAGACTTGATATGATAGGTAGGGAGGATACTTGATAGTGCTCACCACTTGAATGGTCATGTCATACTGATAGTATCAATAATCATAAATGGGCTTGAGAGAGTTATAGATTTCCTCTGATAGTATAAGAATGGTTGTCTCATTGATGAACATGTATATCATTGAAATAAGGACTAATATATCTCTTAGATGTTTTTATGATAATTGTGTTCATATAGTTTTTAGAAAAATACAATGACCACTGTGCCCTTGAGAACCCATGATAGAAAATTAGAAGTCTTGAATGTGAGAATCATGTAGACTACATCTAATAGGTATCTCATCATGTATAAATCATCACCTCTTAGGGCATCTACCACTACCTTGATCATTTTAAAATTTATAATCCCTCCTAGGTTGGGGACTTGATCACCTTGGAGGATTATGTAGAGTAGGGGAATTCATTGGAGGTTAACATGCAAATAGTTACTCCCCTTGAATAATCAGATGAGCATGATCATTCCAATGTGGATTAAATATTTATAAGTTTAGATTGTATATGTATTCACATACATATTATTAACCCACCTTTCATCAATATTCTTGGACCATTCCTTCAATATGTCATGAATCTGGTTAGTGCTAATACAAGTGGTCATAGTAACTAAATCATAGGATATGATGTAATCAAGGAGGTTATAATAAACCTTAAAGGTGGATCCCTAGATTTTGGCAATATGATGCTAGTTTTTATTAATGTATACCATGTAATGGATTTGATCTCGTGCCCACTTCACAATATTTAACAATTTAAAAAATAAGTTAAAGTAGGGAAAGACCTTAGGCTTAGTCATAAATTTATGTAGTCCACATTTATCATAGCCCTAGAGGGCATCTTCAAATTAATCCTCATCCTCATTTTCATTGTAATATGATTTGTGTAATACATAAATGGCCTTGAATATTTCATTGTAGTACCTAAAATGTGTCAATCCGTTTGGGAATGTAGTGTCTCATTACTTTGGCTCAGCTTTGGGGATCACAGATGAGGTGGCCATTATAGTTGGGATGGATTTTAGTTACAAAGATCACTAAGTAAAGGGGAAGACATAAAGGACACTATTAATATTACAAATCAAGGATTGGATTCTTGGAAATTAAGAGTAATAATGGTTAATGAGTTTATCTTGAGACACTCATATGGATCTGCATACCTCTCTTACATTGATTGCATTTAGTGGATTAATTTTCATGAGTTAAAATTTAAGTTTGAAGCTTGATATTTCCTATTTATTTCAAAATATAGACATAAACTCAGATAGATCAAATACATACCACCTACTAGATTTGTAAATTATGACTTGACACTTTAAATTATCTAATTAGGGCTCAATTTCCCATCTAATTAATGCCTGGAGTGTGGTAAGTACATGTCTATATCATCCTTAAGGTTTCCCATATAGTTCTTATTATGCACCATGTGTAACTTGCTAATTATTTATCTCTATAATGGTTACCACCTAAGCATGGCCTAGTGCCTTATCTTTATAAGCTTGGGAAAAGGAGAGTCAGATAGAGGATGCATGACATATTTTGATTAGCCTTATGAATATTATTATACCTTGTTATGATAGTATTAATGTATTTTGGGCTCTTCCTACCTATCTAAATAGAAATTCTATGTGGTATGATATTATAACTTGAGCTCTCCTAGGTTATAACATCTTTGTCACGTCTAGGATATTGACAAGCCTAAAAATGTGCCACATGGTTTTCTTTTATTTGGTCAATATTTATTGTGTTCTAATATATTTATTAGTGTTTGGATACTGGCACATCTATCTTTAAGGTAAGATAATTGTTTATATCATGGTAATTCTAACCTCTAAGACATGTAATGTTCTTCTACTTAGTTGGGATCTCCAGGTTCTGACATATCTAATAGATATAGGAGACTAACTAGTCTAACTTTGATCAACATGAAATTATCCCATTGGGTTGGGCTCTCTTAAGCTATAACATCTCAATCAAAGTTGGGAGACTAACCATTTTGAATTTGGAGCATCCTAATCAACTAGGATTTTATAGGTTCTAAAATATGTATCATTAATCCATGTAACATCCTTTCATTAAATGGTCTTCCTTGTATAAATCTACAAAATCAACTAAGTAAAAGGAAAAAAAGCATGATGACTTAGATGCTCACCTAGATGCCAACTATATTACACACATTTTGATGTAATAATTTAGGATTCTAACCTATGGAATACTAAGACTCCAAGGACTTGAATGTGGGATCAAAAATACATAATAATTAGAGCATTAAATATTCTAAGTAGGAAATAAACTAGTACATTTTGGGATGCCACTAGGACCCAACTATGTTAACTTCATATATCTTGTGGTATCTCAACAAGGATAAATTATATGTTACTTATAGGACATTCATTCATGTAAATAATGGTAGAATGGGAATTTGAATATGATCTCTTGATAGAGTTGGTTAGAGTGAGATAAAATACTTAGGAACTCTGAGTTATATCAATTTAAAGAGGGGTCCCCCAATTTTGTAAAAAAAAGGGGGTGTGTTGGCAAAAAAATTATGGAGGAGAATAAAATATTTTATTTTGTGGCTTAGGATAAATGTTTTTAACCAAAGAGTTTTGAATGAGTTTGTAATCATAAAATTAAACCAAGAGGATAACATTGGTTGCCAAAATGTGATGGAGGTTTATTAAATAAATAAATAAATAAATGGATTAAAATTATCAAAGCTATGTACTTAGATAATTGGGAAGTTGTATTATGGATATCAACTAACACTCTTCTGAAGGTATATTGCTTTTGAATTTTTTTAGCCACAAGTAGGAAGAATATATAGAAAGAAAGTAAATATAATATTGGTTTAGGTGAATAAAACTTATTATTATATTATTCATGGATTCTCAATTATCTTTCCAATGACTTAGACCCTTGTAATAGTGTATGTGAATTTATATTGAGGAATTACAGTGAAAGGGTTGATAAATTGTATGTAGATAATGATTAAAGTATAATATTAAGACCTTGTCCCTTGACAATCAAGATAAGGAAAAGAAAAAAATATTTTTAGTTATTAATTCGATGTTATAATGTCCCTTTGACTTTAAAGTTTTAAGCTAGATGGGTGCAACCTTCGATGATATTAGAAATATGAATATTTTTCCATTCAAGAGTGAACATCTAAAAATGTTATGGTATGTGGATATGTCCCATGTCTTTTGGGGACTACGAAAAGAAATAAATCAATGAATTTTCAATGATAAAAAATAAGAAGAAAACATGTAACCTTAATCATAGTTTATTTTATTAGTGATAAATATGATTATATCAATATTAAATATATGAATAATATAAAGGATGAGTAGTTGAAGATTGATTCATATTAGAACCTATCAAATGAAGTAATGAGTGACATAGAATATACAAAATAAAAAATAAGATTGGTTAAATGGTTGGTGCCCTCTTATTAATGGGTTAAAAACAACCTTGATAGGGATTATAAAGGAAATTTAGGGAGGGGAGGCATAATTAGAGATAGATAAGAACTCTAATTACTACCTATGCAGGGAATCTAGTCATTCAAACTAATATCATGGTTGAAGATACATTAATAGTTTGGGGTGATAGAAAGGATAAAGATATAGGTATCACTCATATGATCATTAAATGTGACTCTTTTAACATCATAAATTATCTTAAACAGAAACATATTATGGGATAGATAATTAGGAATTTGGTGGATGATGCCATTGAAATTATTCAATCCTTTTAAGAGATTATTTTAAACCATACCTATAGAGAGGGTAAAAAGGTTTGTAACTAGTTCACTAATAAAGTTGTATATATATATATATATATATATATATATTGTCAAGCTAGGAGATTCCTAATGAGGTATGTCAAAAAAATGAGTTGGAATCAATTAGTTAAAATGGTAGGGTTAATGCTAAAGCTTAATCAATTTAGAAAAGATTCAATGTTGCCTAACAATAGAGGTTACCCTAAATGGGTCATTATCTCAAGGATAATATTTTTTAAAAGGTAGGACACATCACTTCTCAATAATATATCTTACCTTTTCATTTATTTTGGAATTCTATATGAGGATTTCACTCATGCTAAATCCTGGTTAGGATTACCCAGTCACTTTTCATATCATAAATACATTTGTGTCAACATTAATCATTCTGAGGAGAGAATATTTTTCATTAAATAATTTTAAAGCAAAGAGAGGGATTATTAATAGCTTTTTTATACTAATATATATCAATTGGAGGGGTTTTCTTAGTGATTTTGGTAATAGATCCATTAAGGGGGTGACTGATGCAAGGTGGAACTGATTACTCCTAGGACTATGAATAAGAATGTAACAATTTGGAAAATTTTATAGGAAGGAGAGATCAAAATATTTATGTATAATATTCAAGGATATGACCCTCATATTTATCTATAATTTTCCAAATATTTGAAAGACCATAGTGTTGATATGTAGCAGGTGTTAATTTTAGTATCTGAGGAGTTCATAACATAGGTGACTAAGATAAATATGGAGGGGAGGAAATCATTCTAATCTAAAAGGGATAAAAAATATGATATTGAGAAAAATATTTAAGAGGAGGGAAATTCAATAGAGTTTCATTATGTCTAACTTAAAGACTCTCTACTAGCTCCTTGAAATGATGTGGTGTATCAAGATATAAGGCATATTACTCTGGATGGCTAATTCAAGGTATTTTTCCCTATCATTTTTTGTTCCTTAATCATTTGTGTCATAATGTTGATATTGATTTTCATTTTTACTTGTTGAGTTTTTTTTTATAATTTAGTTCTTGAGGTGTGACTTAGTAAAGTGGCTATACCCATACATCAAGATTTAATATTATTATATCATCATGCCAAATCGATG